>OY731408.1:29641345-30241345 GCA_963425845.1 Sphenostylis stenocarpa
GACTAAGTTGCCCAATCCAAAGCTCATAAGGTGTTTTGGTGGCTACTTTAATTGGTACTCTGTTTAGAATATAAATTGTCGTATTTAGTGTCTCTCCCCAAAGTGATTCCTGTAAGGTGGAATGACAAATCATACTCTTTACCATATCTTTAAGAGTGTAACACAAGCCCAAACGTCACGATTTGATTGTTACCTGAGCACTTATGCCATAATGCACTTGAGTGAGTATTTTCAATTTTACGTTTAGTACAACATGATTTTGTATTAAGGGTTTCATTATAGGTGGTCAAAATATCAAGTAAATACTGATTATCATAAGTCAAAAGTGAACCAGTTCCAACAATATCTGAATTAAAAGACAAATTGAACTTATTGTTTCCAAATGAACACAAATAACCAAATAAGAAACTGAAACCAAATTTCGTCTAAATGACGGCACAACAAAAGTGTCTTTCAAATCCAAATAAAATCAGTACTCAATAACAATTTAAAATGCCCTATAGCTTTCACCTTTACCGATTTGTCATCTCCAACATATATCCAATTTTTTTAAGAATCAATTGGCTTCCGGTAGCTTAGGCAACCCTTCATAGAAACACTGATGTTAGTAGTTGCACTTGAGTCTAACCACCAAGTATTACTAGGTACTAATGCTAAATTGACTTCAGAACAGACCAAAGTGGGAAACATACTTTTGAGTATTTGAACAAAATTTAAATTGGCAGATATAGAAGCAATTCTAGCTGAATTTAGAACACGAGAAATAAACTAATTATGCTCACATTATATAAAAAATAAATAATTATAAATATATATTCAAATAATGATTTAACCCATCTCAAGACGCCCAATACACCATCAATATCAAGTCTTTGGACAAGTAATATTAACTCGCTAGAGGTATCTTGTTGTAATAATCAAACATTGACAATAAAACACGTCCAACAACAAACCAGTCTTTGTATTGATTTATCATCGACAAAGCAAATCTTTATAATTATCACATGTTTATCATTACAAGTGTGTATGCAATTCGGCCAAATATTAATCTTCCTTTAGACCGACTAATACTCGCATGAATTACACAAACACTAACATTCAATATTTTTCATGTACTCGCCCAATTCAAGAAAGGTTACTTTGGTGACTTCTTGACTCAATTTGCTCACAAAAAAAACATTAAACTACCAAAAAATTGAATATTTTATTTATATAACAAAACCAAATATTTAATATTTGCAAACTAATTCAAAAGATAATCACTTCATTTGAATTCTACTAAGGATGAACATCTCCCTAGAATCTCATTAGGGATGAACACCTCCTTTGAACAAATCAAATGATGAAAAACACATCTTTTTCCACCAATACATAAAGGATGAACATCCCCCTAAAATCACACTAAGGATGAAACAAAGATAGTTATGACCCTCTTTGACACACTGCTCTAAACCCTAAAAGGGGATTAAACAATAATCACTCAAACCCTAAACAGGAAATTTAACATCAAATTTTCCTTAAAATCCTCAGAGGATAAAGGCAATAAAATAATAACAGTCACACCTGTGGAAAAATTCACCAGTTACCTAAGATCCTCTGTGTTGGGAACTCCCCAAACACCACCCCCAATTTCAAACCCATCCATATCCACCATGAAAAGAAAATGAAAACAAAACCCATGAAATTAAATAAAAATAAAATCAAAAGATTCAAAGAGAATAGAGAACCCAATACAAGAAAGATTGAAATTTGAAACACTATTTCTTTCTCAGTAAAACTTGAAACTTAAACTGAAACAAAAGGGAGAAAACGAAGAAGAAGAAGAAGAAGAATCTATAACTTCCTCCACGATTCCATCAACAAGCAGATTGGGGATGTTACCCCCAAATTTAAATTTTAGGGTTCACGAAAATTAAAGATTATTCTTCACTTAGGGTTCATAAAAATTGGATAATTTGAATTGTTTAAAACAAAATTAATCTTAATTTTCATAATTAGGGTTCTATAAATTAAACAGACATGAATCAAATATGGGCGGCTTTGATACCAATTGTTGGAAAACTAATAATAATTATAATCCTAATTTTGATTCTAACAATCAAACATAAACGTAATCTTATACTGATAAACATGTTGTAAACTGAATGCGAAAGCATACCTGAATTAGTCATAATGATGATGTCTTTGTAGAGCACTATATTGATCTTATGGTCTTTCACCTGAAGAACACCTGTATTTCCCTCTTGATTTTCTCTCTTGATGGTGATAGAAAGAAAGGAACGGAAACTGAGACTTACATTCTGTGTGTGTGCTCCCAGAAGGGGACCATGACCCTTTAAATAACTAGAATTAGGTTAATTACTTAAGTTTTAGTATTTCCAATTTGGCCCCTCATCAAATTAGAAATTACTCTATGGTCTCTACACAATTTTATTTTCATGACATATGCCTTTAGCAAAAACTTTAATTTAGTCAGATCACTTTATTATTTGGCTTAATAAATAATGACCCTAACACATTTAAATTATGTATCATATATATACATGACTCAAATTTTGCTAACACTATCAACATACAACTTAGTTCTGCGTGTTGGCTTGTTACTATATAGAGTACTAGTAATGTATGCCAATGACGTAACTAATATTTATTTATCCTTTTTAAATAAAATACTGAAGAGTAATTTAAAAAATAATTGAAATTTTAATGTGAGAATGGCTTATATCCCTTATTATTATTTTTTTGTTGCTATAGAGTGTGTTTGTTTACCCAGTAAAATGAGTGAGTTAGACTGTGATATTTGTAAATATTTTTCTTACTTTTTTCTTTTAAAATTTAAAATTATCACTTTAATATTATTAAGTTGAACATATAATTTCAAAATAACTTCTTAATTCTAAATTTTTAACGATCTTCTTATTTGACTGTGATCATTATTTAAGTTAAAAATGCGGAAGTATTTCCTAATATCAATTCAAGATATTGAAAAATTATAATCTATTGTGCAGGTTACATATACTAAAACTAAAATTCACAAATTATATAATGACGAAAATAAGCTATTTAAATTGTATAGGATGAAAAATAAGACAAGAACTTCATCAAAATTAGCTAAATTTAGATAAATTAAACACACACACACACACACACACACAACACACATATATATATATATATATATATATATATATATATATATATATATATATATATATATATTAATTTCTTGCAAGTAGATTTAATGAAGGATGATGAAGTATATATATCAGAAGTAGAAATTACATATTTATAGTTTTACTCAATTTACTGATGTATTTTTTAAACATGATATTAGAACTTCATTTATTTAGTTTCCAGAGATATACTAAGTAGAAAATCCTACAAAATGATCATTTAATGTTGAACATTTTAACTCAAACAAAATGTGTGTAGTTAAAATTCATACCTATGATGTAGACGTTGATTATATATATAACGTGTTGGGGAAGATTTAAATAGAGAGTTTAAGAGTACATTTTTCAATGTAATGTTCATGGTAAAAATTCAGATAAAAAATGTTTAAATAAGACTTCGTCAAAAAAATAATAAAAAAATGTATTAGAGTTAGCATAGCATTACAGGATAATTAATCGTATTTAAGTCAGTTGTACTTGTAATTAAAAATGAAATCACATTATAATATATGAAATAAAATATATGAGAATATATATATATATATATATATATATATATATATATATATATATAATTAAATTAAATATATCTCCATTTCTAATTTTATTAGTTGTTTCATTGTCAGCCTTTGACTTGTATTATTATGGTAAATGATTTTCATAATATAAAATATGGGATCACATGCTCGTGAAGACGTTACAAAATGAATTAATTAGAAAAATAAAGTTTCATTGTATTTGCCCAAAGAAATTGATTATTATATTTCTATATTATGTTTTTTACTATTCCTTTAAATAAATTTTAATTATAAAAGAAGAAAAAAAATCTCTCTTAGTTAATATTTTTTTTTAAAACACGTTATTTTTCAATTCAATCCACACGTTCTCTACTTGTTCTCATTTTTAACTTTCTCATGGCTCATAGGTTGTGAATCAAAACATGGCTAAAAATAAGTGTTTGAGAAATTATTTTGAAAAAATAAGTCTTATTTTGTTTTCGATTTTTATATAAATCTGCTTATCATTGTGAAAAATGGTTTCAAGGTTCCAACCTAAATTGAAGCTTCAAATGGATCCGATGGTCGTTCTTTATCGAAACTCTATGTTTTCTATTTCTTCTTAACAGTATTTGCTTAAATGACCCAATTTGCTTTTGCGAATAAAATTAAGAGACTAAAGTATAAAGAGTCAATGATAGAGTCGAAACATATAAACAAGAATACTCATAATACCATTAAGTTATGTCAACATACATCATCCGTTCTAGCTTACATTCTTTACTTCAATGATTCTCTCATTTTAACCTCTTGCCATGAAAGCTTAGTGGAACAAGGCAAAGAAAGAGAAGACAGAGGCACCAACCAAGGAGCCAACAAGGGGCAAGGAAGCTGAGGCTCCACTGCTAGGGCCAGGGGCGGGGGCAGCAACCTCGGCAGTGGCCATGGCGGCACTGACGGAGGCAGCGGCGATGAGAACAGCGCAGGTGACCTTCCTCATGTCCATGATGAATAAAATGTGACTTTGTTTTGGAGACCCGCGGGTGTAGTGATGATGCAAATGTGTGTTTTTTGTGTTATTTACTTTGCAGGTCTGAGGAACAATGGTGCTGTTCATGGGCTTTTTAAGATGGGGTTTGAGTTATTTTGGGAAAATACCACTTTTTTTGGCTTCTGAAACGGTCGTAAGTGCATGGTCTTGCATGGTTTTAGGGTTTGTTGTAATTGTTTTAGGTTTTAGTGAACAGTTGTTGTATTTGGGATCCAAAAGTTTTGTTAAGAATGACTATATTTTACTCACGCATATAGTTGATTATTTTACTTGTTCTGCGGATGAAATTATCTAACATACTGGTTTTCTTTTTCTGAAATAAGAAAATAAAAAGAAAACCGTATCTAAAACTAACACATTTAAGTAAAATTTTTTTTATCGGAATCCATTATAAGATAAAATACTTTTAGTGACTAAAATTTTTTTTGTCGCAATTAGCGACCGATTTAATTCGGTCACAATTAGAGACCAATTTTGCTACCGAAATATGATATAGTTTCATTTTTTATTTAGCTACTGAAATAGCGACCAATAGTTTGCGTCGCAAAATTTTGGTATTTAGTGACTATTCCATACTAAAATAAAAAAAATTATTTAGGAACCGATTTAGTGACCGAATTATAAATTAAAATAGTGACCAAATTGAAATCGGTCGCTAATGAACATTATTTTTTATTATATTTCAATTTATTTTTTATAAATATACTTTAATTGCTTTAGTATATTTTTTACAATTTAGTTTTTAAAAATAATTTATTTTTTAAAAATAATTTATTTTTTAAAATATACTTTAAAAATAAACTTTGGTCTCAATGTTAACAAAATGAAGATTACCTTTAATTTTAAATTACGAAAATAAAAAATATTATTAAAAAGAAATCAAATTTACTAAAAAATTAAATTTTAATAAATTAAGACTGAAGTTGTATTAACTATTCAACACATTGTTTAAGAAAAGTTTAATAACAAATATTCTTTAATATATTTTTCAATTGAAAATTTCAATTGAAATTAAATTATATTTTAAAAATTTATATTAAAAAAATTGAACACGTCAAATTATCACATTTTAATTCCTCATTAACTTAATTAATTAAAAAAATTACAATTTCAATCAAATTATTACAATTTTATTTTATAATACTTTATTTTTAATCTAGTTTTTAAATTTATTGCTTTATTATTATTAATTACTTAACCATGGTTGTTTTCATATAATTGATATACCAGAAAAAAATTTATATCAAAATATAATTGATATACATTAGATAATAAATATATTATTTAATTAAACTATTTATAAAAATATATTTATCTTTAATTGAAATATTTTTTACTTTAAGTATACTAATTAATATTTTTAATTTTTAACAAAATTAATAACAGATTAAAAATAGACTGCTAGAAAAGTTAAAAATTTAAAATTAATCCATTTTATAAATACTAAAAATAAACCATATTTAAATAAATTAAAATATATTTAAATCTATATTCAATACATTTTCAATTTTACTCAATAAATGCATAGATCACATCTGAAACTTCATCACTAAAATAACTTCAAAATTATTAACTATTTTTTTTCTTCTAAAGCCCAGTTTTTCATGTTAGCTTTTTTAAGAAAACAGTTAATGTAAATTAAGGCAGTGTCTTTTTAAAATTTCAAATTTTTTATATATTTGATTTTTATTAAAAAATTTCTAAAATTGGATAAGAAAATGGAGATTTAATTACACTTTTAATAGATTTAAGATAATACTAGTTTTTATTTTTATTTTTAAATATTTATTTTAATTTTTTAAAACAGAGAAACTATAATTTTAGTTTCTAAATACTAAATTTAAAGAATTAAAATTATTATTATTTAATCTCTTAATTTTAGTATTAAAAATATAATTAAACTAGAACTAAAAATATTATAATACTTTTTGAACTATTTTTTATAATATTTTTATCAATCTTATATTTTTGGATTAATTGTTCTTTTCCTAATATTTTATAAAATCAATTTTAATATTTAAAAATATTTAACATTTTGAGTTCTGAAACTTTTTCTCTATTAGCAAATTTAAAAACATAATATACTAAAAAAGTATTATACATAATTATTTCATCCAAATTTTAATAATATGATAAGTCATCAAATTCGTTTTTTCTTTTTCATGTCTTTCCTTTTTCGATATGAGTGCTTGAATTTATAAAAAAAATTATCTACAAAATTCACTTCTCTAATTTCTATCTTCACATTTCTTAACTATTTTTGTATAGTTATGAAGGTCAAGATTGGTACACACACTTAAATATATTATAAATGAAGAATATTTGTTCATTCTAGTTTTTTTTTCTCAACCTATAAGTTTATTATTTTTATTTTAAAATATATCTTATATTTTTTTTAAATTAATAATTTTAATCTAGTATTCTAAATCCTTGATGTGATGATTCTAATTAATTGATATCATTAAATGATTTTATTTGATTTGTTATAGTAAAAATCATCAAAGTAAATGTTAAAATAATATTAATTACTTTAAATTATAAGAAAATAAATAATAAAAATAAAAAATAAAAGTGAAGTTAAAAAAATAAGTAAAAATAAAATGTAAAAAAATTAAATACTTGTCTCAAATAATGTAAAACAAATTTAATGATGTATTAAAATAGAACAACATTTATAAGAGACTATTTATTTTTATTTATGATAGATCAAAAGTGGAAATACATATAAATTTATAATTTTATTTATGAAACACATTTAAATTTATAATTAACGAAAATAATGAAAATCTTAATATAATATGATACTTTTAGTAATGTATTTTTTTATAAATTTAAACTTACTTTTTTTAGTTTAGTTTTTAAATTTTATGTATTATTATTTTTAATTGATATACGAAAATAAATTTATATAAAAATAGTCTTTATCTTCAAAATTCACTTCATCAAAATTCACTTCTTCAAATTCTATCTTTATATTTTCCTACTATTTCTTTATAGTTAAGAAGGTCAACATTTGTGTACACACTTAAATATAATATAAAGTAAAGAGTATTTGTTTATTCTATTTTCTTTCCAATCTATAATTTTAGTATTTTTTTAATATATTTTTTATTTTTAAAATTAATAATTTTAATATAGTTATCTAAACTTTTGATATGATGATTTTAATTAATTGATATTATCGAACCATTTTATTTGATTTATTATAGTAAAAATCATAAAAATAAATGTTAAAATAATATTAATTATTTTAAATTATAAGAAAATAAATAATAAAAATAGAAAATAAATTATCCTATAAAAGAAGACTAATTATTGTAAAGATAAAATAGAATATGAAAGGATACGAGGATCATAATGTAGTAGAAATGATAGAGTTTTCAAAAAAATGTAGAATGTGAAAAGTTTAACAAAAAAAGAAAAGTTAAAAAAGGATATATACATAAGTAATTGGATTAAATTTATTATCCCCTCATATATTATTATACATTATTCACGTAATTTTAGTTTAATTAAAATTTAAAATATAAATATACTATACTATAATAATATACCAATATATTATAATATTTTGTAATTTATTTTCATTGTGTATAAATTACAAAACTAATAATTTTTTAAAATTTTAATGATAATTTTTTACCTTATATATTACAAAATATTTTTAATACTTTAAAAAATATAAATTTGTTTAAATATATTTCATCAATTTAAAGTATAATTTTTTGGTATTTTTTAGTCTTTTGTTTAATATAGATATCTTTAATATATTGTACATGTAAATATAATTTATATATGTTTTTAAACCTTTTTCTAAAATTTGTTTTTAAAAATATAATTTTAATTTTAATTTTAATATTTATATTTAAAATTTTTTTCTTAAATGATGAATGAATATATTTTTAATTAATTAAATTTATAAATAATAAATAAAAAACATTTATTACCCTTTGGAAAAATATAATATTATCTTTTATATTTTAATATTTATATTATAAATTCTTTATAAAAATATAAGGGTTCTTCTCTTTTTCTTTTCTTTCATCTCTACTTCAAGCTATCAAGAATTTTTTTTTCCATCTTATATATTAAATTTTAAATATATAAATATATAAATATATAAATATATAAATATATAAACACATAAACACATAAATATATAAATATCAAAATATATAAATATATAAATATCAAAATATATAAATATATAAATATCAAAATATATAAATATATCAAAATATCAAAATATATAAATATATCAATATATCAAAATATATAAATATATTAATATATCAAAATATCAAAATATATTAATATATAAAAATATATTAATATATATAAATATATAAATATATACAAATATATAGATATATAAATATACAGATATATAAACATATCTATCTATCTATCTATCTATCTATATATATATATATATATATATATATATATATATATATATATATATATATATATATATATATACACACACATAATGTGACGTATGATTTTCACTTGTGAAAGAAAACTTCGTAATGAAGTTTTCCTCATGCACGATAAAATTTTTTCTTTTATATGTTCGAAGGGGGGAGGAATGGTTTCTGTGGGAAATTCTCACTACTACAAATAAGGCCTTCAATAACCGACGTTCTATTTAACCGACGTTGAAAGTCCGATTTTTCAAATTAAATTTTTTTATTTATTTCCAACCTTTCTAACCCCTCTATTTATCTAGAAATCCCCCTCTCTTTTATATTATATTTTTATTAGGTCCCTCTCTCTTTTATATTATATTTTTATTATTTATCATATTTTTTTTAAGTTTAAAGCATTACCAAATTATTTTTTTGTCATCGACAGGATTCGAACCCAGTACCTTAGTGTTGGAGGCCGATACTCCAACCACTAAACTACTCGAATTTTTTGATAGTAAGTTACAAATAAATTATATTTATATACAAATAAATATATATCCATGTAAATATATAAATACAAATATATTTATATATTTTGATATATTTATATAATTATATATTTATATATTGGATGTGAGGGCACGCTCAAAGGTGAAAGTGTGTGTCGAGTGGGTTTTCAAAATTTAATGTCAAATTTGTGAGCGAGTCTCTATATATGGGTTTGTAATTTAATGACAGAATATAATATTTATAATTTATTTATATAATGATATAAAATAAATTTGAAAAATGCATCATTCGCTCAAGTGACACATTCGCTCAAGCGAAAAATACCAATTTTCGCTCAAGCTAGGCTTGAACAAGTGAATTTCGTGAGCTTTAACGTATTTTCACTCAAACGAGAGTCAATCTCACTTTCACCCTCGATCGCGCCCTCACATCCAACATAAAAATATATAAATATATTTGTATTTATATATTTACACGGATATATATTTATTTGTATATAAATATAATTTATTTGTAAATTATTATCAAAAAATTATAGTAGTTTAGTGGTTGGAGTATTAATTTTCAACTCTAAAATACTATATTCGAATCCTATCAGTGACAATTCTCTAACTTAAGTGAATTTTTTACTGAAAAAAATAAAAACATTTTCCAGAAAATATATATAAATAAATATATATTTACACGGATATATATTTATTTGTATATAAATATAATTTATCCGTAAGTTATTATCGAGAAAATTACAGTAGTTTAGTGATTGGAGTATTAGCTTTCAATTCTAAAATACTAGGTTCGAATCCTGTCAGTGACAATTCTCTAACTTAAGTGAATTTTTGGCTGAAAAAAAATAAAAACACTTTCCAGAAAATATAAATAAATATATATTTATACTGAATATATATTTATTTGTATATAAATATAATTAATTTGTAAGTTATTATCAGAAAATTACAGTAGTTTAGTGGTTGGAGTATCAACTTTCAACTTTAAAGTACTGGGTTCGAACCCTGCCAGTGACAATTCTCTAACTTAAAAGAATTTTTGGTGAAAACACATTCAACGTCGGTTCCAGATGAACCGACGTTGAATGTCAACTTTCAACGTCGGTTCCAGATGAACCGACGTTGAATGGCGACGTTGAAAGCATATTTTGTAGTAGTGTCTTCCTCTCATATCACATGTTCCTCATTCTTCTTCTTCTATTGTCTAAATTTCAAGCAACGAGACTCTACTCGTTCAGGATCTGGTGAAACAGGAGAGAGCTTGAATTAAGTGGAAAAACTTCGGTAGAAATACCATACCAGGTAAGGGGAAGTTTAATTCATTCAATATATGAAATTGAATTGTTGGGTACTCTGTGAATAAGGAATAGGAGTAGAGATATGAATTATTTGAATGTCTGATTTTGAAGAATTTCTGATTCTGATGAACTGTTCACCATTTGAAAGTTTTTGAAATTCTTGAAATTAAGGATGAATTATATAATAAAGTTGTTGTTTTTAACTTAAATTGAACATGTTTATGGTTTAATTTTGATTTGGAACTAATTTGGGTCATTGAAACTGAGAAATTTGAAACCTGGATTTTGAAAATGACGTACTGGAGGTGATTATTATTCATATTTTGCAAAGTTTTAAATATTGATGAAATTCTTGAAATTAAGGATGAATTATATGGTAAAATTGCTGTTTTTAACTTAAATTAGATATAATTCATGTTTAATTTGAATTTGGGACTAGTTTGGTTGTCTAAAACTGAGTAATTTGAAATCTGCCAAAATCTACAAAATTTGTTACTATTACTGGCGCGAGGAAGAAGAAAGGGACATGAAAGGAATTTTTGAAAATGTCTAAGGGTAAAATAGTCATTTTTGGGACAAGGAAGGAATTTTCGAAAATGTCTAAGGGAAAAATAGTCATTTTTGGGACATGGAAGGAATTTTCAAAAATGTCCAAGGGTAAAATAGTCATTTAGGGACATACATGGAATTTTAAGAAAAGATTAAGGGCAAAATAGTAATTTAATGATTTCGGAAATGATTTCGAAAATAGTTTCGGAAATAGTTTCGGAAATGATTTCGGAAATGATTTTAGAAAAATATATATATAAGGAGAGAGAGAGAATGAAAGTAGTGTGTTGTGACGTGTGTGGGTCAGATTGAGCCTAAGGGTTGATGCCTAGAATCAGTCCTGAGACGTTATATATTGGTTAGACTGAGCCGGAGGGTTGGTGCCAGAATCAATCAAATACTATTTTTATTGACCCGAATGAGCCGTGAGGACAGGTGGTCCAGAATCCGACAAATGTGAATAATTTTTGTTATGTTTGAATGGTACCCGAGGTGGTACAAAGTACATTAGTGTAATAACTATGTCAGAGGATTCTGAATGAGGTCCCAGACTTCACTAATTGGTCGGGTCAGGTAGACTACGAGATCAGGTGGTGAGAAGTCGATGGGGGGATGACTGTTGGCGAGCTCGGAGGGGTACTCCAGTATGAGTGATGAAGGGCGCCAATAATCCTACTTTGTGTGGAGGGTGGTCAAAATGGTACCGCGGGTACCGATCACAATGTGCCCACAGATGATAATCTCTGAGTTCGGGCATAGTTAGGGTATACTTCCGGAAGGTGTCTTAGTGTGTTAATAATTTCGTAATTGATCATAATATATAATTATTAATTCTATATCTGTTTTATTATATCGAATGATTTAATACTTACCCCTATATTTCCATGTGGATGGGACTGCGATGATCACTTTTATGTGGGAGCAGACCAGGAGTTGAGAGATGGAGATGTGACTACTGGACAGCAAGGATAGTTCAGTGGGATAGCTTCGAGGGAGCTACTTTTATATGTATAATATATAAATAAATTATGTTACTATATTTTGAAGTTCCGTTAGTGAACCGGAATTTCAATCTATGTTACAATTACAGTAATATAATGTAAAATAGATGTCGTTATTTACTTGTTTACTACTTTGCGATAACATCATTATAGTAGCGATTTCTAGGGTCGTTACAATAATGGTATCAGAGTGGTAGTATCCTTGTAAATCTGTGGGGATGGGTAGTGAACCTATGATAAGTCCGTTGTGATTATACTGTAATATGTGAGTGTGTGAATGTTTGCTCAGTATTGATGGTTGTGTTTGATATAGGATGGCACCGCGACCTCTTACTCCTACTCCTACTCCACCGAGTGTAGATGCCCTTGCCAGGGCAATGGAAATGTTGGCAGCTGCCATGCAGCAGTAGGCTACCTACCCACAGTGGAGGCCAACTAGGACATCATCCTCTGTTGGATTCCACCAATCAGAGCAGATGGGGCTGACTGAGTTCATGAGGCATAATCCACCTCGTTTTGGAGGAGATTTGGGTCCAGATGTAGCAGAGAAGTGGTTGCGTGAAGTGGAGAAGATTTTTTAGGCTACCTTATGCCTGGAAGATAGGAAATTGACATTCAGGAAATACTTACTAGTGGATGAGGCTGAGTTCTGGTGGTCAGGGACTCAAAGGATGATGATTGCACGTGAGGAGGTGTGTAATTGGGAAACCTTCCGTGAGAGATTTCTGGAGAAATACTTCCCTGACAGTGTTAGATTTCAGAAGGAGACTGAGTTCCTGAGTCTGAGACAGAGTAATATGACGGTGCATGATTACGCCGTACGATTTGAGCACTTATCTCGTTTCTACACAAGTACATCTTCAGAATAGTGGCTTTGCAGAAAGTTTGAGGAAGGCTTGAGGGATGAGATCAAGCTCATGGTGGTTCCTTTCTCTATCAGGAGATTCCCAGAGCTGGTGGAGAAAGCGAAGACAATAGAGAGACTCCAGGAGGGAGGAGTCAGAGTGATGAGGACCCACCCAAGTGGGGTCCTGAGTGGGGGTAGTAGATCAGAGAGGAGGATGCCTTATTCACGCCCCCAGTCGTCCAGAAGTGGCAATGTTACCCCAGCAACTCGATCATCGGGATCTGTATCCAGGGTGAAATGTTTTCAATGTGGAGGTCCTCATTACAAGAATCAGTGCCCACAGAATGCCTTCACTACTCCTTCCCAGACTTCTCGGGCAGGTCTTTGCTACACTTGCCAGAAGCCAGGACATATGGCTAGAGACTGTCCACAGAAGCCCAGTGCTATAGTCTCAGCTGGGGCATCATTAGCACCCAGGGGGAGTGACGCGAAACCCAGAACTGCAGGACGGGTGTTTGCCTTGTCAGGAGCAGAGGCATCGAAGTCAGAAAATTTAGTGCAAGGTGTATGTTTTATCTCTGATATACCTCTACGAGTTTTGTTTGATTCAGGTGCTACCCATTCTTTTATTGTTGATAATTGTATGGATAAACTTAAGTTACCTATGTGTGACCTACCCTATGAATTGAGGGTATCTACACCAGCAACTGGACTGGTGGTGTCTTCCTATGTGTGTTTGAGGTGCCCAGTTGTCGTAGAAGGACGACCGTACAAGGTGAACTTAATCGGTTTACCTTTAAAGGATATGGATGTGATCTTAGGGATGGATTGGTTATCTACCAATCGCATTCTGATTGACTGTGGGCAGAAGAGGTTGGTACATCCGGAATCAAGAGATGAGCTTATTACATCAGCTCGGCAGGTTCAGAAAGAGCTACGAGAAGGAGCTCAGTGTTATTTGATCCTGACTCAGATGGATGAAGTGAAGGATAATATCCTGGAAGAGGTACCAGTTGTGAGTGAATTTCCTGATGTGTTTCCAGATGAGATACCAAGGTTGTCACCTCAAAGAGAGGTCGAATTTGGGATTGATCTAATTCCTGGTTCAGGCCCAATCTCTATGGCACCATACCGGATGACTCCAGCAGAATTGGCTGAATTGAAGAAACAGGTAGAGGAATTGCTGGAAAAGAAGTTCATTCGGCCGAGTGTATCTCCCTGGGGCGCTCCTGTATTGCTAGTAAAGAAGAAATATGGAAGCTCCAGATTATGTATTGATTACCGACAACTAAACAAGGTAACTATCAAGAACAAATATCTGTTGCTGAGGATTGATGATTTATTAGACCAGTTACAGGGAGCATCAATCTTTTCTAAGATTGATTTGAGATCTGGATACCATCAGATACTAGTTAAAGAAGAGGATGTACAGAAGACGGCGTTCAGGTTGAGATATGGCCATTATGAATATGTGGTCATGTCGTTTGGAGTAACAAATGCACCTACAGTATTTATGGACTACATGAACAGGATTTTCCGTCCTTATTTAGATAAGTTTGTTGTTGTTTTTATAGACGACATTCTTATTTATTGTAGAACTTGGGAAGAACACCAGGAACATCTGAGGGCGGTGTTGGCTGTGTTAAGAGAGAAACAATTGTATGCCAAGCTTTCAAAATGTGAGTTTTGGTTAGAATAGGTGCAGTTTTTGGGACATGTAATATCGGCATAAGGGATATTTGTAGATCCTGCCAAGGTAGATGTAGTGTTAAAATGGGAACCCCCTAAGATAGTGACGGAAGTGCGTAGCTTTGTGGGACTTGCAGGATATTATCGGAAATTTATAGAGGGTTTCTCTAAAATAGCAGCTCCTTTGACACAGTTGACCCGTAAGGATCAACCTTTTGCTTGGACAGATAGATATGAGGAGAGTTTCCAGGAGCTGAAAAGAAGATTGTCTAGTTCCCCAGTGTTGGTGATCCCAGATGTGACTCAATCTTTTCAGGTATATTGTGATGCTTCTATTCAGGGGTTAAGTTGTGTCTTGATGCAAGATAAAAGGGCGGTGGCATATGCGTCGAGACAACTTAGAATTCATGAGAGGAATTATCCCATTCATGACTTAGAACTAGCAGCAGTGGTGTTTGCTCTCAAGATGTGGAGACATTACCTTTATGGAGTTAGATTTGAAGTTTTTAGTGATCACAAGAGCCTGAAGTATCTATTCGATCAGAAGGAGCTAAATATGAGACAGAGAAGATGGATGGAGTTTCTGAAGGATTATGACTTTCAATTACTTTATCATCCAGGAAAGGCGAATGTGGTGGCTGACGCCTTGAGTAGGAAGGCAGTTCAGATGTCAGCAATGATGATTGATGAATTAAGATTACTTGAGAAGTTCAAGGATTTGCATCTAGATGTAGAGTTTCATGATACTAGCATTAGTTGTGGTAACATTACCATTACTAATGATTATCTCGAGATGATCAGAGATAGACAACAAGGTGATATGACGTTGAAAGGTGTTATGGATCAGTTAGGATCCGAGCAGACCATTGACTACAAGATGGGTGAGGATAATATTCTGAGATTCAGAGGAAGAATTTGTATTCCTGTTGACCAGGAATTGAAGAGAGTAATACTAGATGAAGGTCATCGGAGTCGTTTGAGTCTACACCCTGGTATGACTAAGATGTATCAGGATTTGAAGAAGGTTTATTGGTGGTCTGGTATGAGGAGAGATATTGCAGAGTATGTGGCTACTTGTTTGAATTGTCAGAAAGCAAAGGTGGAACACCAGAGGCCGGGAGGAATGCTACAGCAAATGGAGATACCTGAGTGGAAGTGAGATAGCATTACCATGGATTTTGTTACCCATTTACCACGGACAATTCGGGGGCACGATTCGATCTGGGTGATAGTGGACAGATTGACGAAGAGTGCACATTTCCTCCCTGTAAATCTGAGGATATCTATGGCTAAGTTGGCACAACTATATATTCGCGAGATTGTTCGATTACATGGGGTACCATCTAGCTTTATCTCAGATAGGGATCCTCGATTTACTTCAAGATTCTGGCAGACTTTACAAGAGGCATTAGGTACCCGACAGATGGACAGTCAGAGAGGACCATCCAGTCAGAGAGGACCATCCAGTCACTAGAAGACTTGTTGAGGTCTTGTGTGTTGGATAATCTAGGAAGTTGGGATGATATCCTTCCATTAATAGAGTTCACGTATAATAACATCTATCATGCCAGTATTGGAATGACACCATATAAGGCTCTTTATGGGAGGAGGTGTCAAACACCTTTATGTTGGTATCATGATGAGGAGAAAGTGTTGATCGGACCTGAGCTACTCTAGTAGACTACAGAGAAGGTCCGGGAGGTACAAGAGAAGCTGAGAGCCGCTATGAGTAAACAAAAATCATATGCGAACCAGAGGAGGAGGCCTTTGGAATTTGAGGGGGGAGACCATGTATTTTTGAGAATCAGACCTACTACTGGAGTAGGAAAGGCAATTAAATCTAAGAAGTTGACTCCCAAGTTTATTGGTCCATATCAAATTTTGAAGAAGGTAGGTCCAGTGGCATATCAGTTAGCGTTTCCACCTCATTTGGCAAATCTGCACAATGTATTTCATGTATCTCAGTTGAGGAAATATGTGCATGACCCCAGTCATGTCCTGGAGTCAGACGATGTGTAGATTAGAGACGATCTCTCCGTGGATGTGAGACCAGTGAGGATAGAGGATTCTCAGCTGAAGCGACTTAGAGGTAGAACCATTTCAATGGTGAAGGTAGTATGGGATCATAAATCCGGAGACTTCACTTGGGAGATGGAGGATCAGATGCGAGAGTCCTATCCATATCTATTTCCAAGTAAGTTCATTTTCGAGGACGAAAATTTTTGTGGAGGGGAGATTCTGACGTATGCTTTTTACTGAGCAAGAAAACTTCGTAACGAAGTTTCCCTCATGCACAGTAACATTTTTTCTTTTATATGTTCGAACGGGGGAGGAATGGTTTATGCGGGAAATTCTTCCTCCCATATCACATGTTCCTCATTCTTCTTCTTCTATTGTCTAAATTTCAAGCAACGAGACTCTACTCGTGCAGGATCTGGTGAAACGGGAGAGAGCTTGAATTAAGTGGGAAAGTTTCGGTAGAAATACCATACCAGGTAAGGGGAAGTTTAATTCATTCAATACATGAAATTGAATTGTTGGGTACTCTGTGAATAAGGAATAGGAGTAGAGATATGAATTATTTGAATGTCTGATTTTGAAGAATTTTTGATTCTGATGAACTGTTCACCGTTTGAAAGTTTTTGAAATTCTTGAAATTAAGGATGAATTATATAATAAAGTTGTTGTTTTTAACTTAAATTGAACATGTTTATGGTTTAATTTTGATTTGGAACTAATTTGGGTGATTGAAACTAAGAAATTTGAAACCTAGATTTTGAAAATGGCGTACTGGAGGTGATTATTATTCATATTTTGCAAAGTTTTAAATATTGATGAAATTCTTGAAATTAAGGATGAATTATATGGTAAAATTGCTGTTTCAACTTAAATTAGATATAGTTCATGTTTAATTTGAATTTAGGACTAGTTTGGTTGTCTAAAACTGAGTAATTTGAAACCTGCCAAAATCTGCAAAATTTGTTACTATTACTGGCGCGAGGAAGAAGAAAGGGACATGGAAGGAATTTTTGAAAATGTCCAAGGGTAAAATAGTCATTTTCGGGACATGGAAGGAATTTTCAAAAATGTCCAAGGGAAAAATAGTCATTTTTGGGACATGGAAGGAATTTTCAAAAATGTCCAAGGGTAAAATAGTCATTTAAGGACATACATGGAATTTTAAGAAAAGATTAAGGGTAAAATAGTAATTTAATGATTTCGGAAATGATTTCGAAAATAGTTTTGGAAATAGTTTCGAAAATGATTTCGGAAATGATTTTAGAAAAATATATATATATATATATATATATATATATATATATATATATATAGAGAGAGAGAGAGAGAGAGAGAGAGAGAGAGAGAGAGAGAGAATGAAAGTAGTGTGTTGTGACGTGTGTGGGTTAGATTGAGCCTGAGGGTTGATGCCCAGAATCAGTCCTGAGACATTATATATTGGCTAGACTGAGCCGGAGGGTTGGTGCCAGAATCAGTCAATTACTTTTTTTATTGACCCGAATGAGCCGTGAGGACAAGTGGTCTAGAATCCGGCAAATGTGAATAATTTTTGTTATGTTTGAATGGTACCCGGGGTGGTACAGAGTACATTAGTGTAATAACTATGTCGGAGGATTCTGAATGAGGTCCCAGACTTCACTAATTGGTCGGGTCAGGTAGACTACGAGATTAGGTGGTGAGAAGTCGATGGGGGGATGACTGGTGGCGCGCTCGGAGGGGTACTCCAGTATGAGTGATGAAGGGCGCCAATAATCCTACTTTGTGTGGAGGGTGGTCAAAATGGTACCACGGGTACCGATCCCAATGTGCCCACAGATGATAGCCTCTGAGTTCGGGCATAGTTAGGGTATACTTCCGGAAGGTGTCTTAGTGTGTTGATAATTTCTTAATTGATCATAATATATAATTATTACTTCTATATCTGTTTTATTATATCGAATGATTTAATATTTACCCCTATTTTTCCATGTGGATGGGACTGCGATGATCACTTTTATGTGGGAGCAGATAAGGAGTTGAGAGATGGAGATGTGACTATTGGACAACAGGGATAGTTCAATAGGCTAGCTTCGAGAGAGCTACTTTTATATGTATAATATATAAATAAATTATGTTACTATATTTTGAAGTTCCGTTAGTGAACCGGAATTTCAATCTATGTTACAATTAGAGTAATATAATGTAAAATAGATGTCGTTATTTACTTGTTTACTACTTTGCGAAGACATCATTATAGTAGTGATTTCTAGGGTCGTTACATATAAGCATACATATATGGCGCTAACCAATTAGCAGCCGATTTTTTGACATTATTGACCAAATTTTTCGATCACTAAAACTATTTTTTCTTGTAGTGATCAAATAATAAAATTAATAGAAGTACAGGGTACTTCAACCCATATACATTGGAAAGAAGCTAGATAAAACAAAACAAAACAACCTAGTGAATCCCAAACTAGCCTATAAGAAAAAAGTTGGGCAAATCACAAAAGCCCAAGAACATCAGTAGGGCAGAAAGAAAATAGTTTCAGAAGCAATCCCAACATAACAAAGATAAAACTTACACCTGACAAGTCTCAAGATACAGCGAGAGAATACATATAAATCTATAAAAAAAATCCTCCATCAAAGAGTACCCAAATAGTATGTCGCCCCGAGATTTAAGTTTTCTTCGAAACCAATAAAACCTCCCATATAGGATCATAACTCATATGTATTAAATTCTTTGAATTTCTTCCGCATAGACCAATACCAATTGGCTCGCATTAAGAATTGAGCACCTTAGCATACTAATAATCAAAAGGGGTGAAATAATCACAACTAAAAAACCCCTAAGCCTCTGGAGAGATAAGGGTTCAACAATTTTTTATTCATGGCTCGGAACAAGACGAGGGCTCCACAGTAATATAGATTACAGTGGGTCTTCGTTTCTCTCAAGCACGACAATATATATTACAACAAGGACCATAATCAGGCCATATAAACCTTGGATGCTTCCACCCTTCAACTACTTGTAAGGATTCTCGTCTTTGTAGTAGACTTTCCTTCATTAACCTGCTAAAACATATACCAGCCAGTAGAAACAGGTGAAGAGTTATAGAGCAATTAACCTCAGACATCTTACCGGTTCATAAAATCACTAGAAATTTGATATGCTCGCTCCTTCCCAGTCTCTAGCGCACCAAGCTATGAATTTGGCACTCACTTTATTGAATCCTACTTCTGCATCAAAATTATCAATTTTGAAGATACATTTGTTCCTTTGAGACCAGATTTCATATACCACTGCTACCCAGAGTCTTTTCTACAATATATTTCCCTTCGCTTCCAAACAACCTACTGCAAAGCTTTCCAGGCTTGCTTTCGCCTCACAGTGACTAACAAAACTAATTCCCACCCATCTAAAGCACTTGTCCCAAATTTCACTGGTCACCTTACATGTGAAAAAGAGGTGATTGGTTGTTTTGTCTTCAATTCCACACACAACACATTTTGAATCACTTACAGCAACCCCTCTCCTAACTAAGTTCACCTTAGTAGGGATCCTATATATCTTGAAGAATTCTCCACCCTGTGACCATGACTTTTGGTATCACTTTAATTTTTCAATACCATTTGAAGATCGCTTAGTTCTCGTCGCAAGTTACTTTGGATAGAGTCTCATACGCTTCTTTAATAGAGAATCCTTTATTATTATTTGGTCCCCACAACCACGTATCTTCTATATCCTTGTTAAGGGTTATGCCCTGAATCTTACTTAGCATTTTCTCCTCCATTTCTTTCTCCCATTCAAAACGTTGTCTTCTCCAACTTACTCTCCATTCCCATCTATTTTCAATCCACTCGCCATGTTTTGATAACACCGCATCTTGTTAGACAAATAACATCTAGAGGGGGGGTGAATAGATGTATAAATTAAAATAGATGTCAAATTAAAAAATTATTTTAGATGTCTAATAACTTGTTAATTCAATTTTAATTATCATATTGAATTCAGATAAAGCGGAAGCGATATAATCAGAGAGATAAAGAGAAAAATACAAGCGCACAGATATAGAGAAAATAAAAGCCAAGAGTCATAAAGTGAAGGAAGATAACACAGTAATTTATAATGGTTCGGGTATAGTCAACCTTACATTCAGTTCCCAGTCACCTCTAACACAAGAGTGACCCCAATTCACTATCTTTAAAATTTAGTTTACAAATTACAATCAACTAAGCAGAGGAACCAGTAAAGAGTAAACTAATTAAAAAGAAAATCACCTCCTTAGAAACTCACTAAGGATGAACACCTCCCTAGAATCTCACTAAGGATGAACACCTCCTTTGAACAAATCAAATGATGAAAATACCTCTTTTGCCACCAACACACAAAGGATGAACACCTCCCTAAAATCACATTAGGGATGAACACCTCCCCGAACAAATCAAAGGGATGAAAATATCTCCTTAGAATCCCACTAAGGATGAACACACCCTCGAACAAATCAAAGGGATGAACAGAGAAACACACTTCTCAAGAAAGAGTGCCCACAAGAAAACCCTTAGTTTGTAGGTAAAGAAAATAAGAGCAACAACCTAAACCATAAAAAGGGAATTTAACGACAACCACCTAAGCCCACAAAGGATGAAGGTAATAAAATAAGAACAGTCACACCTGGGTAATGGAGACAACAAATTGTAGAAGCTTGTAGAATACCAACCTCCAAGAACAAGTGTGATTAACAATGAAAGCACAAAAGGCAGTAGAGAAGAGAGTTTTCTCAGAAGGTGTAAAATATCTTTGTTGCCTTGTTCATAATTCTTTTCTCAAAACTGATTGAATATAAATTGAATTTTCGAATTCTGTAATTATATATTTTTTATTTTTCATCAAAACTTATTTAAATAGGAAATAACATTAGAAAATAGTCGTTGGTCATTAATACTTTCGTAGAGAAAAATCAGGATATATTCAAAAAACATTTATTCTTCAAAACAGATATATTTTTCAAATTTGAATTGTCATAATTGATTATGTTACCAGTATAATCAATTATGATAAAGATAAAATCGTTTTTCCATTTTTGATGCATCATAATTGATTATGATAGTGAAAAATGTCATGTTACGAAATTTTTATCACACTTGTGTTTTGGAGGCTTATGCATAATACCACTTCATCAACTTGTACCTCCAAATTCAGTATTCTAAGACTTTATCTAGTCTTCAGGAATCATCTTGAGCTTGCTTGATGTTTGAATGTTGATGACTAGAATCATCATCAAAATCATCTCTTAGGAATGTAGGGACATGTTTCATATTGTCATCAATCTCCCCCTCATTGTTTTCACATCTTTGCTTAATCCTATTTGTTTTAACCTTGGGAACAAACTACCTAAGCTTTGTTCCCCAATCCACACATCGTCCCAAAACCTAATTTTCTCCCGGTTTCCTATCTTCCATGTCACATGTTTATCAAACCAAGCTCTGTCATCGTCAGCCTTACATATTCTTTTTATATCTTGCCACCATTTTAAGTCCTTATTAATGTTTTCCGGTTCGTCTAGTGCTCTCTAAGACTCATATTTGGCCTCCACTACTTCCTTCCATAGTCCTTTTGACTCGACTCCTAACCTCCATTTCCATTTTGCTAGCTAGGAGTCGTTAAACCTATGAATGTCCTTCACCCTAACCCACCATCTTCCTTTCTTCTACAGATTTTTTGCCATTTTATCCACGCTATCTTTTTTCCTTCTTTGCCCAAGCCCCACACGAACTCCCTTTGGAGCTTTGCTATCTCTTTTATCATTCTAACCAACAATTTGAACATCGATAAGTAAAATAATGGTACCGAGAAAGAATCGATTTTACCAAACATACCCTCCCTACAAAAGAAAACATTCTACCTCTCCACCTAGAAAGTCTTTTCTTTATTTTACTTAGGACATCATCCCAAAACTCGTACCTTCTGTGGTTACCTCCAACTTTCAACCCCAAATATCTAAATGGCAATACCATTGTCTCACAACCTAATTCTTGTGCATAGCTTTCCAGTAAATCAGACTGTACCCCTATTCCTCCTAATTTTGTCTTTCTTAAATTGACCTTCAATCCCGATGCTAACTGGAAGTATCTCAAGATTGGTTTGATAATCGTAATGTTATTAGGGTTTGCATCACTTAAAAACAAAGTGTCATCTCCAAATTGTAGGAAATTAACCTGAACCTCCTTTTCCCCCACTCTGACTCCTTGTAGCTTTCCTTTTGCCACTGTTTGCCTTACCACCCTAGCTAACCCTTCAACTACCACTAAGAAAAGGAATGAGGCCAAAAGATCTCCCTGTCTTAATCCCTTTTTAGGGAGGAACTCTTTTGTTGGACTACCGTTCACAAGTACTGATATGGAAGCAGATTTTAAACATCCTTTAATCCACAACACCCATTTCCTGCAGAACTCAAGTTTCTCTAACATATAAAAGTGGAATTCCCAATCCACCGAGTCGTAAGCTTTTTCATAATCTACCTTGAGTACCAAACCTTTCTTCCTTTTATTCTTTTACTCATGTATAACCTCATTCGCCACCACAACGCTATCCAAGAGACCTCTATCTTCCAAAAAGGCAGATTGAGAGAAGCTTATTACCTTATTTAGCACTCCTTTCAAGCGACCAGCTTAGACCTTTGCTAAGATCTTATACAGGCTGCCTTTCAGAGATATAAGCCTATATTCATCCAAGTCCACAGGAATTTCAACTCTTGGAATGAGTGCAATGAAAGAGGTGTTGCATCCTTTTGGAATATTACCCTCCCTCTGAAATTCTTCCATAGCTTTAAGTATGTCCACCTTCAAAGTAGACCAGTTATGTTTTATGAAGCAAAAATTAAAACCATCTGGCCCTGGACTTTTACTGCTTTCGCAGCTCCAAACTGTCTCCCTTATTTCTTCCTCTGAAATTTCTCTAACCAGTGTCTCATTTTGTACATTTGTTATTCCTTCAAACAAAATCTCTTCTAGTTTAAATCCCAATCTTGTATCTTGTTTGAATCTTCTTTTAAAATGTTCCATAACCTCTACTTTTACTCTTACTGGTTCCTGACACCAAGCCCCTCTAATCATAATCCCTGGTAGCTCTATCTTGCTTCTTTTCCAACTAATCATAAAATGGAAAAATTTTGAATTTACATCCCCTTCCTTTATCCACTTATCTTTTATCTTCTGCTTCTCCATAGATGCAATCTTCAACATTGTTTTTCTCAATTCTATTAGGCATATCATTCTTTCCTTCTTTCTTTATTCATCCAATTGATTTAGTTCATCTTTATGGTCCATCTCACTTATCTTATTAATCAGACTTTGTTTTGCCAAATTCAAATTCCCAAACGATTATCTATTCCATCTTGTCAGATGATTTTTAAGCATTTTTAATTTCTTAGACCAATTTTTAATTCCCTAACCTATGAGTTTCGTTCCTTCCCAAGCCCCTTTGACCTCCTCCCTAAACCTATTTTCTTCGTGTCATACATCTAGAGATTTAAAGGGTTTGGGTCCCCAGTCTATATTATTTTCTTTAACTACTACAACACAATGATCTGAGATGCTCCTATCTAATACAAACTGCTTGCTCCCTTTCCACACACGGATCCATTCCATAGATACCAAGGCTCTGTCCAACCTATTCATTGAAGATCCATATGTTCTATACCATGTGAACTTCCTTTTAACAACTGAAAAATCCCATGGCTCTAGGTTCTGAATGAATTCGTTAAATCTTCTCATTTCTTCCGTTACTCTACCTCTTTCACTACTTCCTTTTATCTCTTTAGGTTTTTTGACGGAATTGAAATCTCCTATCATGCAAAAATCTTGCATGACAGACTTTGAATGCCCTGATGTATGTCATCCCACAACTTATATTTTTCCTTTACTAAGCAAGAAGAGTAAACATTTACCACCGTCAATTTTACGTTCTTTTTCTTGTAGTTGCCCGCTACTGCTATAAACCTTTCTCCTATAATCATATTTTCACACTCAAAATTATCCTTATCCCAGGTAGTTAAAATCCCTCCTGCCTGTTTAAAGGCCCATTAAAAGTTGTTATGGTTCCATATGTTATAACATACACTCTTGTCTTGTGTAGCTAATTTCATCTCTTGTATACACACCATCTCTATCCCTTCCTTATTTATCACTTTCCTAATATATTTGATTTTCCTAGAGATCCTAATTCCTCTAACATTTATGCTTAATATCTTCATCTATCACTGTCTCTCCCCTCATCATCTATCTCCTTCAATTTAATTACCACCGAATTATTATCCCCGTCACATGAGAACCCTAACTCTCTTCCTATCTCCTATAATCTTACCACTTCCGGATACTCTTTATTTAACCAGAACAACCTGTTACAATTTACTATATTGTTATCATTAATAGAGTTATCAGAAAAGAAATCTAACGTCTTCTTTTTTCGCCTGAGTTTAGTTGACGTACCAGATTTGGATTCATTGGCGATGCTTGATTGTCCTCCACCGCGGATCTTATTGATTTCGTTTTGGATCCCAAGTCCTTCGCAAGCCATTGCTTCTTGACGAACACTACCCATACCCATTTGGAAAAACGAGAGACAATTTTGATTGGGTCTCTGTTTATAGTCGCATAGTAACTCCTCCGATTCACAATCCACATATTTATGTTCTACTCCAATAGAGAGCCTATTTGTTTCCTTCCTCTTTTCTCCGCTGTTGTGGATTCCCATCACCTCCTCTGAATCTTTAACCTTTGAGACGCTAGTCGTTTCTTGATAGGACCGGATTTCTTCCAAATTGAAGAAGCAAGAAGGTAACCCAGCCACGTTTTGGTTCTCCACCACCTTTGCCCTTCAATTAGCTTCTTCACTTTTGCATCGCATGCCTTCATTCATGGCCTCTGCGAGATTCCTCCCCTGCTCTACTATTGCATAATTTGTCGCAGACTCGACCAAAAACTTGGACGGGGAAGGCATACCACTATTAATAAGGGGTTTTGTCCTCCCGATTTGGGATTATCGCTTGAGGTGGACGAGGCACAAAACTAGGTTTGTGCCTTTCAAAACTATATAAGACTAAGCTGCTAATGTGGCCACCAGACATAGGTTCATTGTTTTGCAAATAATGGGCCTTACGTCTACTTCAAAATTTTCTCTCGCAGAGATCTACTTTTCCAATTTCGTTCTGACACACCAGCTGCTTAACACTGATCATCATTTAATTTTTTACCGTTCGGTTTCAATGGCTCAATGGATCCTGATTTACCTTTGCCGGATTTTTCACCATATGTGGCTGGAATAATTCATTTTCTGATCCCGTCTTTATCCGCAGAGTAGTCCGAATTTGACGAGATTAGTTCCTTCGTCTCCTCTGATTCTTCCTCATCTTCATCTTCTTTACTTTCACGCATAACACATCTATACCCATCTTCCATCCATTCTTCTTCTAACGATACCGTGTAAATTTTTCCGTTGATTTTTATATTTTGAACCATTGTTGCTTGACTCGAGATTGGAAGTCTGATTTTTAATCTTGCATAATCCAAGCGAAGCCAATTTCTGGTTTTCTCGTCAACCCCTATCAGAGTTTCCAACACACATATTACTTCATCAAACGTTTGTTCGAACCATAGAGTGATCGGCATACGCTTGCATCTAGCCCATACCTACCCACTTACCATATTTTTGTCCCATCTAATTATGGATGTGAATATTTTTGATAGCCAGATAGAAGAAATAAATTGTGTCTCATTCCCTTTACAAAAACATTGTATATTCCTTTCTGAAGCAGGGTGCTCTCGATTTCTATCTTTCCTGTACCTCTTACTGCTTCAACTAAGAAACTATTTCCATCCATTTCTGCACATTCTCTTTCACCTTTATTATTCTTCCCCTCCATGATTTATCACTAGCTGTTTTTTCTCTTTCCCTTTCACTACATTTGCATATGATTTTTGGCCATCTTTTCTCCTCCATTCCTGCTTTACTTTTGATTATTTATTCGCCCATTTCGATTGTTGTTCATGTCTCCTGTATATGGGAATATTGACATTCATCTTTATTGATCCAATCGATATGCTATCTAGATTTCTTTCCATTTGCTTAACATTGTCAACATTTGCAAATCTCACAAAACCAAAACGCTGGCCAAATTTTTTCCTTTTTTGAGAAATAAATATGTCAATAACCCTACCCCATCCCATCATGTAAATATGTTCCAGAAGTTCCTCACACCAAATGAATATGAAAATTTGGAGAAGAAGATAAATATTCCCTTATCTTTCCATCTCTGTTCATGACCATCTCTCTATATCTTTGCGAAGAACTACTCAGTCAATTCGAAAGTATTGTAATTCGAAAGTATTGTGGTTCTCTCGCTCAACTTGCATATGCATTTATTTTAAGTAATAAAATTGATAAATGTGCACGTCTAATAACACAAAATAAAAGGAAATTTTTAGTGTTTGGTTAACAATGAAGTTTCTTAATTCTTTTTTTTTTTAATATATAAACGAAATTAATAAAAGCTTGAGGAAAAGACAGAGCAGAACCTACTCTGAATATAGTTATGAAAATATGTTAAAGATGTTTTATCTCATTTTTCTTAAGTGCTAAACTCATGCAAAACATTAGTTTTAAGCTTAAATAAGCTTTTGCTTTCGGAATTATGTTCCTAATTTTATATAGATATACTTTGCACGTCAATTAAAAAGAAAAAAAAGTCATGGAAAACACGAACTTAATACTGTTTCATATAATCACGTAAACCCCGCGTGTATTTTCACTGATACTAATTAACAGGGTATCAATCGCTTTTTCATACTATATTCAATTTTGTTTATAAGAACAAAACAAACACATTGAAGTTTTTACGTGGTTACGTCCAAACAACTTATATTAAATTTTTACAAAATTTACTCTAGTGATTTTTATAAACACATATATTTTTATTTTTATTTTTATCTATATTTTACCTGACAATTTAAAAATAATTTAGTTATTACAATTAAATATTAATTTAATATAATATTTTTAATAGTAAATCTATACATGGTTTTCAATTTTTGTAAAGATATTTTTTTTAATTTTGATAAAACTAATATTTTTTTAAAAAGTTATAAGATTAAAATTGAAACTAAACAAATTTTACAAAAATTAAAATACATTTAAGCAAGTATTATATATCATTATTATTTTATAAATAAAATATAAATATTTATATGATTCTTATTCACCTATTTTCGTCTAAAATTAGGGTGAAATAATTTTTAAATTTGTTTCATTTAATAAATATAATTTGAAAAGTTGGTTAATGAAAGTTGAGAACCCTTAATAAAAATATTTTCTTTTAATTTTTTATTTATTTTCTATTTTTCTTGTTAAATAATGTTATTTGAAAAAACGAGTTAAGTCCCTAAGATACTCTAGTACTATGTTATTTTGAGTTAATTAATATGTTGATTTCCAAACTAATTTTGATGAGTTATTTTATGGTCATTTCTATTATGAAAATCATTTTTTAAATATAGAATATAGGATCTCAAGCTCTTGAGTACGTTAAAAAATGCATTAATAGAAAAAACCAATTGTATTGAAGATGTGAAGGGTCAAAAGACCCATTCAATAGGTTATAGGAAAAAAATTTATAATCTAAATTAAATCATATTTATTTTATTTTAATATTTTTGGATATATGTGATTAAAAAAATTTAGTTTATAAGTTAATCCACTCACCCATTTTATAAAATAATAATTAATTTATTTTTATTTAAAATATATATTATAAATTAGGTTGATAAAAAATTTATTAATGATTAAAATTAATTATTATTTTAGATTATTATTAAATAAAAATGATAAGAATGGAAAAATACGTTTTTTATTCTTATTTACTATTTAATAGATCATTCTCTTAATTTATATATTCATTTTAAATATAAATTAATTTCATTAATATAATTTAAATTTTAAAAATATATAATTTTTTAATTAATTATTTTGATATAAATAAACGTTAATATTTTTTCTTTTAATTTTCCATCGGATCAAATTTACCTCGTTGGACAAAAATAAGATCTTCTTAAACTAAATATTATAATTCATTTTAAAATATATGATAATTTTTTTTTTCCGACCGTAGATCAAGTCAAACTCACAGCCGGTATTAACCGTTCTAGTTATTATATCTTATCAAAGAAATTGTTTATTACGGACGTTTTCTACTTAGTTTTATGTTTTAGTATTTAAAAATAATTTAAAGATTAATTTGAAAATATTAGTTTTTGAGAATAATTTTAATTTATTTTTTAAATTTATCTTAAAAATTTATATATATATATATATATATATATATATATATATATATATATATATATATATATATATATATATATATATAAAGGAATAAATCACGAATTTGTTATTTTTTTTATAACTTTAGTTCTGTGATAATAATAGTGATGTACTAATTATAAATGAAAACGTTTATACCTATTAATAAAAATGGTAGAAAGAAAAAATAAAAAATATTGTTATATCAATCTTATAAATTTTAAAAACAAATAATAATAATTTTAAAAAATTATATTAATGGTACAGTTTTGAAATAAGTTTTTTATTTTATTTTTGAAAATTAAAAAAAAAACTGAAAACTGTTTTTTTTTTTAATAAACAAACAAATCATATATATTTTTATATTCTATTCCTTTAAATAAAAATTTAATTATCTTAAAAGATATTCTCTCTTAATTAATACTTCTTTTTAAAGACATTATTTTTCAATTCAATCCCTGCGTTCTCTATTCATTCTCAATTAACTCTTTCTCATGATTCATAGTGTGTGGATCTAAACATGGAGGAAAACAAGTGTTTGTGAATTTGTATAGTTTAAAAATTAAAATTACGAACCAAATTGCGAATAAAAATTAAGTGACTAAAATATAAAGCGTGAATGATAGAATCGACACATAAACAAGAACACTCATATTATCATTAAGTTATGTCAACATGAACAATATCTGTTACAAAATCACATCATCAATTCTTGCATACATTCCTTACTTCACTGATTCTCTCATTAATCTCTTGCCATGAAAGCTTAGTGGAACAAGGCAAAGAAAGAGAAGACAGAGGCACCAACCAAGGAGCCAACAAGGGGCAAGGCAGCTGAGGCTCCACTGCTAGGGCCAGGGGCGGGGGCAGCAACCTCGGCGGTGGCTACGACGGCGCTGAAGGAGGCAGCGGCGATGAGAACAGCGCAGGTGACCTTCCTCATGTCCATGATGAATAAAATGCGACTTTGTTTTGGAGACCCGCGGGTGTGGTGATGAAGCAAATGTGTGTGTTTATTGTGTTATTTGCTTGCAGGTCTGAGTAACAATGGTGCTCTAGAATGACTTTTAAAGGCAGGGTTTGAGTTATTTTGGGAAAACGCCACTTTTTTGGGCTTCTGAAACGGTCGTAAGTGCATGGTTTTAGGGTTTGTTTCAAAGGTTTGTTGTAATGGTTTTAGGTTTTACGATATACATAGAACAGTTGTATTTGTGATCCAAAAGTTTGTCAAAAATGATTATTTGTTACTCACATAAATTCATTTGATTCTTTCTTGATTATTTTACTTGTTTTAGTAGATGACATTATCTAGCAAAATTTAATATTAATTGTATTAAGAAGTTCATTTCAAGTTACTGTGATTACTCAAATAAAAGGCTCTTAATCTCTCAATATTGTTTTTGAGAAATATTTATTTGACAATTGTCACTCTAAAATACAATTAAATAATAATTCAGTATATTAATATAATGATATTTTTCATTATTATACTAATATTTTCGATTGTATATGAAATATATGAGTTGTTAATCACCTCACATGCTATAAAATTTCTATGTCTAGTGAAGGAATCTCAAGAAAATATACTTCATGATAAAAATTTGAAACTTAAAAAACTAGAATGTTCACAACTGTTTTTTCTTTTTATTCCTTAATAATTCTCTATGAAAATCTATCTTCAAGGCACTGTACATCCAAATCTTTATCTGAACCATGAACTGATCTTAAATTTGTTTTATAAATTCATACTCATTAATGATAATAAGTCTGTTATTCATCTTACTTTTTATCTCTCAGGGCTCTAAACATATAAATATTGATTACCAATTATTCATAAAACTAGTTATTTTTTGAAAATAATATATTTAAAATTTATAAGAAATAAGTTTCTGATAAATTTTTATAAAAGATTTACAAAAATGTTGTCATGTGAGAATTTTTAATAGTAACAAAACACTTAAACCTTGAGACAGTATGTGCACGTAAATAATTCGTTACATCATTTCATTTAATGAATATTTTTCCAATTTTCTCTTCTGATCAAACTTTTATAGAAAATGATATGGCGGTTGATTGTGCTAGAAAGATTAATATTAGATTATTTTCATCGTAAATATTATTTTAACGCGGACAGAATTTTCCTTAAACATTGAAATAAAAGAAAATCTTTTTTTTTCTGAATAAAAAAAATCATATCTAAAACTAATACATCTAAGTAATAAATTGATAAATGTCAATGTCTAATAACCACAAATAAAATGAAATTTCTCGTGTTTGGTTAAAATTGAAGTTTCTTATTATTAAAAAAAAAATGAAGATATGAACGAGATAAATAAAAGCTTGAGGAAAAGACAGAGCAGAACCTACTCTGAATATGGTTATGAAAATATGTTAAAGATGTTTTATTATTTTCCTCACATGCTAAACTCATGGGAAACACGAACTTAATATTTTCTTTTATTAAATCGAGACTATTATTCTTATTATAAATAAAAGGGAATGATTTATGATTTAAATACATTTAAATACATGTTAAATTATTCTATATACTACCAATTAATTTTATATTGAAACTTAACACTAAATAATAATGGTATCAATTTTTTCTTTCATATTATATTCAATTTTGTTTAAAATAATTTTAAACAAATCGATATATTATTTTTGTAATATAGAATATGGGATCACATGCTCTGGAATATGTTACAAATGCATTAATAGGAAAATAAATTGTCATGTGAATAATATTGTTTATTATCAACTTTTTAAAGTTAGTTTAATTTTTAAATTTCTAAAAATAATTGTAGGGACTGATTTTGAAAATAAGTTTTCTTTTTTTAATAATTAAATTTTTAAAAACTATTTTGTGTAGATAATCATGAAACGTGACGAAAAATAAAGAATAATTTTGATAAAATTATTATATAATTTTAATTGTTTGACAAAATGGCAAAAATGAGTGACATAATACAATTATTATATAAACACGACCAATAAAAATAGCAGAAAAAAAAACAGATTTTTTTATTTAGAAAAACTATTATTAAAAGTTGTTTTAATAAAACAATCTTCAAAAACATTTTTAGTTTTTAAAAGTTAAAACTTTAATCTGATTTTAAGAACAATCAAACAAAAAACCCTGTATATTTTTATATTCTATACCTTCCTATTCCTTTAAATCAAATTTTAATTATATTGAAAGATTTCTCTCTTAATTAATACTTTTTTTTAATATATTATTTTTCAATTCAATCTCTGCATTCTCTATTCGTTATCATATGAAGCTCTTAATTAACTCTTTCTCATGGCTCATTGTTAGTGAATCAAAATATGGCAAAAAATAAGTGTTAGTGAAATTTATTTTGAAAAGGTTTTATTTTGTTTTCTATTTAATAAAAAAAAATTGCTTATTATTGTAAAACATTGTTAATTCTAATATAAATTTAAGCTTCTTATACATCCGATGGCTTTTATTTATGGAAAAATTAACTCTATTTTCTTTTTCTCAACAGTTTGCTTAAATGACCCAACTTGCTTAATTGCAAATAAAAATTAAGTGGCTAAAAATATAAAGCGTGGATGATAAAGTCGACCCATAAACAAGAACACTAATATTATATCATTAAGTCATGTCAACATGAACTTCCTCTGTTACAAAATCACATCATCAATTCTTGCATACATTCCTTACTTCAATGATTCTCTCATTAATCTCTTGCCATGAAAGCTTAGTGGAACAAGGCAAAGAAAGAGAAGACAGAGGCACCAACCAAGGAGCCAACAAGGGGCAAGGCAGCTGAGGCTCCACTGCTAGGGCCAGGGGCGGGGGCAGCAACCTCGGCGGTGGCCACGGCGGCGCTGACGGAGGCAGCGGCGATGAGAACGGCGCAGGTAACCTTCCTCATGTCCATGATGAATAAAATGTGAACTGTTTTGTAGACCCGCGGGTATAGTGATGAAGCAAATGTGTGTTATCGTGTTATTTGCTTTGCAGGTCTGAGGAACAATGGTGTTGTTCATGGGCTTTTAAAGACGGGGTTTTAGTTATTTTTGGAACATACCACTTTTTTTTGGCATCTGAAATGGTCTTTGGCTTCTGAAATGGTCGTAAGTGTATGGTCTTGCATGGTTTTAGGGTTTGTTTCAAAGGTTTGTTGTAATGATTTTAGGTTTTACTATATACATAAAACATGTGTTGTATTTGGGATAAAACTTTATAAGAATGACTATTCATTACTCACACATTAGATTTAATATATATTTATATATATATATATATATATATATATATATATATATATATATATATATATATATATATAAACGTTTGTTGATGATATGTATTTTAGTTCTCAAGTAACTCACCCTGATTCATTTTAAAACTTAACATCAACGGAATAAAAATCTATTCTTCAATTTGAGAGATATTAGAACTAGCATGTCATACAAGACAATTAACCGTAATTGAGACAACTGTGCATATTATTTTAACGCAAAAGAATTTTTTCATAAGCCCACATTAAAATAAAATAAAAATCTAAAACTAACACATTAAGTAATAAAATTGATATAATATGTTTTAACATATTTTTCGTTAAAGGAGATTCAAATATTTTATATATTTATCCGCGCATAACTCATGTTTATGTGTAATAACCAAAAATAAATGAAATTTGTTAAAAATGAAATTTCTTGTAAATTGAATATATAGACGAGAAAACTAAAAGCCTGAGGAAAATACACTGCAGAGCCTACACTCTGAATATATAGGTATGAGAACACATGTTCACTACAAGAAAAATTCATTTTAGCGACCAAAAAAATCGGTCGCTAATGTCAAAAGATCGGTCGCTAATCAGTTAGCGACCGAAAGACGTCGTCGCAAAAAGCCAAGTCGCTAATGTGTTAGCGACCAATTTTCATTTCGGTCGCAAAATAGCGACCGATTTTATTTCGGTTGCAAAATAGCGACCGAAATTAATATATCAAATTGGTCGCTAAAGTGGTGACAAAGTAAAAAAAATATCGACCGATTTAAATTGGTCACTAAATCAATAACAAAGTTAAAAAAATAGCGACCAATTTAAATCGGTCGCTAAATTAATAACAAAGTTAATTATTTTTATTTATTTACATTTTTAATTATATCAAGTTCATTAGACAACTTTTTTTCTCCAATTGGACACAATTGTATTACATAATGAATGCTTAGTAGTTAGTAGTTAAGATGCATTCTCATCCATGAAATGTGGACCAATTTGTCATAAACTTAAGATTTAAGAAACATTTGCAAATTGAAACTGCCAACTAACAGTGACAGAAAAGATTTCTCATTGCCAAGTACTACTAAATGAAACTATTACACTTAAACACTGCTATACACATAATTGCCTTTTTTTATATGGTAACTCTAGCACAACCTTAAGAGGGTGTCAATATTGTTTTCTGTGGACTTAAGACTATATTTCAATTGTAGAAAATGCATATATACCAAGAAAGGGTGAGACACAATAAAGGTGAACAAAAAAAAATAGTATCATAGTAATGATATTTCCCTTCATAAAACTGAATTGTAACGTCGCTTCTTTTGTGGTGTTGAATGTGCATGTGCTTTGATCCCACATGTCTTCAATTGAAAATTTTCAAAAGCCTCTGAAATTGTCTGCACCTATAGGATTGCACAAAGCAATATATTAGTGAATCCAACCTGAATGGGTAAAGGAAAGAAGTTTAAACATGCACAGGATAACTAACCAGTTCAGCCTTTTTGGAGTACACCTTAACTATCATATCTTGGTAAGATATATGTAGCAAGTGGCTTACACGGTCATCGGGTATTGTAAATTTCTCATTACTTTCATAATCCTGAATGCATTATTGAAACTAGGTAACTCAATACAGACTAGCATAATTTAATTCCAAACTAAGCACCAATAATCGGGCCAAACTAAACCACTTTAAATATTTCAATAATTTTGAACAATTGCAGCCCAAGTATCCCAACGAAGTAATATAAAACAGTTTAAACTAAAACTTATTAGCAAGGAAACTGTCAAACTGCATAAGGTAAGAGGTTTAATAGTGCAAAAAAAAGATATAATCCACTAATACAATATAGACACAGGCAAAACCAATTAATATATAAGAAGATTAAAGAAATATCTTGATGAAAGATAGTTAGGTAGGTTTGGCGATGTACCTTGAAAAAGTGGATGCTGCCACGTAAACATGCACCATAAGAGAGAAAAATAATGCATTAGGATAACATTATAGTAAGTTAAAACAAACTAAATGTCTATGTTCAAGCAAGCATGATTATTCTTCATTGAATACCTTTCAAGAGGATTATGATTTCCACTAGTCAAATCAATTTTGACGTTACAAACAACTACATCCTCCTCTTTCGTAGTAACTCCACCACTCTTCCGCGGATACATATATAAAACAAAATGGAATTCCTCCTTGAAGAGAAAGAATCAAAATTATATGCAATTTGCAAATGAGAAGGTTTAATCGGATTGAAGACCCGAGAGCAAACAATATCTTGAGGGGTGACCTTCTTAAAATTGTCTAGCATACCCTTGGGTACTGGGTACTCATTACAAAACTGCAAAACAAAATTCTTCCTCGAGTTCAAGAAGACTATATAATTATAATTTAATAAATACACACAAACATTTTAGGCCAATGTAATGTAAATTTAGAAACATCCACACAATAGTTAGCATTGAATTTGTGACAAACGACTTGAGAAGATACGATGACGTAATAGGTAATTGCAGCAGGTAATTGACAACAATCAAAGAAAACCAACGAGGTTAAAAACATGCCTGGTACAAATTCCTCCTTCGAATGCGCAGGATGAACTCCCTGGCCTCCTTTAGTTCTTGACTTGTACTTGTCTCAATAGTTTTAACTATTGTGTCATCCAGATTGCATTTTTAAAGTAAATTACGTTTTATGATGCAAAAGAGCATTGTAAAAATGCTTTTAATTTTGTAAGAAGCCCCGATAACCTTCCAGGATCGAGAAGGATTATTTATATGAAATTTCGAAATAACTATTAGCATGAACAAGTGCATCGACCATCATACGCTCCATTGCCTGGAAACATCAAGATGGGATTAGAAACTGTAAAAACCAAGAATGGTAAGTTCATGGGTATTAAGTAGACAGGTAAGGAAAAAAAAGGCAGGTATCTACATCTACCTAAAATTCAATAATCTTCTTAACAAAATGAACATACTTCATACCTTCACTTTTGGATGTGTATAAACTGTTCTATACAGATAAGCACGAGTGGCAAACATTTTGTGGATGGTAAGGTCTAGTAAATTACGCAGCCAACATGAAAACTACATATTCAGGAAAAAAAACTAAACGGAAATAACAGTATAAGACCCAGAATCAAACCGAAACCCGATTCAACCAATAGAGGTAGTCAGTTTGACAATTCATACGAAAATAAACCAGACCCACACACAATTCATCCTTAACCAAGGAGAACAATCCACAGTAAAAAGGCATAAAAGAAATAGAACATAGCAGCAAAATGTGAACCGAAGGGCTTGACCCGCGACCCCTCTGACTCACCTCTAGTGCGCGACTGGTTCAATAGTGGAGGTTAGGTTGAGATTTAGGGATGGCCACGATGGTGGCCAGGGAGGCGGTGGTGATGACTGGGGTTTGGTGGAGGTTGGATTAGGGTGAGGGCTGACTTGGGGGGAGCAGTGAGGGGGCTAGGGCTCGCCAGGAGTGAGGAGAAGATATTGGCCGTGGGATTTGCAAGGTTAAGAGGAATGGGTGAGTGAGGCGCGAGAGTTAGGGTTATTTGGGGATAAGTGGCGCGACTGGGATGTATACGAAAATGAAAAATGTGGTTGTATATGATAGCGGGTCCACTGGAACCGCTCTTAAAGTTAACATCTAATAGCGGTTAAACCTTAACCACTATTATATATTTTCAAATATGATCGATCATTTGAAAATGTAATCGATCATAATAAAAAAATGTGGTTGTATATGATAGTGGTTCCACTTGAACCGCTCTTAAAAGTGAACATCTAATAGCGGTTAAACCTTAACCGCTATCTAACTATATTTTATTTATTTATTGATACATTTTTTCATCAGATATCGCTCGAGCGAGACCAGTGTCGCTCAAGCGAAATACAACCCGAGAATGTCAATTTTGTGCAGGTGGCGTCGCTCGAGCGAGACAGTGTCGCTCAAGCGAAATACAACCCGAGAATGCCAATTTTGTGCAGGTGGCGTCGCTCGAGCGATGTTATTTTAGCTTGAGCGAATGTTGACCTGCGTAACCGTCGATCAAAGTTAGCCAGATAATGTAACATGGGTGACCTCATGTTTGAATCGGATGTCGCTCGAGCGAGTATAGTGTCACTCAAGCGAAATACAACCCGAGACTTCACAATCTTAGCAGTTGGCGTCGCTCGAACGATGTGAAATTCGCTTGAGCGATATTGCAAAAATCAGATAAAATGATCGATTATTTTCTCATTATATCATAATGAAAACTTACATTAACTATTTTTTTGAATATTATGATTTTAAATTTGCTATTAGAGAAAACGTTTCAGAATTCAAAATGTTAAATACTTTTAAATATTAAAATTAACTTTATCAAAAATTAGGAAAAAAAATTAATCCAAAAGAGTTCAAAAATGTATTATAATATTGTCAATTTTCAGTTTAATTATATTGTTCATTCTCAAAGTAGAAAAATATATTGTAATTATTTTAATTTAATAAAATATAATTTAAATTTTTAATACTAAAATTAAAAGATTAAATAATAATAAATTTATTTCTTTAAATTGAGTATTTAGAAACTAAAATTATAGTTTCTTTGTTTTAAAAAATTGAAATAAATATTTAAAAATAAAAATCAAAACTAGTATTATCTTAAATTTATTAACGAGTGTAATTAAATCTCTATTTTCTTAATTTTTTTTGTTTTAAACTTCTCAATTCTACATTTTTGTAAGTTCTATCATTATATTATCATCCTCATCTCCTCCCATGTTCTACTTTATCTTTACAATAGTTAATATTCTTAAATAATTTATATTTTTAATTATAAATTTTTAATATATATTTCAGAAATTAATCAATTATAATCTATTATTTGAAAAACTAATCAATTCTAATCAATAATTTAGAAAACTAATCGATTATAATTAATTATTTGAAAAAATTATCAAATATGATCGATCATTTGAAAATTTAATCGATCAGAATAAAAAAATGTGGTTGTATATGATAGCGGTTCCACTGGAACCGCTCTTAAAAGCGCACTTCTAATAGCGGTTAAACCTTAACCACTATCTAAAATATATTTTAGATAGCGGTTAACGTGGAACCGCTATTATATCGTTTCAATTATGATCGATCATTTCAAAATATAATCGATCATAATGAAAACTTACATTAACTATTTTTTTGAATATTATGTTTTTAAATTTGCTATTAGAGAAAACCTTTTAGAATTCAAAATGTTAAATACTTTTAAATATTAAAATTAACTTTATCAAAAATTAGGAAAAAAATTAATCCAAAAGAGTTCAAAAATGTATTATAATATTGTCAATTTTGAGTTTAATTATATTGTTCATTCTCAAAGTAGAAAAATATATTGTAATTATTTCAATTTAATAAAATATAATTTAAATTTTTAATACTAAAATTAAAAGATTAAATAATAATAAATTTATTTCATTAAATTGAGTATTTAGAAACTAAAATTATAGTTTCTCTGTTTTAAAAAATTGAAATAAATATTTAAAAATAAAAATCAAAACTAGTATTATCTTAAATTTATTAACGAGTGTAATTAAATCTCTATTTTCTTAATTTTTTTTGTTTTAAACTTCTCAATTCTACATTTTTGTAAGTTCTATCATTATATTATCATCCTCATCTTCTCCCATGTTCTACTTTATCTTTACAATAGTTAATATTCTTAAATAATTTATATTTTTAATTATAATTTTTTAATATATATTTCAGAAATTAATCAATTATAAACTATTATTTGAAAAACTAATCAATTCTAATCAATAATTTAGAAAACTAATCGATTATAATTAATTATTTGAAAAAATTATCAAATATGATCGATCATTTGAAAATCTAATCGATCAGAATAAAAAAATGTGGTTGTATATGATAGCGGTTCCACTTGAACCGCTCTTAAAAGCGCACTTCTAATAGCGGTTAAACATTAACCGCTATCTAAAATATATTTTAGATAGCGGTTAACGTGGAACCGCTATTATATCGTTTCAATTATGATCGATCATTTCAAAATATAATCGATCATAATGAAAACTTACATTAACTATTTTTTTGAATATTATGTTTTTAAATTTGCTATTAGAGAAAACGTTTCAGAATTCAAAATGTTAAATACTTTTAAATATTAAAATTAACTTTATCAAAAATTTGGAAAAAAAAATTAATCCAAAAGAGTTCAAAAATGTATTATAATATTGTCAATTTTGAGTTTAATTATATTGTTCATTCTCAAAGTAGAAAAATATATTGTAATTATTTTAATTTAATAAAATATAATTTAAATTTTTAATACTAAAATTAAAAGATTAAATAATAATAAATTTATTTCTTTAAATTGAGTATATAGAAACTAAAATTATAGTTTCTCTGTTTTAAAAAATTGAAATAAATATTTAAAAATAAAAATCAAAACTAATATTATCTTAAATTTATTAACAGTGTAATTAAATCTCTATTTTCTTAATTTTTTTTGTTTTAAACTTCTCAATTCTACATTTTTGTAAGTTCTATCATTATATTATCATCCTCATCTCCTCCCATGTTCTACTTTATCTTTACAATAGTTAATATTCTTAAATAATTTATATTTTTAATTATAATTTTTTAATATATATTTCAGAAATTAATCAATTATAATCTATTATTTGAAAAACTAATCAATTCTAATCAATAATTTAGAAAACTAATCGATTATAATTAATTATTTAAAAAAATTATCAAATATGATCGATCATTTGAAAATCTAATCGATCAGAATAAAAAAATGTGGTTGTATATGATAGCGGTTCACTTGGAACCGCTATTATATGTTCACTTTTAAGAGCGGTGTAAATATTAACCGCTCTTAAAAGTGACAAATATTTTATTTATTTATTGACACATTTTTGTATCAGATATCGCTCGAGCGAGACCAGTGTCGCTCAAGCGAAATACAACCCGAGAATGTCAATTTTGTGCAGGTGGCGTCGCTCGAGCGATGTTACTTTCGCTTGAGCGAATGTTGACCTGCGTAAACGTCGATAAAAGTTAGCCGGATAATGTAACATGAGTGACCTCATGTTTGAATCGGATGTCGCTCGAGCGAGAATAGTGTCGCTCAAGCGAAATACAACCCGAGAATGCCAATTTTGTGCAGGTGGCGTCGCTCGAGCGATGTTATTTTCGCTTGAGCGATATTGCAAAAATTAGATAAAATCATCGATTATTTTCTCATTAGCGACCGATTTTAATTCGGTCACTTTTTCAATTTGTAATTCGGTCGCTAAATCAGTCGCTAAATGATTTTTTTATTTATGTATGAAATAGCCACCGATTTAGCGACCGAAATTTTGCGACGCAAAATATTGGTCGCTATTTCGGTCGCTAAATAAAAAAGGGAAAACCAAATCATATTTTGGTCGCTAAATCGGTCGCTAATTGCGACCGAATTAAAGTGGTCGCTAAATCGGTCTCTAATTGCGACCAAAATTAAATCGGTCGCTAAATCGGTCGCTAATTTCGGTGGCTAATGTGTTTTTTCTTGTAGTGGTTAACCATGTTTTATAATTTTCCTTAAATGCTAAAGTCATGGAAAACACGAACTTAATATCTTTTTATTACATTAACAAGACTATCATTCATACCTTAATTTTGTTGAATCTATTTTGTTGTTTGTCTTTGATAGGAGTAGCACACAAATTAAGGAAGGATGTTAGACTGACTGTATTTGACAATGTCATTTGGATGATCGCTGGGAATGACTTTCACGGTATAGTGGATAACTTCATTGGTGACTTTTTAAGTCTTTAAATTTTCTTACTCTTACTCATACACAGCTCAAAGGTTTTAACACTCTTCGAACGAGTGTCCACTACTCAAGGAATTAAGGAAAAGATGATAATAGAATTTGGAGGAAAAGGGATCTTGAAATTTTTATTCCACACTTGATTTGTTTACATCATAGCTATTAAAAAGAATTGGATGCTAACAATCAAGCAAAAAAAAAAGGAAATAAAACAGGAATTAAACTAACAATTTGCAGCAGAAATTTCACGAATTAATTTGAGCATATCAAGATCTTTTAATTTTTTCTTCCACAAACATAGTCATTCATCCACATTGGCTTCTTTATTACTCATTTCCCTAATATTGGACCATCATTCCTTATTGGGTTTGGATCAACTAGTTGGTTTGTATCATTTTTCTCTCTACAGAACTCACCTTGTCCTCAAGGTGAAAATCAGGATGACAAGTACGAAAATTCTCCAAGTCTTCCCATGAAGCTTCATCAATTGGACAACCCTCTCAATGCACCAAGAGTTGTTCATGTGGTTGTCCATGAACTAACTGAGTACGCCGATCTAAAATTGCCCTTGGTTGATCAATAGGTTGGTTATCAAAGCTTTCCAAAGATAAGTCACATGCAGACACATTATCAATACCACGAAAAGGTTTAAGAGTCGACACATGGAAAACCAGGTGAATGCGACTACCAGGAGGAAGTTGGAGTTTGTATGCTACTGTCCCAATGCGCTCTAGGATGGTATAACGACTGTCGCCGTCATCAAAAGAGGCGGTCGGAGCGACGCGATGATTTTTCATTGACTAGCATTTTTTAACGATGATCAACATTCTTAAGATGTCCGATAACTGAATTGATCTTAAGAATGAAGTTTTCGAAAAGGATTCTATGGAGTCACCACCAGTGTTTTGACCTTAAACACTAAAAAAGGTAAAAAGGCAGTGGTTTTAGAAAAAACCAACTTTGACCATTATAACCAGGTCAGGTAAGGGAGTTAGTTACGTGTGGGGAAGGTGTTAGCACCCCACAACGCCCCTTTCGAGTTTCCTATGACGGACTAGTTTATAAAATGAAAACTAAAGAAATTACGGTTTTACCCTTATTATTTCATCTTACTTGCAAAAATTAAATGTCTACATGGCTTTAATACTTAATATGCATACAAGAAAAGCTATAAAGAAAGCAATAAAAGAGAGTACGTGGAAGAAACCTTTGAAGCGAGCTTTGTATTAATCTTTTGAAGATTGAGGATGCTTTTTGGCTATCCTCTCACTCTATGCTGTTGCTCACTCCTCTACTGACAGAAAGACTCTAGAGTATCTAAGAAGAGCACTAGAACTTTGGAAATGCTTCAGAGAGGTTCTAGAAGAGTATTGGAGGTTTAATTCAGGTCCAAGTTGTTGAAAACGAGGAGGGGGAGGTCCCTATTTATAGAAATTCGTGCATGTCAGACCGGGACGGTCGTCTCGACTTTTGTCAGGCAAGACAGTCGTCTCACCAGTCACGACAGCCGTCTCGCCACTTTGGAGTCGAGACGGTCGTCTCGCCAAGTGGCGAGATGGCTGTCTCGTCTTATAAATGGGGAGACGACCGTCTGGCCAATTGGGACGACTATCTCAGGCTTCTGGGCAGGATTTCTCTGATTTTTCTTATTTTCTGTATACAGGAAGCCCTCTTATCCTAATTATGGAGCCTAAAGGCTTTGGCTATCTTTTAATGGAGGTCTTCTGGATTTATTGTGAGACCAGGCAAGATTTGGGGTCTACAGCTGACCCCCCTTTACCTGACCAATTGACTATGGGTTGGTGTGTCATAAGGTCGATTAACCGATAAAAGAGTTAACCCTCTTACCCTGTTGTCCTTTGGATGCCCCTTCTGACGTGGTAGCTGAGCCTTGAGACCAAGAATATGATTTGATGATGTCTTCAGGATGCTCCTTTGGTGTAGTAGCTGACCCCTTGATTTTGGTTTGATGCCTCAGGATGCTCCTTTGACGCGGTAGCTAACCCTTTGGCTGATGAAGATGTTCCTTCGGGATGCTCCTTTAAAGCAGTAACTGACCCCTCGGGTGGTGCGTGCGAAGCTTCAGGATGCTCCTTTGATACGGTAGCTGACCCTTTAGCTTCGATGAATAGAGAACCTCGGTATGCTCCTTCGATGTGGTAGCTGACCCCTTGGTCTCGGTTTGCCATGTAGATCTCTATTTTTGGATACCCCTTTGCTATGGTGGCTGATCCTTTTGATAGAAAAAAAAAAGGGTGACGACTTACTGCTCTAGCTCATGCGTCAGCTCCATGGGGAGTGGTTGTATTTGAATGTGGCTTTTCTGTGTAGCCTTTCAGTTTTGTTGATTGCTGGGGATTTTTTATGACTGCCTCTTGAGTCGGAAGGAATCCACTGGGGGTTTTGTTGATTCTAAATGGTGCCTCTAAGTAGGCGGATATTCCCTTTGGGGATGTTGGCTCTTCTGTTAGCCAGCTTTGGCCATGCGTAGGCGGGCGACTTACTGAGGATGAGTCTTTTGAGCATTGCCCTTGCGGTAGGCTCACTGGGGATAGGTTCCTTTCTCTCTCTCTTTTTTTTTTTTGTTGATCCACTGGGTACTTGGTTGACTTTCCGCTGGTCAAATTTTGGTTGCCTTCTGGGGAATGGAGTCTTGTCTCCTTGATTATATTGGTGAAGGGCTTTTATGAAGCCTTTATTATCACTTAGCTAGTGTGATGGAGGAAGAATGTGCTTGATGACTTGTAGTGTTGAGTCATGTGAAGTTTGTTTTTGTTTGCCTCTGAAGTAGGCGATAACCCGCTTGGGGGATTTTGAGCCTTTCCGTCGGCATTGTTTTGATTTGAATGTTGTCTTTTCTTGATGGAAGTCAGAGTTATTTGATTTCGGAAGCTCTTGGTTAATTGCGCCTTTTTCCGTGGTTTATTCTTTTTTCTCGCAATTTTGAAATTTGGCTTTTTCAGGATGATGCGTATGCCTTTTTATTTCTCAACTTCTTTTATGTACACTGGTTTTTTAAGTGGGAGTAGTAGCAAAAAAAACTTTTATTCACATATTCATAGATTTTTTACAAAAGATGGAAGGGATAGATCACAATGTCCATATTGCGGCGGCGGAGAGAACTGTCGGAGCATGTGCCTCTGGAATTCCTCCTGGATCTGTATCATGCCGAGCACGTTCTAGTTGATCGCCTCCAAGCTTTGGACGATACCCTTCTGCCTCTGGCCAAAAGCCTCCAGCCGTAGCTCAAAGGTGTCCTGCCTTAGGGACATTTGGTCTAACTACTGGCGGAGGATTTGGGACTCGACGTCTATGTGTTGGTGGATGCTGGCAATGTCGTCCCCGTACTGCCGCTGCTGCTACTGATGCTCAAATCCCGGTGGCATAGAGATGTTGTCTGACTCATCCAGGTCCCAAATATCGAGTGTCATGGCGAGTGCCGGGTGTAGTACCACCTCGGACCCTTGCCTGATGAGCATGGCCATGTGGACGAGCATTGACTCACCAATAGGCTCAAGTCGGAGGGTAGAGGGTATGTCCTCCCCATTGGCACATCCCCATTGCTCGGCCAGGGGGTGATGAGGGGGCCTATCAGGATGGCCCCTGTAGGATGGCTCCCGAAATCCTTTAGTGCCCTCAGGAGAAAGTATCCTGGATTGCACCTATATCCATGGAGCACGCAGTGGAGGATGAAGAGGTCAGGTTGGGTGATCTTACCTTGACTCTCCTTCCGTCCGTGAACCGTCCCTGCCAGCAGCTTGTGGTAGAGGCGGAGAGGTGGGCTCAGGGCTGATCCCTTCATCTGGGCTGGCAGGATCTGTGACCCGGTGAGATCCTCCCAAATCTCACTGGTTGTTAAGGCAGTTGGCCTCTCACATAGAGCGCTCTGGTACTCTGGGGTCAAGGTGTATGTTGGCTGGTTAAAGCCCATGACGACGTTGAACTCATCCAACATCATCGTTTTGTAAGCCCTGTTCATGAAGTAAGAGGCCGCCCTTTTCGGAGGGACACACGGATACATAGTTGGCATGTCCACCAACGTCACAGAGGCAAGAAACTCCATTGTGGCCTCTCGAAAGATGCAGGTAGGAGGAGCCTGTAGGAGGAAGTCCCACCCGATGTTGTGGATGTGATCTCTCACAGTCTCCTCCCAACCAAACGTGGTTAGGATACCGAAGTCCAACCACAACATGGGGTGCTAGGTGTAGCTCTGGATGTGGTCGAGCCTGGCCTGGTGTTGTGGCATGAGTTGGGTGGGGTTTGGGGGCGCCTGCGGAGCTGGAGCACCCCGGACGGGTCCCTGACCATGCTTCCTGGGTCTGGAGGATTCTCCTTGATGCATTTTTGCTCAATCACACTTAGATATGCAATAAAATGTAGGAGATGAAGAGAGAATGTTGGAATGAGGTGCCTAGAACTGCCCTGGACCATGCCTTATATAGGTAAAAAAATGAATTTTGGGACGGTCGTTTGGGATTTGGGACGGTCGTCTCATTCTAATGGAAACCCAGGACAACTGTCTCGGATACCGAGACGTCCATCTCACCATTTGCGAACGGCGAGACGGCCGTTTGGGAAATCGAGATGGCCATCTCACCATTTGTGAATGACGAGACGGCCATCTCGCCAAACGAGATGGCCGTCTGGGTTGTCGAGATTTTTTTTTTTTTTGGAAGAACAGGACCCTATTCATCAACATCTATGCATGCAATGTCTATGATATGCATCCTATAATACTAGTTCAGTTAATGTTTTCAGAAGGATTAACTGATGTGTGTTTGACGATGAAATTCTTCTTATGCCATGTTTTAGCTGTACCGTTCCTGTCGTTCCGGATTTGCTATGACTGAAGAATAATTGTATTGAGGAGCTATTCGCCATGTTAGTGCACTTCTTCCTTTCTTTAGGAATCTCAATCCTCCTATTGATTACTATGTTTTCACATTGTCCAATTAATTACTAGAATATCGTAATGATAAGGGCCAAGAGAAAAGAAGTAAGAGGATAATTAATTCAAAAGTTTGTGTTTTAGAAGGGATTTTTCTTTGAAAAAGGTTTTTGTAAGAATGACTAACCGAGGTTGGTCAAACTGTTTAAACAAACGTTTGTTTACGAGGTTGCGTCTTTAACTGATTTGTTTTGTGACACTTCTTATGACTGATTGACTTCCCTAGATTGCCCTTAGGGTTTTCAATCTAGGATGTTGTGCTTTGTCCCAACTTTTGTCTAGGCTTCTTTTTTGTTTAGTTTTAAGGATCCTAGGGGACTTTATTTTGTAACCCTAATTTTTGCCTAGAATACCCTTTATTTTTGTTCAGGTTTCCTAGCAGGTCGACCCTAATTTTTGCGTAGCCCCCTTTTTGGGTTTCCTACCGAGTAATTTGCCCTTTTCTTTTTGGCCTTTGACTTCTATGGGTTTTTTTTTGTTTTGTTTTCTTTTCGCACAACATTTGGCGAAACACGGCTTTATTATGACGGGGTAAACCTTTCTTTGTGTTTCTAATCGATCGGTGATGGCTAATCTTGCCTTTTGATGGTAGCGCATTTTTTAATTGTTTGGACGCATTTAAAAATGTTTGTTCAAACATGGTTATTGATGAGGTATAGACATGAATAGCAAAAAAATAAGCAGATAGTAAGAAACACATTCTTTGTGATTAAAAGGGAAATGTGTACTCTAAAAATGTCCGGGGATCGGGCTTACCCCGGGGAGTAATCTCTAATAGTCATTGGGTTTACATTCCTTAAAATCGGAAGAAGAACACCTAATGACTAAAGTTGTTCTTGACGCTTGTACCCCTCCACTTCGAAATATCTAATTCAGTGTTTGGAGGGGAGACTTTCCTTTTCTTCTTGTTGCTCAATCCTTTGTAGGGTCGTACCCTAGGCCGTGCTTCCAAGGATTTTCTTTGAAATCTGGTGGCTCCCTTATCCCTTGGGAATTTGTACCTAGTCCCTGGCCTGGACAGTACCCGTATTTTGACATCATATGGGCCACCTTCATATTGCTAGGAAGTCTTTCAACATTGGCAATTTCAAGCGCTTGAAAGGATGTTTCAAGGGTCTCTTCAGTTGCATCCACATAGGGTAGGGTAGATGGCTTGTTGATCAAAATGTCGTCTTCAGCTTGAATTGTGACCAGTTTGTCACCTACCACGAATTTGATTCTTTGGTGGAGTGTTGAAGGGATCACTTTGGCTTCATGAATCCAAGGTCTGCCGAGGAGGCAACTGTAAGCAGGAGTGATGTCCATCACATGGAAATCCATATTGAAGATAGTGGGACCTATTTGGATTGGTATATTGATCTCCCCCACTACTTTGCATCTTGATCCGTCGAAGGCTCGAACGACGGTGTTGTTTGGGAGCATATGGGCTCCTTGTATCGTTAATTTTTTGAGTGTGCACTTAAGCATGACGTTCAAGGAGGACCCATTATCCACAAGGACTTTTCGTGATGAGATATTCTCTACACTTGACAGAGATTTTCAAAGGCTTGTTATGGTTCGACCCTCTAGGAAAGAGTTCTTCATTGGTGAACGGTAAGATGATCATTGGCTATAATGTTGCCAATAATCCCTTCAAACCTTGTCTTGGGATATAATGTGCGACACGTAGGCTTTGTTCAAGACCTTCAATAACACATTTCGGTGTGGTTCCGAACTCATTATTAATGATAACAAAGTTATCTTCGCAGGCGTGCGATTGAGTTGGTCTATGATGGAGTACTCGCTTTGCTTTATGAACTGGAGAAACTCGTCAGTCTCCTCCTTGGATTCTTGTTTATTATCTTCTTCGGTTTCTTTCTTTTTCCCTTTACTTTTGAGGGCGTCTTCTTGTGACTCCTTGGGAGAAAAGATTTGTCCGCTTCTGGTCATGCCCCCAATGCTGGCTATATTGGAAACTTCTTCATTTATTGCATATTTCCATGGTACAACTTTATTTGATTCGTAGGGGAAAGGACAAGGCATAAATAATCGCAATGGCGTCCTTTCTCCTTCTTCCTTATCGATTGTGATGACCAACGACTGAGGTTTATTGTCCTCTTTAGGTGGCTTAGCCGTTGGGGAGAGACTGATGACGAGTGGTTTCCTCTCCATTATTCTGATTTACAGAAATACATCAGCTAACCTTTCCTTTTTATTATCTTTTTAATTAGAAGTGAAGGAGGGATGTATGAATGTATGCAACTTATGAATGCAGTAGACAGTCGTAAAGATAAACAAAAAGGTATTTTTATTTATCAAAGAAAGGTGTACATTCTCCTATACCATGCTACGAACCACATTCTGACAGAAATGGAAAAGTCTAAAGAAACCCACAGGCGGGTTCTGATCCCTACGTAATTCCTCTTTGGCTTCCCGTACGTGGTGAGCGAGTGCTTCAGACTGTCGATGGACTGCCTGACTCATATCTTCACTGTACTTTTAAGCCTCTTTTATTTTTGCCTCTTGATGGATGACCAAGGCTCGTAAGTTATCGAGCTTCTCGACGGCTCGGTCTTTCTCTTGCAGCACTTGGTCATACTGAGCTAGCCCATCTCTTTCTTTACAGCGTAACTCAGTAAGGCTTCCGTTTAGTCTTTGGGTGGTCTCCCTCCCTTGACGTATTTCAGACCGGGCCTTCGCAAGATATTGTAGCATCATCTTGGTCGTCTGTGCTTGCTTTGCGTATTCCGTCTCAAGGGGTGCTAATTTGGCAGTCACTTCTTGGAGTTAATCATCCGGGTTAATTCTTGGAGCTTTGGATGCTCGGATAACCTCCTCGTTGGAGTCAGCACATTGATCATTGAGACGCTCTATCTCTTGGTTCTTCTTCTTGCATTGCCTTTGTAGACCATCAATGGTAAGGATAGATTCTTGTTCATTTTCCTCCAAGGCCCTCATTTGGGCTCCCATGATTTCTATCCTTCGGGTCAAGGCATCGACATGTATTTGAAGCTCTTCGTTTGCTGATGATGTAATGGGTGGAGCGGATGGTTGTGGCATCCCTATGCTTTTTCTTCATTCCTCGTAGTCACTGGAAACAACCACTAGAGCTTTGTCTAGCTCTCTATCCCCCATGTAGACTGGTCTCTCCCATGCTCTCCGTATAGCAACCGAGTTCGCAATGTTGCATGGATCTCCAAAGAAACAGAGTCCTCTGAGCTCTTCTCGTGACAACATGGTTTGGGTTCTCATGAGTTGTTTCATAGCCACCTTTGGGGAGTAAGCTATGCAACCCCTGAGACCCAACAGTAGACATACTCCCCCCAACCTAGAATCTTAGTTGTCCCAAACAAAGTAATTTTTTCAAAACAAAACCATCACCTATTATCTTTTTCTCTTCCAGAACCACAACATAAAAATTTTCAGAGGTGATGCTCACAGCTCCAAATGAAAATAAAACACACAAGCATTCAAGTTATAGAAACCAACAAAGAATAATTAGTCCTCAACTATCCTCAGAGAAGCATTATCTCTCAAATAGAGTTATATATAATCATCTCTAATTATCGCAGGTAAGTGTTTATCTCATTCAATCACTTCATTTAGACAATCCAATATTGATAATCATCTTCAAGCAATCAACATTTGTTAAGCAAGACTTAAATCAAAAGGTCTTTTGAGGCTTGTAATGGGGCTGGGCTAAGAAAGAATCATGGATTTTTCTGGGATATACAAAAGTATTTGAGAAATTCAACTCATATGAATGATTCTTGATTAACATTTCCTCAAGTCGGGTTTCAACTTCATGCTTTTGTCCCTAACATAATGATAGTGAGTTAATATTATTTTCTGAATGGTTATTTAGGGTACAATAAAATAATAGTAGATCTAGAAGATCATGAAAAAATACTTTTACTTGTCCTTTTGGTGTGTTTGCTTACAAGAAAATGTCATTCGGATTATGCAATGCCCCAACAACTTTTCAAAGATGCATGCTAACAATTTTCTCAGATTTGGTGGAACAATGCATAGAAGTTTTCATGGATGATATTTCAGTATTTGGTGCATCATTTTACCAATGCTTGAGGAATTTGAACACTGTCATTTTATGGTAACTGAAGGCGTGGTGTTAGGCCATAAGATTTCTACAAGAGGGATTGAAGTTGATAAAGCAAAAATAGAGATTATTGAGAAGCTTCCACCACCAACAAATGTGAAGGGCATAAGAATTTTTTTAGGACATGTTGGATTCTATAGAAGATTTATAAAAGACTTCTCAAATATTGCAAAGCCACTCAGCAACTTTCTCAATAAGGATATTTCTTTTAATTTTGATGTGAAATGTTTGTATGCTTTTGAATTGTTAAAACAAAAATTAATTTCAACCCCTGTGATAATTGCACCTGATTGGAAATTAGACTTTGAATTAATGTGTGATGCAAGTGATTATGCTATAGGAGCAGTATTAGGGCAAAGAAAATCTAATATTTGTCATGCTATACATTATGCTAGCAAAGTTCTTAATGCAGCCCAAATTAATTATGAAACTACCTAAAGAGAATTACTAGTTATAGTTTACGCATTGGAAAAATTTAGAGCATACTTTATTGGTTCATCTGTTACTGTATATATTGATCATGCAATAATCAAATATTTGTTAAACAAATTAGATTCTAAACCCAAGCTAATTAGATGGATTTTATTGTTGCAGGAATTTGATTTGGTGATCAAGGATAAAAAGAGTTGTGAAAATTTGGTAACTGATCATTTGTCCAGATTAGTCAATACTGAAGTGACTAATAATCAATTAGAAGTGCAAGAGGAATTTCCAGATGAAAAACTGATGATGGTACAAGAAAGACCTTGGTTTGTTGACATGGCAAATTTCAAAGCTGCAAGAGTTATCCCAGAATAATATACTTGGCACCAAAAGAAGAAATTATTTAAGGATGCCCATTATTTTGTATGGGATGATCCTTACCTTTTCAAGATAGGAAGTGATAACTTGCTCAGAAGATGTGTGACAAGCAAGGAAGCCAAAAATATTCTTTGGCATTGCCATAGTTCTCCTTATGAGGGTCATTTTAATATAGTTAGAACTGCTGCAAAAGTTCTCCAATCTGTTTTTTTCTGGCCCACCTTATTTAAAGATGCACACAACTTTGCACAATAATGTATCGATTGTCAGAAAACAGGGAGTATCTCAAGAAGAAATGAGATGCCTTTGAATATCATGTTGGAAGTATAAATATTTGACTGTTGGGGAATTGATTTTGCAGGACCTTTTCCATCCTCATTCTCTAAAGAATACATCTTGGTAGTAGTAGATTATGTGTCAAAGTCGGTAGAAGCAGTGGCTATTGTAAAAGTTGATGTCAAAACTGTGATAAAATGTTTAAAGAAAAATATATTTTGTAGATTTGGCACTCCTATAGTTTTAATCAGTGATGGAGGATTACATTTCTGCAATATTCAACTTTAGAAATGTTTAGAGCATTATGTGGTCAGACATAAAGTTGCATCACCTTATCATCCACAAACTAATGGGCAGGCAGAAGTTTCAAATAGAGAAATCAAAAAAATATTAGAAAAGACTATTTCATCTTCAAGAAAAGATTGGTCAATAAAGTTAGATGATGCGCTTTGGGCTTATAGGACTGCATATAAAGTTCCTACTGGGTTATCTCCCTTTCAACTTGTCTATGGTAAATCATGTCATCTTCCAGTGGAAATGGAGCATAAAGCATATTGGGCTTTAAAATTTTTAAATTTTGACCCAAAAGCTTCAACAGAGGAAAGAAAAATTCAAATGCATGAATTAGAAGAAATGAGACTTAATACATATGAATCATCCAAGTTATACAAGGAGAAAGTTAAGGCATATCATGATAAGAAAATTCTAAAAAGAGATTTTCATTCAGGTCAGTCAGTATTACTATTTAATTCAAGATTAAGAAATTCTTCTAGGAAACTGAAATCCAAATGGTCAAGTCCATTCGTGGTAAGATCCATTAGGCCTTATGGTGTTGTGGAATTGGAAGATCCAGCAACAGGAAGAATATGGACAGTTAATGGGTAGAGAACTAAAGCATATTTGGGAGATGCAGTGGATAAGCTTCACCTCATTATCTACTTAGATGAACCTTAAAGCAAACAGGCGTCGAGCTGAAGACGTTAAACAAGCGCTACTGGGAGACAACCCAGTATTTTATCTTTAATTTCTTTTCTTTTTGGCAATTTAATTTTATTTTTGTTTTATCTTATTGCATTATAAATGGATCATGAACACATTTGAACATTGCTGAACTAAATCTATGTGAAATTTTGCTTTTGAGTTGTTAATCATTGGATTGCATTTATCATGTTCCAAGTCAAAATTCACTGAATTTCGCTCAAGCGGCAGAGGATTCACTTGAGCGAATGTTAGTTGTTTCTCTCTGTTTTTCTTCGCTCAAACGAATTTTTTTTTTGTGTGTGCACACATTCGCTGAAGCGACACAAGATTCGCTCAAGCAAATGTATGTTATTTCTCTCTATTTTTGGTCGTTCAAGCGAATAATAGTCATACTGATTTTTGCTTGAGCGAAAGTACCCAGATTTTGTTTTAAAGAACGCGAGCTAGGGTCACTGTTTTCACTTTCCAACATCTCTATTTCGAGCCCAAGCTCTCTCCACTCACTCTGCGTCAAATTTTCAACTTTGTGCACCTAAATTCAAACTTCAAAACACTTTTCCAACTACTCTGAGTAGATTTCCTGAGTTTGCACCAATTCAAATCCAAGAATTTCAAGTTTGTGCACTGTTCATACCAACTTTCTGCATTTGTGCGATTTTCCCTTTATTTTGCAATCAAGGTATGTTTTTAACTATTTTATTGGTAAATTGTATGATTGTGGAGTGATTTCTTGCAACTATGGTTGGATTGATTGAATTGAATGCATATTTAGGAGTTGCAAAATTGGCTGCATACCAGGTGTTTGTTAAAATGCCTTAAAAAGGAATGAATTGAGTTTTAGAGGATAATAAGTTGAATATACAGATGCTTGAATTAGTCATGTTAGGGGAAATGAATACATATCAAGAAAATAGAGTTTAAGGATTCTATAATAAGATGAATATCAGGTGTTTGATAAAATGCTTATATATAACTTATGGTATGTTTTGCTAATGTTGATGGTTATGATGTTGCAGATGGGTCCAAGAAAAGATTCACAAGGTGCTTCATCATCCAAGGCTACTGGAAAAAGGCCAAGGACTAAGTATGCAGGCATTCAAATAGATAGAAGAAGATTCAGGGATGCTTAGAGGCAGGCGAGGTTTGAGAGAATCCGAAACTGGACCTTCATCCCAGAAAGAAGAGTAGAATTGAATGAGGACGAGTATCCAAAATTCAACAACGAATTAACCCGCCGAAATTGAAGGCAATTGGCACTCCCAATGCCCAAGTATGATCCTGAGATTGTAAAGGAGTTTTATGCCAACGCCTGCCTAGTTGAAGGTGAGCCATTTAGGGCACGTTCCAAAGTGAGAGGCAGGTGGGTTCCGTATAATAGGAATGCAATTAATGATTTGCTGGGTAATCCAGTTTTTTTAGAGGAAGGTCATATTTGTGACTTCCAGGTCATTAGGAATAGCAGACGTCTAACTGAGATGCACTTTAGGGATGATGACATTGCAAGAGCCCTATGCTTGCCTGGGAGGACCTTTGAGGCAAACCATGTTAGGAAGGCTTTAAGGATTCTAAGGGCTAACATGACCATATTAACTCAGATCTGGACTTCTTTTCTGTTGGCCAACATTGTACCCATCAAGCATAGTTCAGATCTGAATATACCCAGGTGTCATATCATCAAGTGCATTCTGGATGAAACTATGATTGACTTCACCGCGATTATTTTAGAGGAAATTTATCAGTTTGTGGTTTTGGAAAGCGGGGCGACGAGCAGAGCAAGCGAAGGCTCTTGGATTCCCTGCTCTCATAACAGCCCTTTGTGCAGCCCATGATGTGGAAGTTAACTCATCAATGAACATCTGACCATCAATTAATAGAAGATTTATTGAGCAGAACTGTGTGAACCCTGCAGAGAGGGAGCCACAGCCACTGGCACAGGAACCACATCAGCCAAGAAGAGCTCGGCAGCCACCTCCACCACCTCAGCAGCCATATTTTCAGAGAATGATGCAATACATGGAGCGTCTAACTTTACAACAATCAGCGACCCATAGGGGTCAATGCAATATTAATGAAAAATTTTATAACTTATCTTTGCGAATTACTCCAGGTATGTAGTGGACGTCACCACGGGAATTTGATGCCTTACTTCAATGGCCTGGGGACAGTCCCTATTTTCCAGGAGGGGGTGAAGGTGCACCTAGTGCACAGGGAGCACAAGAGGAAGAGGATGAATCACAAGAAGAAGAAGATGAAGAAGAAGAAAGTGAAGAAGAAGATTAAGAGGGAGAAAATTTTAATTTTAAGTGATTTTTTTTATTTTGGTGTGTTTAAGTGAATTGGTTAATTTGATGTTTTAAGTTTTGTGTTTGAATTTGTTTGAAGTTGTTTTGTTTTGAATATTCTGAATTGATATTTAATGTGATGAATGTTTAAATTAATGTGATTAAATTGTTGTCCCATACAATTTGGATTAGAGCCAATTATGAAATTATTGTTTATTGTCCAATTCAAATCTGGAACTTGTAGAAAACCATTTTGATTACTCCAATAACAAGTGATTTTGGGATGATGAGTATGATAGTGAAAAGGAATTGATGAGGAGAATTAGGAATTAGCTGAATTGGAGAAGCTAGCCAAAACTCAGGTGAGTAGAGTATCACAAACAGTTCAAATTGAGTGTCAACACTTTATGATGATAACTGGTATTTGTTGATTCTTTGATGTGATTGCATGTTGGCGAGACTTGAAAATGATAAAGACATTTTTTCTTTGTAGTAGATATAACCTAGAGCCAAATAACCAACCCTGCATTAATTATAGGACATCCATTTGAACCCCTTCTGAGCCAAAAATAATAAGGTTTCTTAAACAGAACCCCTGGGCCTAAAAAACTATTTATCTACCTTCCTATATTTGAGAAAAGAAATGAGTATGAATGTTACTATTTTTCCTATTGTTGGGTATTGTTATTGTTGTCCTACGGGTATTATTGGGGTGTTATTCTTAAAAAAAAAGTGTAACGGAAAAGGAAAAGCAAAGTTTAAAAATTATGGTAAAGCCAAAAAGGATACATGCAAAAGCATGAGAAAAGAAAAAAAAAAAGTCAAAAGCGGGGAATAATAACTTGTGAGATTATTAACTCACTATCATTATGTTAGGGATAAAAGCATGAAGTTTGAAACCTAACTTGAGGAAATGTTAATCAAGAATCATTCATATGATTTGAATTTCTCAAATACTTTTGTATATCCCAGAAAAACCAATGAATTCTTTCTCAACCCAACGCCATTACAAGCCTCAAAAAACCTTTTGATTTAAGTCTTGCTTAACAAATGTTGATTGCTTGAAGATGATTATTAATATTGGATTTTCTAAATGAAGTGATTGAATGAGATAAACACTTACCTATGAGAATTAGAGATGATTATATATAACTCTATTTGAGAGATCATGCTTCTCTGAGGATAGTTGAGGATTAATTATTCTTTGTTAGTTTCTATAACTTGAATGCTTATGTATTCTATTTTTCATTTGGAGTTGTGAGTATCACATCTTAAAAAAATTTTATGTTGTGGTTCTGGAAGAAAAAGTGATAATAGGCGATGGTTTTGTTTTGGAAAAATTACTTTGCTTGGGACAAGCAAGATTCTAGGTTGGGGGGAGTTGTTAAGTGGTAAAAAGTTGATATAATTATGCCTTGAATTGTTATGAAACCACTTAACTTATGTTAATTCTAATCTATTTTTCTCCCAATATAGGATGAATTCGAGAATACCTTGATACAAGAGTAAGGAGCATAATTGTCAGCATAATTGGAGTAAAACTGGAAGAAGGAATAAGATTTTCAGCATGGAAGTTGCTCGAGCGGGATGGACTCTCGCTTGAGCGAATGTCAGTTATTCTTCTCTAGAAGTCAGTCACTCAAGCGCAAGAAAATTCGCTTGAGCGAATGTTAGTTATTCTTCTCTGGAGTTCACTCACTCAAGCGAGCGTTTTGTAGCTTGAGCGAAAGACGCGAAGCCCAAAAGCCCAATTTTTCCTATAAAAAGAGAAGATGTGTTTTGAGAAAAGCAAGCGGTTTTGGGGGAGAAGAGACACACCTACTGCTAGGGTTTCGTCCAATCTTCATCGATTATTCACTTCTTCCACATTTGGAGCATTGTAATGGCCAACATGAGTGGCTAACTTCATTTTCTTGGGATTGGGTGCACTTCCTTTGAACTCTTTTGTATCGTGGTGATATTTTGAGATATTAATCTATGTTTGGATGTTGTTATTCTTATCCTTTGTGCTTTGGAATGATTTATTCTTGATGTTTGGGGTATGATTGGAAAATATATCTTGAACCCTAGATCACGGTAAGAATATTTGTTACATTAATTGCTAGGAATTGAATGAATGTATCAATTGCTTAACACCCTAAACCTAATGCTAGAAAATCTCTTAATTGTGTGAGGAATGAACATTTATTAGGTTTTCTTATGAATTTCATGTGTGAGGAATCAACAAGGATGATTTGAGTAGGTGACATCAACATTGTTAGGTTAATTGGCGTTCTTAATTGACATAGCCATTACAAAAGAGGGATAAGGAAGGAAGTTAATCCTAAGTACCTTTAATTGATATTTTCTCAACAATTTACAGTTCTTTGTCATTTAATTTCAATTCAACTCTTTATGCAAAACCCATTCTATTTTAATCTACTTAGTAAGCATAAAATTGGGAATTTTCATTGAAACCGTTCCTCGTGGGATTGACTTTTATTTAATCGAAATAATATACTGCGATTGATAATTTTGGTACGCTTGCCAATAATTCAACATTTGCATATGGCTGGTGTGTCATCAAAATGGGCCTCCTATGCTCTGGTCATGGCGAAGGTTTCCATAAAAGTAGCAGATCGGTGAAATTGCAATTTCCATCTCAGATGCTTTTTCAGTCCCATAATGAAAAAACTGATCAGTAGTGATTCGGAGATACCATTGACCTTGTTCATTAAATCTTCAAATTGGGCTTCAAAATCAGCTATAGAGCCGGTTTGAGTTAATTTGGAGAGTTCACCTTCAATGTCCTTGTACTGAGTTGGACAAAAGCGTTGGCGAATAACAGTGAGAAAAACTGGCCACGACGATAACAAATTGTTACGTGTTGCCCATTGGAACCACCCAGCGGCGCGTCCGTCAAGATGAAAAGCTACAATCTGAAGTCGGGATTCTTCCGAAGTTTCATAGAAGTTGAAGAAAGCTTCAATCTAGAAAATCCAATCCAAGAGATTGGAACCATCAAAACGTGGTACCTTTAATTTTAGCGCACGTGATGTCTGCCCGGCATATGCATTTTGTGGTTGTTTTTTGCCTTCGACGTGCAGGTTTGCGACCTTCGAATCGACTTCCACCAGGTGTTGGTGGAGTGTGGAGTGAACTGGCTCAATGTGGGACTCAAGCAATTCACAAAACTTTTCCATCTCTGCATCGATATTGGATTGAAGGGCGTTCATAAGCTCAGTTGTGTTCATGATGAAAACACCAATGATACACTCTACTGTAGAATGCTCAAAGGTTTTAACACTCTTCGAATGAGTGTCCACTCCTCAAGGAATTAAGGGAAAGAAGATAATAGAATTTTGGAGGAAAAGGTATCTTGAAATTTTTATTCCACACTTGATTTGTTTACATCATAGCTATTAAAAAGAATTGGGTGCTAACAATCAAGCAAAAAAAAAGGGAAATAACAGGAATTAAACTAACAATTTGCAGTAGAAATTTCAAGAATTAATTTGAGCATATCAAGATCTTTTTATTTTTTTTTTCTTCCACAGACATAGTCACTCATCCACACTGGCTTCTTTATTACTCGTTTCCCTAATATTGGGTCATCATTTCTTATTGGGTCTGGATCAACTAGTTGGTTTGTATCACTTACCTGTCTTTAAATCCGTAGATAATAAAGACTTATATACAAATACTAACAACTAAAATAAGGATTTGTAGGTATGAATTTGAACAGTAGATAAATTTATGCTTATAGATATCTAATATATGTCATTTTACTTTTTATTTCCTAATTTAAGAGTATTTTTTAAACTAATTATTTTATTCATAAACCATGCATTTAACATGTTTTCATTAAAAGCATAGCATAATTTAAATTTTCTTAATTTGTTGCATTTTACATAATTTTAGCATAATAAACAACATACATGCATACATCCACATTGTATATTTCTTTTTCTTCTTTTCTAGAGATGGGCCAAATTGATATAAAGAAATATCCAAATTGATGTTGTTAAACTTCACTCTTCTTGAAAACCCAAGTTTGCTTGTGCAACTCACTTGCAAAATATTACATATGAAAATTTTGAATCAAGTAAATTAATTGGTGCGAAAATCCAATTTAGTTGCATTAAAAGCTAGCAGGAATAAAAAATTAAATGTAAATCAATGCTTGGATCACTCAAAATAGGAAAGAAGCGAGACTATTTTTCTCCAAATCAGTCCGAAATTTCTCTTCACAACAATAAGATTTTGCAATTATTTATTTGAGAAATATTTGATTTTTATTATAATTAATTTTAGGTTTAATTTTTCTTGTTCAAACCCCTATAAATAGAGGTCTTACGATAACCCACAATCATAATCTCCTAGCTTAGGGTGCAAATTGTTGTTTTATCTCCTCCTCATTTTCTTTCCCTACTCTCGAGTTCGTAATTTAGTTTTTTGTTGGGTGAGTCATCTACTACTACTGCACTTTTGGTTTATTCTCTTTTATTTAATTTACAATTTCTATTGAATTTTCCAGTTTATATTGTTCTAGTTATTTTATTTATTTAGTGCTCATTTTAATTTATACTATTTAATTGTTTAGAATTTTTATTCCAAGTATTGTATAATTTCATTTTCAATTTGTTTTGTTTCCAATTCCAATTCGCAATTTAGTTTTAAAGTTATCGCTTTCAGAAATTTCAAATTTAATTACTGCACCATTTTATTTTAAAGAAATTTTCGATTATTGCACTTTTAATTAAAAACACATTATTTCAACTTTATAAATTTCAATTATTTAAATTCTGCATCAATTTAATTTAATTACTATATTATTTTGTTTTAAAACAATTTTTTATTCCTGCACTTTTAATTAACATCACTTTATTTTAATTTTATAAATTTCAGTTATTTAAATTATGCTTCGTTTAATTTTAAACTGCCATTAATATTCTATAGCAATTTGATTTTAATATTTTCTATTACTGTATCAATTTATTTCTTTTTTACTCTTTCATTCATCCCCTTATATACTGTTATTTACTATTTTAGAGAGAATGATATGTGATAATGAGTATGTTCTTATAATTATGTCATTGTGAGATTCGACACAGGTTAGCTATACTGCATTAGTTTAGTAACTTGTTTATTATTTTTATCAGTATTTTGTGTGACCAAAATACTGTTATCAAATGACATCATTGTCGAGGACAAAATTGTGTTGTGTAACATTGTTTAATATCATTTTATTTTTCTTTTTCTAGGTTTATATATAAAAAAAATTTCAAAATCCAAAAAAAAAAAGTTATTATAATTTGTTTTTGTGTGCTCCCTAACCACTCTTGTAGGAAATTCTAGATATAGTTTTATTGTAAGAAATTCTCGATAACAAATTTTGTAGGAAGTGCTCGATAACCACTTTGTAAGAAATTCTAGATATAACTTGGTAGTGTGATGATACATGTCTAGGAGGGTTCTCGCTAGGAAAGACTTGGTACTTAAGCGTGTCCATTAATGACCTACCTCTCTTTCCTAGGAACCTACCTGATGTACTTGTTCACGGTCTACTATTTGTATTCCAGTAGGACCTTTAATAGTGCATGACCCGAGCAAAGAAAGGTGAACCACATATATTCAATCCTAAAATCAAAGTTACCTTGAAGAGATTGAGTAGATTAAAGAGGTGGAGGGGCTACAAGAGAGAAAGAGAAAAGCAGCTGAAAAGTCTAATCAAACATCTCAGATGGCTGCTAACCAAGAAAGAACCTTGAAGGAGCTTGCCGCACAAGATATATCTCACCAACCGATCTATATTCAACTTCCTCAACTACAAGAAGGAGCTGCTGGATTTGAACTAAAGTCTGACCTGATTCAGCTCTTACCTATATTCCATGGATTACCAGGCGAAGATCCCAACAAGCATTTGAGGGAGTTCCATGTAGTATGCTCCACAATGAAGCCAGTGGGTGTTGTAGAAGACTATGTCAAGTTGAAGGCCTTTCCATTTTCATTGTGTGACACAACAAAAGATTGGTTGTACCTTCAATTGACACCAATCATGAATTGGACAGACTTGAAGAGGAAATTCTTGGAGAAATTCTTTCCAACTTCAAGGACTACTACCATTAGGAAGGAAATTAGTGGGATTCGACAACTACAAGAGGAGTCTCTTTATGAATATTGGGACAGATTCACTAGACTATGTGCCACTTGCCCAAACCATTAGATAAATGAGCAGTTATTGATCCAATACTTCTATGAAGGATTGATGCATATGGAAAGAAACATGATTGATGCAGCAAGTGGAGGCGCATTGATGGATAAGACACCTGAAGCAGCACGGGTCTTGATTTCCAACATGGTAAAGAATTCCCAACAAATTAGTGCTCGAACGTCTGTTAAACCAGTCCATGCAGTACAACAAAGCCCAAAAATAGACATCAATAGTCATAGGTTGGAGAACAAAATATTTAAGCTGACATCTTTGGTTCGATACATGGCCATGAACCAACACACATTTCAACAACAATATTTATGTGGATATGCACCTCCGTATATCATCCCATTGATGCATGTCCTAAAATTTAGGAGACACCTAGGGAAACAGTGGTTGGCATATTCCCTGAATAACAACAGTACAGACAACCAAATTCATACAGGCCACAACTGGAGTACAACCCGTACTCGACTACATATAATCCTGGATGAAGAAACCATCCCAACTTGAAATATGGTCCTGTCTACAACCAGCCACCAAAAATTCCTTTCAAACCGAGCAACCAAGGCCATCAATAGCAGAAGTATCAACCTCCCTCGATGAGACAGCAGACGAATCAACACCCTTTGTCATTACAACCAAGCCAAAGTAGTACTATGTAACTGGGTAACTCTGGTCCCACACTAGAGGATCTGATGAAGCAACTCACACAACATATGATAACACAGAATACACGAAGCACACAACTAGAGCACCACATGACGAACAATTTCAATGACTTGCAAACCCAAATTGGGCAATTGGCCACTACCATGAATTCACTACAGCAGCAAGGTGCGAATGCACTTCCCTCACAAACAGTGATTAATCTAAGGGATAATGTAAGTGCAATCATATTGAAAAGTGGTCGAGAAGTTCAAACAGAACAAAAGAAACCTCACATAGCAGAAAAGTCAAGCTCCATTGATCCATCTGAAGAGAAGACAGAACCCACAAACAATAAGCCAAGCACTCAAATGTCGAAAAAGTTGGATACCTCACTTGCTACAACTCGGGAAGTAACTATACCATTTCCCTCTAGAGTACCACCCTCTTCCAAGAAACTGGAAGCATATCAGGAGTTGCTCGATACATTTAAAAAGGTAGAAATCAACATACAACTGTTAGATGTCATCAAGAAGATTCCCAAATATGCTAAGTTTTTAAGGAGTTTTGCACGTATAAAAGGGCCCTAAGGAAGAAGCAACCATAGGTCATCTCATCACTATCTCGAGCTACTCTTCCATAGAAATGTGATGACCCAGGGACCTTTACTCTTCCCTGCACTATTGGAGAGCTCCATATAGTTAATGCTTTACTAGATTTGGGAGCATCAATCAATGTAATGCCTTTATCCATCTACAAGAAATTACACTTTGGGTGAACTAAAGCCCACTAGCGTGACTATCCAATTAGCTAATCGAAGCTTGGCCAAGCCACTAGGGGTATTGGAGGATGTACCTGTAAAAGTGAATAAGCTAATCTTTCCAACAGACTTTTACATCATGAACATGCATGACAAAGGCCTTCCACACAAGCCAACATTAATTCTAGGAAGACCATTCTTAATGACTGTCAGGACGAAGATAGATGTGCATATTGGTACGATGACACTAGCGTTTGGAGAGGAAGTTGTAAAGTTTAATATTTTTTAGGCCATGAGACACCCAGTTGAGAACCACTCTATGCTCAGTGAGGAAGAGTTATTCTTGATAAGCACTTGTGAAGGCTGAGGGGAAGGAGAGCTTGAACTAGACATTGATTTTGACAATGATCAGCTCTTAGAATTTTTGAACCTAAATCAAGAGGAGCTGCATGAATATGAATATAGGGATGAAAGTTGCACCATTGACTCTTGTTTTTTTGCAGAAGCCCAAAAAACTGTTGAAGCATCTCAACCAAGCTCAGCAAATGTTCTACCCACAGGGGAAGAGAATAAAGTCATCCCACCAAATGAGCCAAGTTGTTACTTGATGACCTCAACACCTATTGCACCTATACCATATAAGGAGATAGACCCGAGACCCAATCTGTTTTAGTTAGTTTTCATTTACATTTTCATGTGCATTTGCATTACATAAATTCTCCACATTGAGGACAATATTGATTTCAAAGGTGGGGAGTATTTGCATTTCATGCATGAGGTTTCACTCATATTTTTGTTTTAATTGTTGTGTAATGTTGTAGATTGATGGGAGGCTACTTTGGAAAAGATGACCAACTTGATCAAGAGGAAGAGTTCAAAGTTTGAAAGGTTTGATTCACATAGGAAGTCATGATTGGGTTACATTAACATTGGTTTGGATTAATTTCAGGGTGAACAAAGCACCCAGGTGAGTTTTGAGCCTTATTCCTTTTTGTGTGCACCACTCATGACATGAGAACCTTCCAAAACTTGATTGATTTCTCTATGACACCATACGAGCATATACACCAGTAGATATGCTTTAGGCTTTCTTTGTCTTAGCTACTTAGCCAAATAGCCTACCCTTACCTTAAATTATCCTTTGAACCCACCTTTGAGTCTTAGCCTTTTTTGGATTTAAACCCGAGAATTAAAGTCTTTCCAACCCAAAAACTACTCACACCTAGACTTAAAGGGAAGTAAGGAGCTTGAAATCATCACAAAAATCCAGTTCTACTCACCGCCAACAAGTCCAAAAAAAAGAAGAAGTGCCAAAGTATCAAGAAAAAGAAAAAGAAATCATTTTGTTTGTGTGTCAAAGCAATAAAAGAGTTCTAAAGGCACTCTAACATAAAGGTGACAAAACAGAAAGATGCAATTGGAACAAAGGTTCACAGTACATTGATCCATGTTTTTTGTTTTTCCTAAAGTCTTAGCCCACTTTCCTAAAATAACATACCTTGAACCTTAGCCCCATTACAAGCCAAGTAAAAGTCCTATTAATCTACGAAAGTATGTGTTCTAATGATAAAAATTTAGAGATCTTTCAAGCCTATGGTAAAGGATGATGTCATGATGTGATGGTGAGTGAAATTTTCAGCATAAACACTAGAAAGATTAGAGTAAACACTTTACCACGAGAGGATGTTCCCTTGAAATGAGTCTTGGAATCCTTAAAGGTTACTTGACCAAGAAAATACTTTGAGTTATGATCTTGATTTTTTTTATTCTCTCACTTTTTGTTGATGAAGTTTTCCTTGACTATTGTAGTTTTCAAGATGTCGATAACGTTTGCAACGTTATCCATCTTTGCATTGCATGCATTCTTTTCTTTTCTTTCTTTTATCTTTTGCTTAGAAGTGCAAAAGAACAAAAGTGGGGAATATTTGATGTATGTCATTTTACTCTTTATTTTTTTATTTAAGAGCATTTTATAAGCTAATTATTTTATTCATAAACCATGCATTTAACATGTTTTCATTAAAAGCATAACATAATTCAATTTTTCTTAATTTGGTGCATTTTACATAGTTTTAGCATAATAAATAATATACATGCATACATCCACATTGCATATTTCTTTTTCTTCTTTTATAGGAGAGGTAATTTGAGATTAACCAAATTGATATAAAGAAATGTCTAAATTGATACTGTCAACTTTCACTCTTCTTAAAAGCCCAAGTTTACTTGTGGAACCCACTTGCAGAATATTACAAATGAAAATTTTGAATCAAGCAAACTAACTAGTGTGGGAATCCAATTTAGTTGAATTAAAGGTCAGCAAGAATCAAGAATTAAATGCAAATCAGTGCTAAATCACTCAAAATAGGAAAGAAGCGAGACTATTTTTTCTCCAAATAAGTCCAGAAATTTCTCTTCACAGCGAATCAGATTTATCAATTGTTTATTTGAGAAATATTTGATATTTATTGTAATTAATTTTAGGGTTAATTTCTCTTGTTCAAACCTCTATAAATAGAGGTTTTACGACAATTCACAATCATAATCTCCTAGCTTGGGGTGAGAATTGTTGTTTTGTCTCATCCCCATTTTCTTTCCCTAGTCTCAGTTCGTAGTTTAGTTTTTTGTTGGGCGAGTTATCTACTGCTATCTGTACTTCGGTTTGTTCTCTTTTATTTAATTTGCAATTTCTATTAAATTTTATAGTTTATATTGTTCTAGTTATTTTATTTATTTAATGCTCATTTTAATTCCTGCTATTTAATTGTTTAACACTTTTATTCCGGAACTACATAATTTCATTTTCAATTCGTCTTGTTTCCAATTTCAATTCATAATTTAGTTTTAGAGTTATCGCTTTCAGAAATTTCAAATTTAATTACTGCACTATTTTATTTTAAAACAATTACCAATTCTTGCACTTTTAATTAAAAACACTTTATTTCAATTTTATAAATTTTAGTTATTTAAATTCTACATCAATTTAATTTTAATTACTATTATTTTGTTTTAAAGTAATTTTTTATTCTTGTATTTTTAATTAACATCACTGTATTTTAATTTTATAAATTTCAGTTATTTAAATTCTGCATCCGTTTAATTTTAAATTGTCGTTAATATTCTATAACAATTTGATTTTAATTTTTATTATTCTGCATCAATTTTTTTTCTTTTTTCTTTTTTCATTCATCCCTATTTATTATTATTTACTATTTTAAAGAGAATGATAAGTGAACATGTTCTTATAATTGTATCTTTTTGAGATTAAACAAAAATTAATTATATTGCTTGTTTATTATTTTTTATTAATATTTTCTACTACCAAAATACTGATATCAATATCACGCCAGTCAGGAGCTCAAAATCATACAGGTTCAAGGGATTACTCGTAGGGTGGGATGGATTAAGTGCAACGTAGATGGTGTTGTTAGGGATCATCCTGGTCGGTCTTCCGGCTTGTGGGGCATCTTCAGAATTAGCAGAGGTGAGTTTATTGACCCGTTCTCTGTATATATTGGGATCAATATTGCCTATATTGGCTGAATGCACCCCAACAATCATTACTATTGTGCAGGCCAAGTTGAGAAGTTGGAATTGTCTTTGGTTAGAGTGTCTATCATGGTATGCAAAGCCTTCAAGGATGTGACTTAACAACGTAACACCTATTTTATATACGCATTACTAATTTTATTGTAGAACGAATGTATTTTTCATATTTTATATACACATTACTAATTTTATCGTAGAACGAATGCATTTTTCATATTTATTTTTAGTTTTATTGAATTTTATATTTTTATGGTTTTTAAATGAATATATGATATATTATATTTGAATTTTTTTTATGATTTTTAAAAGTTGAAATAAATTTATTAAGATTTTGTAAAATAATTCATACGAATTGTATTTTTTATATTTTTTATTTTTATATTTAGACTTATGAACTTAATTTTAAATTCCATTTAGAATTCATGTTTATTTTAAAATTTAAATCATACAAATAATTTAAATAGGTTCTAAACTCACATTTATAAATTATTTTATTATATTTTTTAATTTAAGAATTATCTTTTTTTTATTTATTTATGTTTTGAATCTTATTTTTTCTTCTCTAAATTTGACTAGTGTTATTAGTTAACGGAGAATTAAATCTTAAAGATGTATGGAATAAAGATCAAACAAATAAAATTAATTTTTGCACCTACTATTTCTCATTCTAAATTTATTCTTTTCTTTCTTAGTTTCCATTTTATTCTTTGTAATTACAATTTGGATTTTTATTATAAAATTCAGATTGTGTATATGTAGTGCCTATGTATGTAAGTGCGTGCGTGGGTGTGTGTCATTGTATTTCGCAAAAGAAATAGTTTATTATATTTCTATATTATGTTCTTTCCTATACTTTCAAACAAAATTTTAATCTTATTAAAAGATTTTCTCTCTTAATTAGTACATTTTTTAAAAGACGTTATTTTTCAATTCAATCCATGCGTTCTCTACTCCTTCTCAAATTTCTCATGTCTCATAGTTTGTGAATCAAAACATGGGAAAAAATAGTGTTTGTGAATTTTAACAAAATTAAAATTACCAACCAAATTGCGAATAAAAATCAAGGGACTAAAATATAAAGCGTGAATGATAGAGTTGACACATGAACAAGAACACTCTTATTATCATTAAGTCATGTCAACATGAACATTCTGTTACAAAATCATCCATTCTTGCTTACATTCCTTACTTCAATGATTCTCTCATTAATCTCTTGCCATGAAAGCTTAGTGGAACAAGGCAAAGAAAGAGAAGACAGAGGCACCAACCAAGGAGCCAACAAGGGGCAAGGCAGCTGAGGCTCCACTACTAGGGCCAGGGGCGGGGGCAGCAACCTCTGTGGCCACAGCGGCGCTGACGGAGGCAGCGGCGATGAGAACAGCGCAGGTGACCTTCCTCATGTCCATGATGAATAAAATGTGACTTTGTTTCGGAGACCCGCGGGTGTAGTGATGATGCAAATGTGTGTTTTTTGTGTTATTTGCTTTGCAGGTCTGAGGAACAGTGGTGCTGTTGAGTGGCTTTTAAGGACAGGGTTTGAGTTATTTTGGGAAAACATAACTTTTTTTGGCTTGTGAAATGGTCATAAGTGAATGGTCTTGCATGGTTTTAGGGTTTGTTTCAAAGTTTGTTATAATGGTTTTAGGTTTTATTATATACATTCATGTGTTGTTTTTGGGATCCAAGAGTTTCTTATATATATGTTTTCATAATTTCAGAAGATACTAATAACAAAATACTTCAACATACTTCTCGGAACAATTATCAACAAATCCAAGAGATTATATTTTAGAAAATCATTAATAAACTTCAATTTCAAGTAAAATAATTGAATAATATAAGTAGTAATAAAATTAATAGAAATATACACATAAAATATTAACTAAAAATCATATAAATAAATATTTTATTAAAAGATATCTTACATTCAAACTCAAAACAGATATCCATGTATAATAAAAAAACTATTCTAATATAATTAAATTTGGTATATATTAAGTTCGTATTAAATTTTCTATTTTAATATTTCTTATTGAACCGCTATTTTTATATGCAAATCAAATAAATATTTTAATATTTTTTAAGAATAATATTTTTTTTAATAAATTAAACTTGAATTTACATGTTTCATTAAATTTAGGTCAGTGAAACTTTTTTTAATTTTTTAATAAAGTTGTTTATTGTACGGACTTTTATAAGTAATTGTTATTTACGCTTAAATAACACATGTTTACCAGTAGAACTAATTAGTATTTTATATGTTCACTTTAGTGTTTTTTAAATAATATTTTTCATAATTTAAAAAGTACTTCTACTTGTTGGTTCTAATTTCAAATCAAGAAAGTTTTAATTTTAAAACTCATAAAAAATATGAATGATTTGCTTTTATGAAGATTCGATAAGAAAGTAGAGAGGTAAGTTCTTAATTCACGTATTATTTAAATATTTTATATTTATCCTATAAATTAAATACATATTCACAAGTTTTTTTTACATATTTTAATACATTGCAAGAAGTTAAAAATCATCATGCAATTATATTTGGTCTGCCAATTTAAAAAAAAAAAAAATACGCACACACACACACACACACAATGTTAACGTACTTTGAAAATTTGATTTTCTAGTAAATTTTTATGTATGTTTACACTTGTGCACATTCATTGTTTTATATTTTTTAGAATTTTTGAAAAAATCATTTCTTTCTTCTAATTTTTTTTTTTCACATGTTTGGTGTCTTCTTCATTTTTATACTTTTAATTTACGCGTTTATTTGTTTATTTTTTCTTTCTATTTTGAATTTTTCACTTAAATATAACTGAGAACTATTGCAGCACATTAGCATAATATCTTCCAGTTATGATAAAAGGATCTTCACAAATTATTTTAGATTAGTAATATTTTTTTGATTATTTTACTTTTTTTTTATTTATTTTTATGTAAAAAAAGGAAAGTAATTAATATGATAAAAAGGAAAATTTCTCGGATTCTTAATCAATTAAACATATGCCAAATTTTAAATTTTAAATAGGAATTACTAAATGTTCACCCCACTAATTAGTTTCAAGGATAATCAAATGTCAATTAACTTAATTTAGATTTATATAAAAAAATGTTAATTAGTTTTGTTTATCATTTTATGTGTAAAAAGATGCATTTTACCTCTACATTTAAAGTGTTTTATTACAGAAAGAGATTTTGCAAATATTTTCTTTTTATTTAGTGGAAGTGTTTATGTAGTTATATTTTCCTATTATTATTTTAAAAAAAATATTTTTTGTAATATTTTTTTCCAATACAAGATGTATAAGAAAATATACAAATTTTAATGAAAAATAGGAATTTATTAAATACTATCCATGAATAGTAAGAAAAATTATAAAGTGGGATTACTTGATTTCGGTGGATGAAAATGGTTGATTAGTTTTTTATCATTTTATATAAAATTGTATCTGGTTACTATATTGTAATTCACTACAAGAAAATCGCGTATTACCGATCGGATATTTACTGACGGATTTGTAGCCGTCGAAAAATAATCATTACCAACGAAAATTACCGACGGATATAAAATATTTTTGAAATTTGATGTTACCGACTGAAATATCCGTCGGTAAAATAATAATTAGTTACCGACGGATATATCCGTCGATAAATCCGTCGGTAATTTATAGATGAATTTATCGACGGATATATCCGTCGGTAAATCCGTCGGTAAATTAACAATTAATTACCGAGGGATATATTCGTCGGTAAAATTAGATAATATAATTTAATTATTCACCTAATTAAAAAATAAAATATTTTGATTTAATAATTTAATTTAATCATAATTAGATTAATTTATAATAATTTATTAAATTAAATAATTTAAAAAAATAAATATTTAATTATATATAAATATATATATATATATATATATATATATATATATAAATATATAAATATATAAATATATTTGTATATTTGTAAATTGTTATCAAGAAATTCTAGTAGCTTAGTGGTTGGAGTATCAATCTCCGACTCTAAGGTATCGGGTTCAATCCTGCCAATGACATTTCTCTTAAACTGATAATAATTCAAGTATAATATGAAGAAGTAATTAATAATTAATAATAAATAATAAGTTTCTATAAAAAAAATATGTTATAAATAAGTAAAATATTTAATAAATAATAAAATTATTACCGATGGATTCCAGTCAGTCGGTAATTTTGTAACACATTTACCGACAACCGAATTTCTGACGAATTTTTGGCCATTGGAATTCCATCGGTATATAATATCCATTTACCGACGGATTTTGATCGTCGGTAATTTTAATATTTTTTGTAGTGATTATCATTAATAGAAGAAAACATTATAAATATTTATAATTATCATTAATAGAAGAAGAATTTGAATAGGTTAAGTCCTCACAAATGCATGTCATTAAAAAGAGTATAAGTGTCAAGAAAATGTCATGTTTACTAATCTCTTAAGAATTACCGATTCTCTTCTAATTAAAAACTATTTTACCTTTTTAATAAGAAACTAAAATATGTTACTTATTGCAGTTTTCTTACTGTTTTTACCATTATTGATTTTGAAAACTTTAATAAAGGAGGCATAAAAATATTTTCTAAATTATTTGAGATTAAAACAATTTTTACTTGATTATTTATATGTAACTATTTTTTATTTATTTCCACGCACACAAATAAGGCAAGTAATTAATATTAATAAACAAAATTCTTAAATTTTTAATCCATCAAACATCGAAAACGATTTTTTTTTTTATAAAAGTAAATATCATAACTTTTACTGATTCCTAAAATCTAACATTAATTGAGGAAGAAATTTAACTACTTATTATTATTATTATTATTATTATTATTATTATTATTATTATTATTATTATTATTATTATAATTCAAGTATAATATGAAGAAGTAATTAATAATTAATAATAAATAATAAGTTTCTATAAAAAAAATATGCTATAAATAAGTAAAATATTTAATAAATAATAAAATTATTACCGATAGATTCGATCCAGTTCGGTAATTTTGTAACACATTTACCGACAACCGAATTTCTGACGAATTTTTGGCCGTTGGAATTCCATCGGTATATAATATCCATTTACCGACGGATTTTGATCGTCGGTAATTTTAATATTTTTTGTAGTGATTATCATTAATAGAAGAAAACATTATAAATATTTATAATTATCATTAATAGAAGAAGAATTTGAATAGGTTAAGTCCTCACAAATGCATGTCATTAAAAAGAGTATAAGTGTCAAGAAAATGTCATGTTTACTAATCTCTTAAGAATTACCGATTCTCTTCTAATTAAAAACTATTTTACCTTTTTAATAAGAAACTAAAATATGTTACTTATTGCAGTTTTCTTACTGTTTTTACCATTATTGATTTTGAAAACTTTAATAAAGGAGGCATAAAAATATTTTCTAAATTATTTGAGATTAAAACAATTTTTACTTGATTATTTATATGTAACTATTTTTTATTTATTTCCACGCACACAAATAAGGCAAGTAATTAATATTAATAAACAAAATTCTTAAATTTTTAATCCATCAAACATCGAAAACGATTTTTTTTTTTTTATAAAAGTAAATATCATAACTTTTACTGATTCCTAAAATCTAACATTAATTGAGGAAGAAATTTAACTACTTATTATTATTATTATTATTATTATTATTATTATTATTATTATTATTATTATTATTATTATTATTATTCAAGTATAATATGAAGAAGTAATTAATAATTAATAATAAATAATAAGTTTCTATAAAAAAAATATGCTATAAATAAGTAAAATATTTAATAAATAATAAAATTATTACCGATAGATTCAGATCCGTCGGTAATTTTGTAACACATTTACCGATAACCTAATTTCGATCGAATTTTTGGTCGTTGGAATTCCATCGGTATATAATATCCATTTACCGACGGATTTTGATCGTCGGTAATTTTAATATTTTTTGTAGTGATTATCATTAATAGAAGAAAACATTATAAATATTTATAATTATCATTAATAGAAGAAGAATTTGAATAGGTTAAGTCCTCACAAATGCATGTCATTAAAAAGAGTATAAGTGTCAAGAAAATGTCATGTTTACTAATCTCTTAAGAATTACCGATTCTCTTCTAATTAAAAACTATTTTACCTTTTTAATAAGAAACTAAAATATGTTACTTATTGCAGTTTTCTTACTGTTTTTACCATTATTGATTTTGAAAACTTTAATAAAGGAGGCATAAAAATATTTTCTAAATTATTTGAGATTAAAAGAATTTTTACTTGATTATTTATATGTAACTATTTTTTATTTATTTCCACGCACACAAATAAGGCAAGTAATTAATATTAATAAACAAAATTCTTAAATTTTTAATCCATCAAACATCGAAAACGATTTTTTTTTTTATAAAAGTAAATATCATAACTTTTACTGATTCCTAAAATCTAACATTAATTGAGGAAGAAATTTAACTACTTATTATTATTATTATTATTATTATTATTATTATTATTATTATTATTATTATTATTATTATTATTATTATTTATACAGAACATAAGTTATGTATGTTTCTAAAAATTTTAAGCGTAAAGAAAATTTAATATTTGATAATCTTCGAACACATTATATTTTATATATAAATACTTTATCTTCATTATTCTCTCGATGATTATAAAACATTTTATTTATTATTGATAAATATAGAATATACGATTACAAATACCAGTATCATGCCATGATTCTACATGATTAATTTTTTCCATATTTAGCTTGGCATGACAACGATGCACATTAATGTCATATCTGTTAATAGACAAATTTAGGATACCGACTATAATGGTTAGCGTAATTATAGCCTAGAATGTTTACGTATTTCATGTATATATTGTGCTATCATATTCAATACAAGACAGGGGTTTTTGGAAATATTTTTATCATGGTATCGGAGCGAACCAAACTCGATATCCAACGACTCGAGAACACGATCGTACTTCTAAAATGGCAGAGAGAGGAGAGACGGTGAAGAAAACACCATCGCCATACGATCCGAGTGCCAGTGACACTACTAGAAAAATGTCAAATAGTAACCAGAAATCGGTGACCGAAAAATTTAGTTACTATCGATGACCGAATCAGTAACCAAATTATTATTTTTTAGTCTAGTAATCGAAATAGTAACCGAATTTTCGGTCACAAAAATCGGTTACTATTTCGGTCACTTTATTATTTAGTAACTGATTTAGTGACTAAAATTTCAGATCACTAAAAAAATAATTTTTAAACTGATAACTATTTTTCATTTATATAAATATTTTATTTAAAATATTTTAAATATAAATTTACTTAATGATTTAAAATAATTGATAACATTTTTAATAAAATTATAAATATTTTAAAAAAATTGTTTACTAACTTATTAAATAATTTAGTAATATAATTATTTGATTTTATTTTTTAATTTAGCATGTGAATAAAAAAATTAAAATTGATTATTAAATTAGTCACCGAATCGGTCATCGATTCGATCACTGAATCGATCACGATTCGGTCATCGATCTAGTCACCGAATCGGTCATCGATTCGATCACTGATTCGGTCATCGATTCGATCATCGATTCGGTCATCGATTCGATCATCGAATCGGTCACTAAATCAATAATTAAATTAATTATTAATTTAGTCTCTTTATATATATATATATATATATATATATATATATATATATATATTACTTGTATGTTAATAAAAATGTATTTCAATGTATTTATAAAAAATTAAAATTATTTTAATTACTGAATTGATATTTTAAATTTATATTAATATCTTGAATAATTTAATAGTTGGATATATATATATATATATATATATATATATATATATATATCACTTTAATTTTTTTAATTAAAATTAATTTCATAAAAAAATTAATATTTGAAAATTAAAATGAAAATATATATATATATATATTTATTTTTTAAAGATGATATATTCAATGTATGTTAAAAAAGTTCAAGCCAAACTGTTTTTATAGAAGATTTTCAAAGCTGCTTGGTTTAATTAATCTGTTAAAAGATTCTTTTAATATGTTAAAAGTGCAGTTTTAATCTGTTAAAACTTCTTTTAATCCTTTAATACGTTCTTGATTCTTTAACATGATTTGTTTTAACTAATACGACAACGTTTATATCAATTAAAACACTTTACAAAAAATCTTTTAAGTTGATTTAATCGATTGTTCGCTATTCAATCGATTGAAATACTCGCAAAACTTTCTCCTAAAACTTTTCAAGTTATTTTAACTGATAAAAATAAGTTTTAATCGATTAAAACGTTGTGCAGAAGCTGTTTTAATCGATTGAAACGAGATTTAATCGATTAAAATAGTTATGATCGGTCATAAATGAATTCGACCGATCATAATTGAAACCATATAATAGCGGTTCAAGGGTTAACCGCTATCTAAGTCATATTTTAAGAGCAGTTCTCGTGTAACCGCTATGTAAACCTCATCTCGCTTGAGCGACAATATTCTCGCTCGAGCGAAACGCCCCTGCACAAAATTAGTACTCTCGGGTTGTATTTCGCTTGAGCGAGACTACTATCGCTCAAGCGAAGTCCGATTCTGATCGATTATATTTTCAAAATGACCGATCATATTTGATAATTTTTTCAAATAATTAATTATAATCGATTAGTTTTCTAAATTATTGATTAGAATTGATTAGTTTTTCAAATAATAGATTAGAATTGATTAATTTCGAAATATATACTAAAAAATTATAATTAAAACTATAAATTAGTTAAGAATATTGACTATTGTAAAGATAAAGTAGAACATGGGAGGAGATGAGGATGATAATATAATGATAGAACTTACAAAAATGTAGAATTGAGAAGTTTGAAACAAATAAAATTAAGAAAATAGAGATTTAATTACACTTTTAATAAATTTAAGATAATACTAGTTTTGATTTTTATTTTTAAATATTTATTTTAATTATTTCAAACAGAGAAACTATAATTTTAGTTTCTAGCTACTCGAATTTAAAGAATTAAATTTATTATTATTTAATCTTTTAATTTTAGTATTAAAATTTTAAATTATATTTTTCTACTTTGAGAATGAACCATATAATTAAACTCAAAATTGACAATATTATAATACATTTTTGAACTCTTTTGGATTAATTTTTTTTCCTAATTTTTGACAAAGTTAATTTTAATATTTAAAAGTATTTAACATTTTGAATTCCGAAAGGTTTTCTCTAATAGAAAATTTAAAAACATAATATAAAAAAATAGTTAATATAAGTTTTCAAGTTATTTTAAGCTGATAAAAATAAGTTTTAATCGATTAAAACGCTGTGCAGAATTGTTTTAATCGATTGAAACTAGATTTTAATCGATTAAAATAGTTATGATCGGTCATAATTGCATTCGACCGATCATAATGGTAACCATATAATAGCGGTTCAACGGTTAACCGCTATCTAAGTGAGCTTTTAAGAGCGGTTCTCGTGTAACCGCTATCTAAACTCGTATTTCGCTTGAGCGATAAGTTTCTCGCTCGAGCGAAACCGCCTCGCACAAAATTGGTACTCTCGGTGTATTTCGCTTGAGCGAGTCTAGTCTCGCTCGAGCGATAATTGATTCCGATCGATTATATTTTTGAAATGATCGATCATATTTGGTAATTTTTTCAAATAATTAATTATAATCGATTAGTTTTCTAAATTATTGATTAGAATTGATTAGTTTTTCAAATAATAGATTAGAATTGATTAATTTCGAAATATATACTAAGAAATTATAATTAAAACTATAAATTAGTTAAGAATATTGACTATTGTAAAGATAAAGTAGAAACATGGGAGGAGATGAGGATGATATAATATAATGATAGAACTTACAAAAATGTAGAATTGAGAAGTTTAAAAAAAAATTAAGAAAATAGAGATTTAATTATACTTTTAATAAATTTAAGATAATACTAGTTTTTAAACCTTTTTCTAATATTTGTTTTTAAAAATATAATATCATTTTTAATATTTTATAGATTTTATATTTATATATTTATAAAAGTAATTGGATTAAATTTATTATCCTCTCATATATTATTATACATTTAGCGTAATTTTAGTTTATTTAAAAATTAGAATACAAATATACTATACCAATATACCATTATATTATTTTCATTGTATATAAATTACAAAATTAATAATTTGTATACTATACTATACTAACATATTATTTGTATACTATACTAATAGTATAATATACTATATTATAATATTATTTGTATACAAAACTAATATCTTTATATATAAATATATAAATATGGAAAGATATAAATATATGTAAAAATATAAACATATAAATATATATAAATATGTAAAGATATAAACATATATCTTTAATATTTTGTAAATGTAAATATAATTTATATATATTTTTAAATCTTTTTCTAATATTTATTTTTAAAAATATAATATTATTTTTAAAATTTAATATTTTTTTTCAAATATATAAATATATAAAGATATAAATGTATAAGGATATAAATAAATATATAAATATATCAATATATAAATATATCAAAATATAAAAATATAAATATATAAATATATTAATATATAAATATATCAATATATAAATATATAAATATATATAATATATATATATATATATATATATATATATATATATATACAAATATATCAATATTATCCCCTCATATATTAATATACATTATTAGCATAATTTTAATTTAATTAAAAATTAGAATACAAATATACGATACTATACTAATATACCATTATTTGTAGATTTTATATATTAAAATATATAAATATATTTTTATTTATAGATTTTATATTTATATATTTATACGGATATACATTTATTTGTATATAAATATAATTTATTTGTAAGTTATTATTAAAAGATCCTAGTAGCTCGATGGTTGGAGTTTCAGCCTCCAACTCTAAGGTACCGGGTTCGAATCTCGACAATGACAATAAACCACCTAATAATAAGTTAAACTTCTAAAAAATATAATAAAGATAGGGGAAATAAATATAAATAAAAACTTAAATAAGCAAAATATAATATAATTAAGAAATAGGGAAAATAAATAATAGATATAATAAAAGTGTAAATAAATAAAAAGAATTAAATTTGTTATTGATTAACTTTTTCATTGATTTAGTGACCGATTCGATGACCGATTTGGTTATATATAATCGGTCATCAGAATCGATCATCGATTCGATCATCGAATCGGTCATCGATTCGGTCATCGAATCGATCACTAAATCGGTCATCGAATCGGTCACTAAAATCGGTGACCAAGGAAATAGTGACCGATTCCAGTTGGTCACTATTTCGGTCACTATTTTAATTAGTAACCGATTTTGTAGATTTAGTGACCGAATTTTCGGTTACTATTTGATGTTTTTCTTGTAGTGTGATAATCCTGGAAATGTGATTACACAGGTACAATTACGAGGAGAGAATTACGAGGAATGGACAAGGGCCGTGAAGATATCTCTGCGGGCTTGAAGGAAATGGGGTTTCATAGATGGAACTCATAAGGAACCTGAAGAAGACACATCTGAGATAGAAGATTGGTGGACAATTCAATCGATGCTTGTATCTTGGATACTAAACACTATAGAACCTAGTTTGCGTTCCACTGTTGCATACATGGAAAACGTAAAGGACCTATGGGATGACATCAAGGAACGATTCTCGATCGTGAACGGACCAAGAATCCAGCAGCTAAAGTCGAGTTGGCGAGAATGCAAACAACAAGGAATGACTATGGTTTCCTATTATGGGAAGTTGAAAACGTTGTGAGATGTACTCGACAAATTACGAGCAAATCCCACGAGTGTAGATGTGGGGGATGCAAGTGTAATATTATGACGCAACTTGAGAAACGAAGAGAAGAAGAAAAAATTCATCGGTTCTTGATGGGGCTAGATGATGAGGGCTATGGAGCTGCACGGTCAAATGTTTTGGCAACGAGATCCATTACCCTCGTTGAATTGGGTGTATGGCACCATGGTGCAAGAAGAAAGGGTGAGAACAATCACTAGGTCTAAAGAAGAGCGAGTAATGATCGTGGGAATGGCTATGCGAGCGGAAACCGAGGAACAAGTTGCGCAATGAAGCGAAAGAAAAATCGAGTTGTTTGCATGCGGTGTGGAAGGAAGGGACATGACAAAGGCAATTGCTTCAAGATCATTGGTTACCCGGAATGGTGGGGAGAGAGACCACGAACCGATAAAAACGATGAAAAAAATCAACAAAGAACAGGAACCTTCCGAGGAAAAGGAGGAACGGCTCGCGTCAATATGGCGCACACTCGGTGCGGATAACGTTGGTTCAACCGAAAAACCAGAAGTCGCGGGATCGAGTAATGAGCAATGGCGAGATCTTGACAGCAATGTTGAATTCTCGCAAGGCAAATGAAGCCGAAAAGATGACTCGGTAAGAAAGCATGTGACTTGTGGATTATTGATAGTGGCGCCTCTAATCATATGACAGGAACACTAGAAAACTTGAGGGAGAGTCGAGCCTTGGAAGGGTGCCCAGTGGGACTACCAAATGGTGAATTGGTGCTGGCAAACAAAGAAGGATCGGTTTTCCTTGATGGAGGACTGAAACTTAAACATGTTCTATATGTTCCGAAATTGAATTGCAATTTGATTTCGGTATCACAATTGACGAATGAAGTAAAATGTACAGGTACATTTTACTCGATAGATTTTGTGCAATGCGGGACCACACTTCGAGGATGCTGATTGGTGCGGGTGAACGAAAAGAGGGACTCTATTGGTATCGTGGTGTGAGTGGCATAAAGGCGTATCGGACCAATGCGGAAAATCAACTAGAGATTTGGCACAAGCGAATGGGACATCCCGCCTACCAGATTGTTAGAAAAATTCCGCATCCGAACGAGCGTGAATAGAAATACGGATACAACTCGTGTGTGTGAAGTGTGTGAGAGATCAAAGCAATGCAGAAACACATTTCCTTTAAGTGATTTTCAAGCATCCAATATATTTGATTTAATACATTGTGATGTATGGGGTCCATATAGAACTCCCTCGTCTTGTGGTGCATCTTACTTTCTCACTTTGGTTGATGACTGTTCTCGAGCTGTGTGGATATATCTCTTGAATAATAAGAAAGATGTGTCACAAACCTTAATGCATTTCATCGCCTTAATAGAACGACAATACGAGAAACAAGTCAAAATATTACGAAGTGACAATGGAACCGAGTTTATGTGTCTTCAACGATATTTTTAGCAACATGGGATACTCCATCAAACCTCATGCATTGGAACACCTCGACAAAATGGGAGAGCCGAACGAAAACATCGACACATCCTAAATGTAGCTCGTGCTCTACGATTTCGGGGAGAACTTCCACTTCAATTCAGGGAGAATGCATTTTGACCGCAGGATACTTGATCAATCGTACACCCTCAACCGTTCTCCATGGAAAAACTCCATATGAAATATTGAATGGGAAGCCACCCACTTATGACCATCTACGGGTATTTGGATGCTTGTGTTATGCACATAACCAAGATAGGAAAGGTGACAAATTTGCAAGTAGAAGTCGCAAGAATGTATTTGTTGGATATTCAATCGAAAAAAATGGCTGGAAATTGTTTGATCTCGGAAAGAGAAGTCTTACGGACTTCGAGAGATGTTAAGTTTGTAGAACATGAATTCCCGTTTGCCTCTCTTGCCCACAGTAGACATTCGGAGGTAGGATTGCCTACTGTTGATGTTGGCATTGTCGAGGAAGCATTGCCTGGACTTGGTGCAATGAACAATGCGAGAACACGTTGTGGAGACCGATGACGTTAACCCCACAACGAAGATGTGCCCACAACCGAGTTCGGGGAGGGCCACGCCGAATGCCATGAACAAGAGCCTCCCACCCGGATCGTTCTCCCACCGGAACAAACCGACTCTATGATGACGGAACTAGAGGTTCTCGAGGAGCATACCGTCCTCGCATCCCCGGGGAAAGGTCTTCGTGTACGAAAGCCATCCGTGAAGCTTCGTGATTATGTCACTAACACCACTTTACAACTCGGTCCCTCAATTCGCACTCCACATTCAGCTTCCTCGGGTATGCCTTACGGTTTGACAAAGTACTTAAATTGTGCTAAATTCTCCTTCCCCCACCGAACCTTTCTTGCAGCCCTTCATGCGGAGAGAGAACTCGTGCATTTCTTTGAAGCTGTTCGGGATGTTAGATGGAGAGATGCCATGGCTAGTGAAATTCGGGCCCTCCAAAGTAATGAAACATGGGACATTACTCCTCTACCGACAGGGAAGAAGCCTCCGGGTTGCAAGTGGATTTATAAAATCAAATATCATTCCGATGGGAGCGTTGAACGCTTCAAAGCCCGATTAGTTGTCTTGGGAAATCACCAAGTTGAGGGGATTGACTATGACGAGACTTTTGCCCCGATGGCAAAGATGATCACCATTCGGACAGGTGTTGGCAGTGGCGTAGCCAAAGACCGGGAACTTCATCAAATGGATGTCCATAATGCTTTTCTCGCACGGCGATCTTGAGGAAGATGTGTACATGAAAATGCCGCCGGGGTTCTTGGTGTCTCAAAAGGGTATGGTGTGTCGTCTCCGCAAGTCCCTTTATGGTCTTCGTCAAGCTCCTCGGTGTTGGTTTGCCAAGCTCTCAACTCGCTCTTGTTCAATATGGGTTTCAACGTTCTTCGTCCGATCACTCCTTGTTCATCTTTCGCAAAGGAGATGTCGAACTGGTTGTGTTAGTTTACGTGGATGACCTAGTCATTGCTGGCAATCATCATGAAGACATTGCGCAATTCAAAGATTATCTTCATCAATGTTTTCGTATGAAGGACTTAGGGAAATTAAAATACTTTCTTGGGGTGGAGGTTGCCGGATCTCCTACAGGAATTTTCTTGTGTCAACGGAAGTATGCGTTGGACATCATAGCTGAAGCAGGATTGCTTGGAGGGAAACTCGTGTCCACGCCAATCGAAGAAAATCATCGTTTAGCATTGGGCGATGGCGAACTACTTTCCGACCCGAGTCAATATCGACGTCTCGTCGGTCGCCTTATTTACTTGTGTTTTACACGACCTGAATTATCTTACGGTGTTCATGTCCTATCTCAATTCATGCACCAACCGCGTCGAGAGCATTGGCGGGCTGCACTCCGCGTGGTACGCTATTTAAAGGGCAGCCCAGGTCGAGTGTGCTTTTAAAAAGAGAGAGTGACCTTCGTCTTTATGGTTGGTGTGACTCGGATCGGGCAAGTTGTCCTCTAACTCGAAGATCTCTCACCGGTTGGTTTATTTTCCTTGGTCAATCCCCGTTTCCTGGAAAACCAAGAAACAACATACGGTTTCTCGATCATCCGCCGAGGCGAGAATATCGTTCTATGGCCAACACGACATGTGAGTTGAAATGGCTTCAAGGCCTTCTTTCGAGCCTAGGCATTACTCACACCGACCCTATGACTCTCTATCGTGACAACCAAGCTGCCCTTCACATTGCCAAGAATCCTGTGTTTCATGAACGGACAAAACATATTGAAGTGGATTGTCATCTTATTCGTGATGAAATACAACACAATCATATCCAACCCTCCTATGTGTCCACTCATCATCAACTGGTCGATCTCTTCACCAAATCTCTTGGCGCCACTAAATTTGGTTCTTTTTTAGGCAAGTTGGGCATTCACAACCTTCATACTCCATCTTGAGGGAGGGTGATAAACATAGAATATACGATTACAAATACCGTATCATGCCATGATTCTACATGATTAATTTTTTCCATATTTAGCTTGGCATGACAATGATGCACGAGTGATGCACATTAATGTCATATCCGTTAATAGACAAATTTAGGATACCGACTATAATGGTTAGCGTAATTATAGCCTAGAATGTTTCGTATTTCATGTATATATTGTGCTATCATATTCAATACAAGACAGGGGTTTTTGGAAATATTTTTATCAATTATATATCCGCATTATATTTTTTATAGTAATTGATATTTGTAAATTATTATAAAGGGAGCATAAATTAAATTTTTGACGAGATTGTTTTAGAATAAATCAATTTGTTACCTCTTTCTATTAATTTATTTATGTACTAAAAAAAGTAATTAATATTAATAAAAGGAAAATTTCATTCTCTTACTCCATTATACAAGTGCAAAAATTCAAATGAGAAAAAAAAGAGAAACTTATTGAATACACCCTACTAATCATTTAGCTAACTTTTTTTACAATTTTATTTAAATTATATCATGACTACTATTAATATTTTAAAAAAATTACTAGAAGAGGAAATTATTAATACGTAATAATTATAACGATTATAATTAATTCATGAAGAATTGGATCACGTTAGAACACAAGCTAAAATGGGCAAGTAATTGAAAGTTCTAGCAGTCAAGAAAATATCATATTTAATAATCTCATATTTAAAATGAAAATTATATTTTATCTTCGTTATATTGTCTCATAATTAATACTTTATTCTTTTAGAAAAATAAAATATTTTACTTATTACATCTTCATTACTGTTTTTGCAATCATTGTTAAAGGAGCATAAATTAACATCTTCCTAAAATTATTTCAGATTAAAACAATTTTTTACTTAATTATTTAACTAACTTCTTTAATTTATGTTTCTATGAGAACAAATGGGAAACGTAATTAATATAATGAAAGGAAATTATTAGATTCTTAATCCATTAAACATATATGCAACAAACTCAAGAATCTAATAAATGTATTTAAATCACCAAGTTTTTTTTCTTTCTTAAAATGCATTAGTAATTTTAAAAAAAGTAATTGAGGAAAAATTAGTAAAAAGAAAATTAATACTTGACTGGAAGTGGAGAAAACCCATCCATTGAAAATTGTTTTAGATGGTTAACTGCATTCATCTTGATATTTGAAAAGATATAAGATAAAATTATTCTTTCTAAATATAGAATAAATTCTCTAAATATGTATAGTTTCAATACACATACATACCAAATTAACAAATAAATTTAATCTCGTAAATGATTTTACACCAACTCTTTTGTATATAAACCCTTCGCCTCACATTCAATTACAATACACTATCAACAACAAAGCTAAATTGTATTGCTGTTTTGTTTGGAGATGGCTAAGATTTCTTTCACGTTGATTTTCACTCTTACCCTAATCATAGGTAAAGTAATTTCTCTATATTTTTTTTATTATCTAAATTCTAGTTATTGTTGTAAAAGAAAATTGCTTGTTGCTATTTATCCCTCTTAATTAGCAAACTTTTTATGTCATATTAATGCAGTGTCTAATTTAATTACTAGATTAATGGATTTTAAGACATAATACATGAAAAAACCTTTGTTTTTATTTATTTATAGGACTCTAATTTATAAACTTTACTCTCTAGTAGTTACATTGAAATAAGATAATTTGTAACACTTCCTTTACATTTTCATAGGTATTTCAAGGACAAGTGGAGCCGCGAAAGAATGTTCGACAGTGTTGGATCCAAATGCTTGCAACCTCGCTGAGTGTGCTGCGATGTGTCATCAACGATATAATGGACGTGGATATTGCGTTGACGTATATCCTCACAAATGTCAGTGTATATACGAATGTCCTCCATAGAAGGGCATGCCAATGTTCCAATTTGAATTCCAAAGAATAAACAAATAAAACGTTTTCTCAATTTCCTTTTAGACTTCACTACTGCTTACCATGTTTGAAATTCTACGATCCATTAAACGTTGAAGTTTTCGTGTAATCAAAACGTAATTATAATAATCAAATTTGTCTAATTCTATTAAAAAAAATTTGCCTTGTTCATGCAAATACGCCTAATTACGAACGTTGACCAAACCACTTTGCGAAACCCAACTAACCAAGACTCACGTATAAATTGGACGACGAAACCAAAAATTAGGCTCAACTCCACCTTCTATCAATTCTCTACTCTCCCCGGTGGTCAATTACCTAACATGTATTTATTCATTGAACTTTTATTTCATAAGGTTTCATATCTTTTATAATTTTACTAAAAATTAACTTTATTAAACAAAAAAATATAACTAACAATAAGAAACCATTTTCTTAACCCCAACATATGTTCTCAATCTAATACAAATTGGAAAAAAAAAAAAAAAAAAAAAGTGGTTTCACATCCCTTCATCAGCCCATCCACCAAGGAGCAAAATTCAAAACCAAAATCTCCACTTAACCATAATGCACCGAGCCAAACAAAGTTCAAACTCCCGTTCAACCTATTTAATACATTAAAATTTGCAACATGGCAACCATCGTTGCATTAACTTGCAACATGAAACCCTCCAACACTGACAAAGCACGCTTCTTTCTCTCATGTTTCCTCATTCTCATCTTCCTCTACATGCTAGCCTCCAATCAACTGCAAGACACACTTCCTTCCCCCACCACAAGTCCTCAACAGACCAACTCCTCTTCCTCGGACAGCAACCTACGAATTCTCATAGGCATCCTCACACTCCCGGACCAGCACCTCCGCCGCCACCTCCTCCGCTTAGTCTACAGCACGCAGCCGCAGCCGCCCAGCGTCAAAATCGACGTAAAATTTGTGTTCTGCAACCTTACAAAGGAGGACCAGAAAATTCTAGTGGCACTCGAGATCATGCTCTACGACGACATCATAATCCTCAACTGTGAAGAAAACATGAACAAAGGCAAAACCTTAACCTACTTCTCGAGCCTCCCGGAGCTGTTAAATGAAACCGTTGGATCCGACCCTCCTTATCACTACGTAATGAAAGCCGACGATGATACGTATCTAAGGTTGAACAGTTTAGTGGAATCGTTGAAAGCGTTACCGAGGGAAGACTTGTACTATGGCTATGTCATACCGTGTAGTAGCATGGACCCTTTCGTGAGGTACATGTCGGGGATGGGGTACTTGGTGTCGTGGGACATTGTGCAGTGGATAAGGGACTCGGAAATTCCGAGGAAACAGTCCGAAGGACCCGAGGATAAGGTGTTTGGAGAGTGGATGCGGGAGGGTGGGAAAGGAAAGAATAGGTACAATGCTAAGTGGGGTATGTATAACTTTCCTGAGCCTCCTACAAAATGTTCTCACGAGCTTTGGCCTGATACCATCGCCGTTCACTTGTTGAAGAATCAGGAGAAGTGGATTCGAACTCTCCAGTACTTCAATGTCACTACTGGTTTGAAACCATCCAAGTTGTATCATATACCTTAGTTGTTTCCTGATTCGAGATCCTCCAAGCTTGTTTTGTTTTACCAATTTGTTTATTCTTTATGTATAATACTAAATACTAGATTGCACGACGAGCTACACAGAATTATTTTAAAGATTTATTCTTCAGCATTAACTTTTTTTGTTCGAAAGATAACCTCATTTCTTCTGCTCCATATAATCCACACCATAGCCACCCACATAATCATCCATGTTACCTTTATTATTAAGATCCCCAAGATAGTGATGTTGCGTGTTCTTTAACTTTACAAGAAAAGTACAAGATTATACCAACCTGTTGACATCACAGATTCCACACTTTTACTGTAATTTCACACTCAAATAACAAATTAATTGTCCCCTTCATTAGTCCACACAAAATGCATCTTGTGTCCCCTTACTGCATTCCTCTTCGTGTGAGATTGTCTTTTATTGAAATTCTTCCCAAAGCTAGCCTCCAAAACAAAACCAACAGCCTCCGGTATAACTTTCACACTCCACAAATTATTGAAGAAATCAGATTTCTCCTCAATCAGTAGGCTATCTGCAAAATAGAATGAGTTGGCTTGGCAATAAACTCCCCACGACCTCCTCTTTCCAGACCCATGTATATATATATATATATATATATATATATATATATATATATATATATATATATATATATATGGAGATGAATAAGAATAAAAATGGTAGGAAATTATTATTGATTTGTCTTTTTATTGATTAAAAATATACAAATTATAGAGTATAATTTAGATTGTCTATCTTTAGGTATTTAATACTATAAAATATTCTTGAAATAATAATAACTTATTTTACATAATAATATCTATCACAATCCTTCATTCGAAGTGAGAGGTTGATAAATGTTTAGATTTGAAAATTAACAAAAAATAAAAAGTACGTGTGCAAGACCTTTGGTGAAAATATCAGTAAATTTGATAGCAGAATGGAAAATGAAGGTCATGGACTTCGCCATGAATAACTTTTTCACGTACAAAGTGTATGTCCATCTCAATGTGTTTTGTGTGTTGATGTTGTACAAGATTACTCAATAAATAAATGACACTAACATTGTCACAATATACTAATGTAGCTTTTTAAATTGAACAATTAATAAAGCTTCAGAAGAAGGTTTCAAATCCAACAAGATTCAAAAGCAATATTAACTACTCCTCTATATTCAGTCTCAGCACTAGAATGAGATAGTATAAGTTGTCGTTTAGACAACCAAGAAACCAAGTTATCATAAAAAAAAAAACATAATACCTAGATGTAGACTGTCTAATATTCGAACATCTACCCCAATTTGCATCTGTGTAAGAGAGGAGATTTCCAATATTGAATTTGTTCAAATGCACGCCAAAATCAATAATACCCTGAATGTAACGTAAAATACTCTTAAGAACATGCATGTACTCATCCTTGGGATCGCACATATAAAGACATATTTGTTGCACCGCATAAAAAATGTCAGGTTTTATAAAAGTGAGATATTGTAATACTCTAGTAAGACATCTATATTTAGTAGGATCCTCTAGGGAATGTTATTACAAGCACCAAGTTTGGGCTTTGTGTCATCCCTACTCTTTCAAGAATTTATTCTATATACTTTTTCTGTGAGAAAAACATACTGATTGCATGACGGGTAACTGTAATCCCCAAATACTAACTGAGTGGACCAAGATCCTTCATAACGAACTTTGTACTCAAGAATGACATAATGAACATTCTAAGAGAATAAGAGGAAGCCACTAGGATAATATCATCAATATACAACAAAATATATATAATATCATACTCCTTATGATATATGAATAAAGAGTGATTAGATTTACTATATTTGAAACTTATTGTGGCCATATAATATGCAAACATTGGTACCAAGAACGAGGAGCTTGCTTTAGGCTATAGAGTGACTTCTTTAACAAGCAAACATAATCAGGACGAGAGAAATCCTTAAAATCCATGAGTTGATGCATATAAACGGTTTTATTTAGATTACCATGTAAAAATGCATTTTTGACATCTAGCTGATGAATGAGCCATGATTTGGACAAAGAATTGGTTAAAACCGTTCGAATGGTTACCAATTTCACTACTGGGCTAAATGTTTCATTATAATATACTCCTTTCTTTTGTGACTTGTCATCACCTACAAGACGAACTTTGTACCTCTCAAAAGAATTGTTAAAGTTGCGTTTATGTCTAAAAATCTACATAAATCGAATTATATTTACATCATGGGGACAGGGTACCAAATCCTATGTTTTGTTTTGAATTAAAGCATTATATTCTTAAGTCAAGACAGTTTTCTGATTTGGGTCATGAAGAACACTCACTGGATTCTTAGGTAAGGGAGAAATAAAAGTGATGGTCAAAGCACTCAAATTATGGGTATATTTTGGGTTTGGTTTAATTATACCATGTTGACTACGAGTGATCTTGTAGTAAGGCCTGAGATTGGATATTGTTGACTGATAGGTTGAAGTTTGAGAAGATGGAGTAGTAATTGGTGAGGTTGAGAGCTTATTGGTGTGAGAGGACAGAGCCAGTTGAGGAGAGTGACGTTGAGGTTGAGAGCTTATTGGTGTGAGGGGACAAAGCCGGTTGAGGAAAGGGTAACACTAGTTGAGAGTTTGGGCCTATATGTGTGAGAGGAAGTGTGAGTTGTGTTACTGATTTTGTGGTACATAGATTTGAAGGTGACAGATTAAGTGTGAAGAGTTGTCTTCACTTAAGGAGTCATATTATTATCATAAAAAAATTACATGATAGTGAAATAGTTATTTTTCTGCTTAAAATATCATCTTGATGGTTTGATGGGTAGCCTAAAAGAACACACAAGGTGAACATGACTTGCAACTTATTGATTATAGTGTTAGGAAATAGGGGGTAGAAAAGACAATCAAAGATACGAAGATAAGAAAATATTAGATTTTTTACAATAAAGAATTTGCATCAAGGAACAATATCCTAAAACTTTGGTGAGGAGAATATTTAATAGATAAATAGTTATTTGAAGAGCATGATCCCAAAAAGAAAGTGACATAGATGAGTGTTCTAATAAGGTGTGAATAATGTTGTTAACGAATTTAATATGTCGTTCAACTTTTTTCATTTTGAGAAGAGGTGTGAAGGAAAATAACCTAAATTTCATTCCACTTTGTTCACAAATTTTTTTAAAAGAATCATTAGCAAATTCCATTCCATTATCACATTAAAAAATTTTAATTTTTCTTTCAAATTGGGTTTTAATTAAATTTTGGAAAGATTGAAAAATAGAATAAATTTGTGATTTTTTTAGAAATGGGAAAAGTCCACAAAAATTTGCTAAAATTATCAAGAAATAATACGTAACATTGATGACCATAAGAGCTAGATATGAGTGATGTCCAAATATCACTCTGAATAATATCAAAGGGAAATTCAGTAAAAGAATAAGATGCATTAAATGGTAATTTCACATACCAAGAGGATAAGAAGTGCAAATATCATGACTGCCTTTATTATAATTTATGAAATTTTGGCGAAAAAAGAGAGTTTAGAATAGTAGTATCGGGATGAACTAAACGATTGTGCCACAAAGTGAAAGACAAAGTTGTAAATGTTAAAGGAAGTGTTGGTGGAGAGATTGTCTGATAATTGAGATAGATGGAGTAGAGATCTCCAAAGTTATATCTCACTAGATGGTTCCCCCTGTGCAAGTCCTTCATCGAAAACCCAAAAGGATCAAATTCAACATAAACTAGATTATCAGTAGTAACATTACAAACAAATATGAGATTTTTGATGAGTTTTGGTGCATATAACACATTGTTTAGGTTTAAAGGAGGGTGGGGGTGAGGATAGTGTAGTGCTTCCATGAAATAGGAATCAAATGACCATTACGAACAATAATATTGTAATATTTGCTCGAATCAAAATAAGATGAGAGTGTTCCTTGATCTGCTATCATATGAGAGATAACACCAATGTCCATATATCAGTTCTCATCCGGTTGAGAGATTGCAAAAGTATGCATGCCCGCATTAATGTTTGTAAGTGTGTTCCTAATATTGGATGGTGCTATTGATGTGTTATAAGCTTGTTGTGGTGGTTGCAGTCTGAGAACACCGACTTGGCATGGAGGTCTAGGTTACCATGAGGCTACAAGATAAGGGTATGGAGGTTGGGCCCATCCTGTTCAAGGATTAAGAAAGGGATGTTAATATAGTGGGAAGACTTGATACTGCGAGTACTGCAACAGCTGCTGTGGTGCACCATTTTTTTCAAGACCTGTACCCCCACCATTATCACATTCGCCTCTGCCACGTCAGGTGTTGTTGCCTCTACCTTAGTTGGTTTTCTTGTCGCAATTGGTATTATGAGGGCCCTATGAATTATTGGTATTATTGTGATGTTGTTGTGACTGTGAATTAGAGCCTTCGTCCATGGTTAAGAATGAAGAGTAACCAGATTCATGAGTTGCATGCTTCTTAATCATAGTCTCTTATAACTTCAATCGAGAACATGTTGTAGCAAAACTTGGCAAATCATCTTTTTGTTGCATAACTGTGATAAAACCAACATATGCTTTAGTTAAGCCAACAAGCAAATGGAGTACTAGACGTTGATTTGAAATAGGAGCCCCAACATTAGATAATTGGTCAACAAGAGATTTAAGTCGGTTGTAATATGCAGAGGTTATGAAGAAATCTGTTAAGTTCGTGTTCGTAAATTGAGTTTCAAGATATACTACCCAAGTGTTTTTGTTTTCTTGAAATAAGTCAGTTACACGCTGCCATGCTTTAGTAGCCGAATCATCAACCACAAGAATCGATGTAAGAATATCAGGAGATACAGTAGCATAAATCCATTGGAGAATAGTAGCATCAAAGTGATTCCATAAAGGGAGATCAACAACCATGGTTGTTTGGTATGCTGTTATAGCAGCGGCCTCTGTGGGAAGGATGATATGTTCAAGTATGAAATGAACTTTAGCTTGAACCTTAAATAAGGTTGCCCATGAGTGATATTGGCTAGTTTCCATATCCAAAGTGATTAAAATGAGATGTTTCATGTTGGTGACAATTAAAGTAGAGTGAAATTTGAAATTGTCAAACATGGATGGACAGTTATGGAAGAAAGAGGGGAAAAAATATTTTAAAGAAGATGAACAATGACGAGTAGGTTTTTCAAAAAAGGAGGAATGTAACCTAATATGATATCATGTAGGAAATCATCTATGATTTGTCTTTCTATTAATTAGGAATATATACAAAATACAAGTTATAATTTAGGTTGTCATTATAATTGACGAGCTAAACTTTAGGCAATTAATATTACAAAATATTCTTAAAATAATAACAATTTATTTTAGATAATAATATCTATAAAAAATTAATATTTTATTATGGGTCTTACATCTGACTAACTTAAAAGTAAAAAAATTTACTTAAAATTAGAATAAAATTACTTATATAAATAAATCGATTAAGATTTAAATAACTCTAAAATTTATAATAAAATATTCAATTTTATTTTTAAATAATAATAATAATAATAATAATAATAATAATAATAATAATAATAATAATAATAATAAAAAGTCTTTGCTGATGGTCTAATTACCTCTGTGGTTTCTATCCCTTAAACTAATGTTTACGCTCAATACATGCCTAGAAGTTGGAAAGACCACTACTGCAGAAAAGGCTTTTTATGTCGGTTAAAAAGGGCTTTCTACGTCGGTTAAAGTGACGACATAGATACAGGGGTCATAGAAAGTAAACCTTTCTACGTCGGTTAGTCAGGGAACCGACATAGAAAGTCTTACTTTCTATGTCGGTTAACACTGATAACCGACATAGAAAGTCTTGTTTTCTATAACCCCAGTATCTATATCGGTTAATAGTAACCGTGATTGTATGTGATATCAATGTTGGTTATGCTTATAACCGACATAAAATGTTAAACTTTCTACATCGGTTATGTCATTAACCGACGTAGAAAGTGTTATTTTTTTTACAGAACCTGCATTTTCTTCACATATCCTACCTTTCTTCGAGTAGACCTGCCTATTCATCATAGTTCCAGACAAATATTCACAGTTCCAAACACTTGTACAGATAGATATGCACAGTTCATATATAGTTCCAGACAGATATGTACATATGAAACATATTGAAATCAATATATGTACCTCAGTTCCAGACAGTTCATTTACTTGAACGAATGTAAATTTGCTAACTTAAATCAATTCAATCAAAATTGTTACAAGTCAAATTTGCTATGAAGATTGAATACTTAAAAGGAAAGAAGTCCACTGCTCTCTAATATCGTCTAACACTTCAATCTTCAATGGAGATGAGTCTGTAAATTCCTACATATTGAAACATTTCAGATTTAGAAACCATTTACATAATTGGCATATTTGACTTAATTATAGTATATTTACCTCCCTCCATGAGTCAATAATATTTTTGGCTACGATGGTGTGCATGTGCTTCATCACATAATACCCGCACTCATGGCTTCCCGGTTGGCGTGGACACTACAAGTTAAATACATGTCAGATTAACTTAAAATGACAAATTGAACAACAGTAAGAGGAATGTTTGGTCACCTTTGGTGCAATATACGTCAACTTCTTTCTAGGATGAGATGGAAGGCCTTGCAACCTTAGGTGAGCTTCCAAAACTCTATAAAAGGACAAATAATTTTGGTGTAAGTGCACATATGATACAACAATTAAAAAAACCAAACTTACGCGTCTATGTGCTTTATTAATATCCAAATCATTTGGTTTCTTGTGTAATGAACACAAGAGAATCACAACAAATTGCCGAGGAACAATGATTATGAGCTGCCAATGACCCCTGCACGTTGAAATAATATTAGTAAAATTTCAGTTTTACATAAATGTGCATTAATTTATAAGATGTATACTTACTGATGCAAGTAAGGTGCTAATTAGACTTCTTTGCCCCCATTTTGAAATGTCTCTATTAAGTACGTTTGCACCTCTTCAGCTTTATTCCCAACGGACTGAATGGCAACAGGGTCAACAAATCCATAGATAAAGACAATCTTCCTCTCAACACACAAACGATATAAATACCTTAAGGTACCAGTGAGAATATAAAAAATAAATAAAGTTATAAAATAATGTACCAGTGAGAATATCAAAAATATGTAAATTTACTTACAATTCCCAAAGCTGCAACACTGATACACATAGCATATCAGTACCAGCGAGAATATCAAAAATATCCTTTGGAGTAAGAAAAAAGGGATCGTCTTGGTCCTGCATACGACTTTGGGTGGCATATCTAACTGTATGGGAGTGGTTCCGATAGTCGCTGCTAGTGCACTGAGTCGCTGTAAAGCACTCGGTGGTGGTGGTGATTCATGCACAACTTCCTTTGCTTTTTCAGCCTATTTCTATACAAGTACCAAAAATAAATAAACATTAATATACATCAACATATCAAAAAATAATAAGTAAAAGGGATAAATGCATGACACAACCTGTGCATGTGTTAGGATGGGTCTTATTAATGAAACTGGCCATAAGATAAAATTTCCAGGTGTCTGTCCCACTGTTTGAATCTCTTCAGTGGGAATAGGGATTGGGGTAACAACATCCCGATCATCTACAACCACCACTCTTATCATATCATGTCCAATACTCTGGTGGTGGATGGTTGACCCCAATGCATACATTTTTCCTAAGGTAAACAAATGATAAAATATTTTAGACTATATAATGCTTAACAGAGTACCAAATACATGTCAAAGATATAATACGTACCATATGCCACCAAATGCTTGGGAGGACCCGCAACATACAACTCCCAGTCAGTAGTGTCAGTAGGAGCAACCTCTGCCCCTCTATTAGGAGCATCACAACTCTCCTTTGTGCTGACATGAATCGGGGATGCCTCTCGTGCGGGGACAGAAGGTTGAGAGGACAAAGATGCCAACTCTGCTCGTATTGAGCTCAATAACTCTGCCTTCAAGTCAGAGTACACCTCATCTCGAATCTCCTTCCTAATTTGTTGTTTGAAGGACTCTAACTCCAACTCATTCAGATGCCTCAAAGTATGAGTTGCCACGGATGGGGCACCAAAGTACTGTCTGATGCCCACCCCTCGTCCAACAGCATGAACACGTCCAGGATGCTCTGGGGTATCAATGGCCACTGCCAATATATCCTCACGGCCATGTGGGTGGAATGATCCCTGAGTGCTCTGCTCAACCAACTCATCCTACAACACAAATGAAGGATTTTTTAGCAAATACATATGTCTATTGTAGTATAACATATATAATTAGTTTAGGGTATGCTCAATACGTTGAGCTACAACACGTTGAGCTACAACATTAGTTTGCTCAGATAAGTAATTCCCTGATGAGTTCTGGCGAGCTCTCTTCCATTTATCATGGCGTGAAGGGCAAGTGACAGAACTCACAACTGAGTCATCTGAAGGTTGACTTGAAGATGTCTCTTTCATCATCTTCTCCTCCAATTTCTCATAACCCCCACGAGACAACCTATGGGGTTGGATATTCTTTCTCTGAATATCTTGTGCCTTCTACCGCTTGGCCTGTTGCATTCCATGTTAAATACCAGATTTAAAACCTCTATTTAAAAAAAATGACTGCAAACAAATGACAAATGTGCTAACCTGAAACTTAGGGTCTAAACGCTGAGTAAAAAATGTCTGTCATGTCTCCTCATCCAAAAACTGATACTGGTCACATGGGTTCTTGTTGCTTAATGCCCCATATATGTATCGACTAGTCAGATCACTCTTAAAACCTCTCCAGCGTTCCCCAGCATATGAGATCCACTTTTTCCTCAACAAAGTGGTGTTAGGGACATCATATGTGACTTACACAATAAAAATAACATGAAGTTCCCAAAAAGTTAAATATATATACATGTTAAATGCTCAATAAGAGTAGGTACCAGGATACTCTACCAAATTTGCTTCTTCAGTGTCTCTGGAACATGGTGCCAATCCTCAATAAGAATACTAACCTTGCTTCTCCCAAGCAAGGCCACATAGCTAGTGAATCTAGCACTCGTGTTCTCCGTGGCTCTACCTGTTTGCATGTCAAACTCGGATAGGCAATTTCGATCGGAGCTACGGCTGATATTCAAGTCCCTCAATCGTGTAGCAAGCCTACCCTTTTTCATGGTAGACGGCTGACTCTGATCACCACCTTGTGTAGGAGGGGGGGACTGTGTAGGAGGAGGGGTACCAGATGAATCTGCCATATCTGTGTTCAAAGAAAAAAATAATAGTCATTAGTTTAGACAATATGACTGAAGATAAACAAAAAAGTGCATACATTAAAAAATAATACATTAAAAAAAGTGCATACATTATCAAGTTGGAACATTCTCCCAAAATCCTTCCATATGGTCATAACGTGTGACATGCACAACATCTATTTCTACATCAACACTCAAATTTGGCATATTTGAAGAGAAACATGGTGTCTCTGGTATATCAAGTACTAATTCATCATTCTCATGAGAAGTATACATAGGTTTTTCTTGTAGAACCATTAACCATCCTTTGTTAGCGGGATCAGTGACATAAAACACTTGTTTTGCCTGAGATGCCATGATAAATGGTTCTTCGGTATAACGAGTATTTTCAAGGTTAACCAAGGTAAATTCAAGATCGTCAGTGAAGATGCCAGTATTAAAGTCAACCAACTTACATTTAAAAATAGGTACTCTGAATATCATGCAATCTATTACCCAAATCTCTTCAATTACACCAAAGTAGCCCATTGACGCCCTTATCGGATATTTATCCTTTGAACTCGATAAATGTATTGATTCAGCCACCACCATGACTCCACTATTTTGCATTGTGCTTATTTCATCTTCTCCCTTTGTATAAAATGAATAGTTATTTATATCATACCCACCCTAACATATCACATCAAAGTTTGGCTCACATGCTAGCCACTTTAGTGTATCAGAACTTGTATTGTCACCTTCAACTTGTTGTTTAAACCACTTCAAAAAGCTCTTGTTGTGTTCAGTAATCACCCACTTTTTAGGCATACGTGGATTATTTCGCTTCACAATGTCTTTATGAGCACTTAAGTAGGGGATGACTTCTTCACTATTATTCAATATGTACAAATGTGCTTGAAGTACTTCATCTCGACACATTGTCACAACTTTTGCACCTCGAGTTCCTCTACCAAGACCTATTCCATGGTAACGAGTCTTAGGTAACCCTATAGCTTCAACTTCTTATAAGTATTTTGTGCAAAACTCAATAGCTTCCTTTGCAATATATCTTTGAACAATTGATGCTTCAGGACGATATTGGTTCTTCACATACCCTTTTAATATCTTCATGTATCGCTCAATAAGGTACATCCATCGTAAGAAAACTGGACCACAAATTCTAACTTCCCTGGCTAGATGAACAATCAAGTGAACCATAATATCAAAAAATGATGGAGGAAAGTACATCTCAAATTGACGCAATATGACTGCAGCCTCATTCTCTAACTGATCCAAAACATCGGGGTCCATAACTTTACTACATACGACATTAAAAAAGAAGCATAATCGAGTTAAGGAATATCTAACATTATCTGGTAAGATACCTCGAATAGCCACAGGTGGAAGTTGTTGCATCAATACATGACAATCATGAGATTTTAACCCAAACAATTTTAGATATTTCATAGATACAACTCTCTTCATATTGGAAGAGTAACCACTACAAAAAATATTAAAATTACCGACGGTCAAAATCCGTCAGTAATAATTTTATTATTTATTAAATATTTTACTTATAGAACCCCATCCCCTTTATATTCTTATTATTTATTATTAATTATTTCTTCATATTATATTTTCATAGCTTTGAATTATACTTCAACCACTAAGCTACTAGAATTTCTTGATAACAATTTACAAATAAATTATATTTATATACAAATATACAAATATATTTATATATTTATATATTTATAAATTTATATATTTATATATTTATAAATTTATATATTTATATATATTTATATATTTATATATTTATATATTTATATATTTATAAATTTATATATTTATATATTTATAAATTTATAAATTTATATATTTATAAATTTATATATTTATATATTTATATATTTATATATTTATATATTTATATATTTTTATATATTTTTATATATTTATATATTTTTATATATTTATATATTTATATATTTATATATTTTTATATATTTATATATTTATATATTTTTATATTTATATATAATTAAATATTTATTTTTTAAAATTATTTAATTTAATAAATTATTATAAATTAATCTAATTATGATTAAATTAAATTATTAAATCAAAATATTTTATTTTTTAATTAGGTGAATAATTAAATTATATTATCTAATTTTACGACGGATATATCCGTCGGTAAATAATTGTTAATTTACGGATGAATTTACCGACGGATATATCCGTCGGTAAATTCATCTATAAATTACGACGATTTATCGACGGATATATCCGTCGTAACTAATTATTATTTCCACGGATATTCTCGGTAACATCAAATTTCAAAATATTTTATATCAGTCATTTCCAGCATAATTGATTATTTTATACCGATCATTCTACGATAATCCGTCGGTAAATATCCGTCGAATATCTGTCGATTTTCTTGTAGTGAACCAAATGGAACCTTCACACCTCGTAAAAACTCACAAAAACTTCTTTTCTCTTTTTTAGACAGTGTGTGACATGCTGGAGGCAAGTATGTTCGGTTACCATGAGGTTGAGGAGCTAATTGTTCTCTTATACCCATTTCAACCATGTCCAAACGAGCATGGACACCATCTTTTGTTTTTCCTTAAATGTTAAGGAGCGTTCCGATGATACTGTCACACACATTTTTCTCTACATGCATGACATCTATACAATGCCTCACATCAAGAACCCTCCAATATGGAAGAACAAAAAGGATTCACATTTTCTTCCATATACTTGTGGCTTTCTTTTGCATCTTTCCAAACTCAAACAAAATCGCACTCGCTGGTTGATATACTTCCTCCCCACTTAAAGGTGTTGGGGCTGCATCATTTTTTTGACACCCGTTAAATGATTTTTTTAATTTACGATACGAATGGTTTGAAGGAAGAAATCTTCGGTGTCCAAGGTACACTGTTTTCCTTCCATGTTGTAGTTGATAGTGACATGTGTCTTCTTCACATATCGGGCAAGCTTTATGTCCCTTTGTGTTGTAGCCACTCAAATTACCATATGCTGGAAAGTCATTAATTGTACAAAATAACATTGCACGCAACTTGAATAAGTCACCTGTGTACCCACAACATCTTCAACCAATGGGCTTAAAAAAACATCAATGTCATTTCCAGGTTGTCTGGGACCCAAGATCATCAAAGATAGCATCAAGTACTTACGTTTCATACACAACCACGGAGGTAAGTTGTAAACACCTAACACCACAGGCCATGAACTATGTTTACTACTTAAATTTCCATATGGATTCATTCCATCTGTAGCAAGTCCAAACCTAATGTTTCTTGGATCATTACCAAAATTCTGGAAGATGGAATCAATTTTTTTCCATTGCAATCCATGTGCCGGATGCCTCAATTGACCATCTTTAATACGACTATCTGCATGCCATCTAGTGAGCTTTGCATCATTTCCATTAGTGAATAATCGTTTCAACCTTGGAACAATGGGAAGATACCATAACACTTTTGTCGGGGTACCCTTCATTACATCATTGTCAGAATCACCATCCTTCTTCTTGTATCTTGATTCCCCGCATTGTGGACATTCGTGAAAGTTCTCAAATTCTTTCCTGTACAACACACAATCATTCGGACATGCATGAATTTTTTGGTACTCCATACCCATTGGACACAATATCTTCTTAGCATCATAATTGCGGGTTGACAATGTGTTACCTTCAGGGAGCATGTCACTCAACAACTCAAGCAATTCTGTGAAACTTTTATCAGTCCACCCATTCTTTGCCTTCACATTGAACAATTTTAGTACCGCCAACAATCGTGTGAACTTAGTACAATTTGTATACAAAGGATTTTTTGCATCATTGGACAACTTCTCGTACACATGTGTATGTTGGAAGGCATCTTGTCCAAACTCACGAATCATTTCCTCCAGCTGATCATCCATCTCTAGATCAACTTCTTCTTTGTCTTCTACACTTGGCATGTTTAATAATTCACCATGCCATGTCCACTTTATGTAACTCTTTAGGAAACCATCACAAAGAACATGTTCCCGAATAACTTCAGTCGGTAATCTTCGCTCATTCAAGCAGTTAACACACGGGCAATAGAATCTTCCATCATTATCCGGAACATTCATCTTAGCAAATTCAAGGAATTGTTCTACTCCACTCTCATATTCATTTGTTGTTCGTCTATAATTGATCCAACTCCGATCCATTGTTACCTTCTGTCACATAACACAACATATAAGTATAGTTTGAGGATGATAACATCCAACATGTTTTGCTAAAATTGCGATGTCACGTGATTGGATATTTTAATCTTTCAATAGGAAGTTCTGTCCTACAATGGATCATTTCATGACTGACTCCAATCAAGGCTCACTGTATTGTCTCACATTAGGGTGAGCATAAGCGATGATAGTTTTCACTTAAAATGAAATAACTATATTATAATACAAATCTAATTTTTAAAATCAAAATGAAGAAAGAATGCCTACAAAAACACATTCAAATGACTAAACTACTTACAATATGTCTCTAAATTAGCTAAAGGCACTCGTGATCTTTCCATTTCTATACATACCAGATTCAAAACTGTAAACCTACAATGACTAAAGCAAACATGAAAACTTACCTCTTAAAGACCTACAGAGGTGGCAGGTGGCGTGACGTGCAGAGCTGGGTGGGGAGAAACGTACACAGGCGACGGGCACTAATGACAGCGACGACAGCAGCAGCAGGCGGCACGACGTACAAAGCTGGCAGGTGGCGTGACGAGTAGAGCTGGGTGGGGAGAAACTTACACAGGCGATGGCGTTCGTAGTAGAGACAGAGAGAATGGGGAGCTCTGCTATGGGTGAAGTGATGAAATGGAGCGTTACGGTAGGTGTAAAACAGAAGATACTATGTCGGTTGCCCTAACACCCGTCATTAAATACATTTTCTATGTCGGGTAAATTTTAACTGACATAGAAAGTGAATTTTCTATGTCGATTAAAATGTAACCGACATAGAAAGTGAACTTTCTATGTCGGTTAAATTTACCCGACATAGAAAATGAACTTTCTCACTTACCATGTCGGTTACCTATTACCCGACATAAAAATTTTATGATTTTATTACAAAATTGCCACCGCGCTACATACTATGACGGGTGGACTACGACCGTGATAAAAACTCGTCATAGAATCCTATTTTTCCACTAGTGCACCTAAATCAAATAAGTATTGTTAAATTTGACATCTCTAAAATTTTAATCTATATCATTATAAATTGATTATAATTGTTAAGGACCAAAATTATTATTAATTAACTTATCCAATTTGTTTAAGAAATTAAAATTTTAAATAATTTACTTGATGATATAATTAAAAATTTATTAAGATAAATAGTTATAATTATTTGTACGAGTTGTGTGAAATTCAATCCTAACATCATAACTTCTATTTACGAATCACTTTCTAAACATATCCCTTAAACACGGAAGTCAACTTTCAACAATATGTCGGAACTTTATTTCTTATCTTTATTTTTATCATCTTTTTTTTTATTTGACATTTTATAATACAAAGAAATAGAATAAAGGGAGATGAAAAAAAATGAAATGAAAAATAATTAAAAATATCATTTTATAAACTATAATATACGATTTGATTTAGTAATAACGCAACTTAATTTTGAATTGTGTTGAAGAAGTCTTGACTTGACTTATATGGACGAGTTTTCATACTTTTCAATTTTTACGTGTCCTATAATTCATTATTGAAACACAAAATTGATGGAAATAATTAATGAAACTGCTTTAAATTTGACAAGTACACAAAAGAACAAGCATCATTAAGTTCAAGTTCTTGTTGGTGAATAATAAATATGAGATTTAAAAGACCGAGTTTTTAGGTACCTTATATTTTTCTTTATTGCATAGAGCTTCTTATAGGTACATTAAGAAATAATTATTTATAAAATAAAATTAATTCATACATGTATGGATAAATTTTTCCACAAAGGCTTTTATGAGAAAAAAAAACCTTTTTCATAATGTAAAATTAACTTAAACATAAGTTCAAAATGAGAATTTAAAGATGTGATATAAAAATATTTTCGCAAATTAGATAGATAAGTTAATTGTAGCTTTTTGATAATTATTTTATTTTTAAAATTTTATTTTAAATATATTTATAGAGAAGTATCTAATAATAAAATATTTGTTTATTTATTTTCCTTATGAGCTTTATTATGTGTTATGAATTATAGATTTTTATTATTTGCTCACATATTCCAGTTTGATTTATAATTGTATGTGAGAACAAAATTGTTTTATTTTTTTTATATGAACTGTGATAGAAGAAAATACGAATTTTTTTTATGAAAAAATAAATATATAAAAGGTTGATTGCACATCTTATTACATCTTTTCATAATGAAGATGGCCTGTGCGAAAATTATCTAAAAATAAATAAATTAAAATTCAAAACCTAAATTGTAATCCATAAAAAATTTTAGTATATTATATTACCTGTTAAAATATTATACATTTCAAATTGGTCACAATAGGGGAGAAGTTTAAGAGAAAAATTGTAGCTATAGCAAACTATATCTTGTATTCGAAATTGAAGTTACAATTTTTGAAGTACTAAAATTTGCAGGATATTTTTGCCGTTTGATCTGCTTGTGCAGTCACATTCCTAATTCATCGTTGTAGGGACACAGTCACATGCATGGACATCAGAAGCATTTTCTTACATAGTTTTTACAAACTATTTCATGAAAACTCAAACTCATGAAAACTGAATTCAATATTAAATGATCAAACCATTTCTTTGCTTAATCTAAAAATTCTTTCTTGTTTGTACCAAATCCATGTATGGGCTAGAAAAGTAAGACAACTATTAAATATCATCCACAAGTTGGAATGTAATTGTACAATTCTTATTAATCTTTTTCATACATAATTGTGTGTCTGCTAAATTTTAAAAGATATTAATTATTATATGCTAAAATATTTTAATTATTACAGTTTTTTAAATTAATATTGACTTATTTCACTCCCAGCATCATCATAGTTATTACTTTTGAATGTTATAATCATAATCATAAACAAGGTTTGATAACCAATAAGATGATAAATCCAATAATTACTAAAATAAATTATAATATTTTTATAATATTAATTTAAAACTAATTCAATTATACAAAAATGGACTAGAGTTGTCACTTCACTTTTATACTCTAATTTACCAAATTATTACTTCATCTGTATCTCTAAACAACTTAAAAAAGCTACAAAGACGGACAAATTTGATTGCAATATCTTCTGATGTTAATGCAGTAAGATGTACATAATCGTCAAACTAACTACCCAGAAAGATCAAAGTAGTTATTCTGCATAGTGCATCGTACTAAAGGGTTCTAACTACATTAATTCTTAAGATTTTGAATTTTCTTGACCTTTTCAATTTTCTAGACCGTGACCATATGTAGCATCTTTGGAGGTGCTTTTTTCCTCTTTGTTTCTTTAAGTACTATACCTACCCGTCACCGAGTTCAGACCCAACCACATTGTTTATGATAGAAACCGTACAAAACTCAATGGAAAGCTTTGAAATGCTTGGTGTATGCCTTCTGTTCCTCTCCTTGGTAACCATGTGTTCCACTTTGGAGTTGATTACTCCGACCCAACCCCTGAGAGATAGTAAGAATGAGAATGGAACTCTTGTCTCAACAAATGGAACCTTTGAAGCAGGATTCTTCAGCCGTGAAAATTCCGGTAGCCGTTACCTTGGAATTTGGTACAAAAACATATCCCCTAGAACAGTTGTCTGGGTAGCCAACAAAGAAACACCACTTCAAGACCACTCCGGAGTCTTAGAAGTAGACAGTAAAGGGTTTCTTAGTATCAAAGATGGTACAGGAGCCAAAATATGGTCCTCAAATACATCACAGACACCAAGCAAGTCAGCTGTTATGGAGTTGTTAGAATCAGGAAACATGGTTGTGAAAGATAGCCATAACAACTTTTTATGGCAAAGCTTTGATTACCCTGATGACACTTTACTTCCAGGAATGAAACTTGGAAGGAACTTCAAAACTGGTCATCATCGAGCTCTAAGATCTTGGACATCCTTAGAAGATCCTACTCCAGGTCAATTTTCATTTGGTGTTGATACTCGTGGCCTTCCTCAATTAGTCATAAAAAACGAGACTAGTGATGACATAGTTTATAGACCAGGGTCATGGAATGGTCTTAGTGTCACAGGACTACCTGGAGAAATAACTGACCCCTTAATTAAATCCCTTTTTGTTATGAATGAAGATGAAGTCTTCTATGAGTTTGAACTCTTGAAGAGTTCAACTAAACTGAGAAGCCGATTGACCCCAGAAGGGTATCAAGTACGTTTAGTATGGTCAGATCAGAGTAAAAAATGGGATACCCACTTTCCTGGTCCATTTGATGTGTGTGAGAGATATGCCTTGTGTGGTGCAAATACTATTTGCAATGTGAGTGGAACAAGTCAACACTGTGAATGCTTGAGTGGATTCCATTCCAACTTTGCAGATTCAACTTGTGATCGAACAACCCCTCTAGATTGTAACAAGGGAGATAAATTTCAGAAGTACCGGGGAATGAAATTGCCAGACACATCTTCATCTTGGTTTGATAAGACAACTAGTCTTCAGGAATGTGAGAAATTGTGCTTGAGCAACTGCTCTTGTACTGCATATGCTCAATTGAATATCAGTGGCGAGGGAAGTGGTTGCTTGCATTGGTTTCATGACATTATTGACATCAGGATACTACCACAGGGTGGACAAGATTTTTATCTACGAATTACAGCTTCAGAGTTTCAAGGTACATTTTATTTTACAATTCACTCTTAATAAACTCTATTGCTTTTTCATGCATATCAAGTTCTGAAATGTTTGTAGTGGTAATCAATCGGTTTATTACGTAAGTAAAATGCTAGAAAGTAAAGAACATTTATTGTGAAAAATGCATACACAAAATTAAGTTGGATGAATGTGAAAAATATAGAGTTATTTTTTTATAGGCAATTGTAGGTTTTTTTTTTTTTTTTTACTTCCATTTTTAGATTGAAATAATAATAAAAATATATGATTCAACCTCAAACTCATATTTTTAATAATATACATATAAAATATTTGTAGATTTTGTGAAGCCATTTATTTATAATAAAAGAAATTCACAGACTCACATCTCAGTGTTGAATAAGTTTCGATTAAATTGGGAAACACGCGTGCTTCAATCGAGAAAAAACAAGAAAATCTAAAATTACTGCTAAAACTGCCATTTGTAAGGTAAAAAGATTTAGCAGTATCTACGACACAGCTAGTTATACTTTAAAATGCAACTAGTGTTTATGTGTTATTTTATTTATAAAGAAAGTGAAATGAAATGATTGAGAAAGAAAAGGAATGGAAAAACAATAGAAATTGATGGATTTTAAATTATTTTGTAAAAAAAGAAAAAGAAATAAAATATATATGTTTACAAAATCCCATAAATATTTTAAATAAAAAATAGATACACTTAAATTAGAATATTTCTGACAATATTGTACACTAAAAATCTATACATTATCAGGATATTTTAAATATAAAGTTTCAAGGTGAACTTATAATAAAGTTTATATATTTCTATTTTTCTTTATGTGTTTTGTAAATGCTCCAATGTGTGATTGTGTGTCAGCTGATTATTAGTGGATTATGTTCTTAATTTTTCAGATCGCGGTTTCAACAGGAAGATAGCAGGAATTGTTGTTGGCTGTACTATATTCATCATTACAATTATAGTATTTGGATTGGTATTTTGCATTAAGAGGAAGAAACTGAAGCAATCAGGTGAACTCACGATAATTAAATATTGCTACTGTAATTGTGTGTTATATTTTACTTTGAACTGCACAATAATGGAATGTGATAACAACTGACCTTCATTTCTATGTTCTGATTGTTGTTACAACTTAGAGAGAAATCCGTTCTATTATATTTTTGTTCTGCATAAGATCTGATAGTTTTTAAGTATCAGAAACAAATTACTGGAAGGACAAGAATAAGAAGGATAACATTGATTTACCAATATTCGACTTTTTATCCATCTCCAAGGCCACAAATAACTTTTCTCAGAGTAACAAATTGGGAGAAGGGGGATTTGGACCGGTGTACAAGGTATGAAATTTAAATTTAACTTACCATTCATCTTTCATAGAAATAACTTTAATGTTTTCAAATTCATTGTCATTGTCAGGGCATATTATCTGATGGGCAAGAAATTGCAGTTAAGAGGCTTTCCAAAACTTCTGGACAAGGTTTGGACGAGTTCAAGAATGAAGTCATGTTGATTGCAAACCTTCAACACCGGAATCTTGTAAAGCTTCTTGGTTGTTCCATTCAGCAAGATGAAAAGATGTTAATTTATGAATTCATGCCAAATAGAAGCTTGGACTACTTTATTTTTGGTCGGGCTTTGTTAGAATCTAACTATTCCAATTTTTTATATTTTCCATCAAACTGTTATGATAACTTGGTACTGAATTTTCTCAGATTCAACCAGACAAACATTAATAGGTTGGGCTAAGAGATTTGAAATTATTGGCGGAATTGCTAGAGGACTTCTCTATCTTCATCAAGATTCTAGACTAAAAATCATTCATAGGGATCTCAAGACTAGTAATGTTCTTCTTGATAGTAATATGAACCCAAAAATATCAGATTTTGGTATGGCTAGGACATTTGGCCTAGATCAAGATGAAGCAAACACAAATAAAGTGATGGGAACATAGTAAGTTTTCTATAACTATTTCTTCTTTCCCCTTTTACAAACGATTCTAGATTCTCGTGTTGACCCATGTTCTTTTATGCAGTGGTTATATGCCTCCGGAATATGCAGTACATGGATCTTTTTCAGTCAAATCAGACGTATTCAGCTTTGGCGTCATTGTATTGGAGATAATCAGCGGGAGGAAAAATAGAGGATTTTGTGACCCTCACAATCACCTAAATCTTCTTGGACATGTAAGTTCAAGATGGAAATTTCTATGTGAACGATAACACTCTTATCCTTGAAATTAGTAGTTTCCAATATGCGAAATGAAATCATCTATTAATGGTTTTCATGTATTTTCTTACAGGCATGGAGACTATGGATTGAAAAAAGGCCAATGGAACTCATGGATGACTCAGTGGGCGACCCAGGTTGTCCACCTGATATATTAAGATATATTCATATTGGTTTGTTATGCGTACAACAAAGACCAGAGGATAGGCCAAACATGTCTTCTGTAGTTTTGATGTTGAATAGTGAAAAGTTGTTGCCTGAACCAAGGCAACCTGGATTTTACACAGGAGGAAATAATTCAACCATGACAGATTCTTCTTCAAGAAATTGCGATACTTATTCTCTCAACGAAATGTCTCAGTCGTTGTTTGAGGCAAGATAGATAATTTAGAAAATAGAAAAGTTTCCTACCACCAATCTCTAGTAACTATCTTTGTTGAAGAAAAGTATTCAACAGAGTTAACAATTTTAGAATCATGAAATGTATTAATTATTAATAAATTTGATCAACTATTCAGCTTCTAAATATGATATTTGGACAAATAGTTATGCTCTATACATTGTATATTTTTCAGAGATAAGAGCTTCTTTATTAGTTGCTTATTTTCGGCTTATTAATTACCAAGTAGTGCTTATTCTAGTGCAAATTTGGATTTTACCTTTCTCTTTAGACAAAATAAACCGACTTAAAAAAAATTGGTGACATTTTTGTAAATAAAAGACACTACTTTTATATCGAATATCTTAGAGGCCAACGCAAAAACTGTTTTTTAATCACTTTAGGGCTTCTTTTTCCTTTCATACGTGGAAATTTTCGAGTGACAATGATAATAGAGACCAAACCAGCTCTTTTTAAAGTACATTTTGGTCACTGTGAATGACAAAAACACGTACATTGTGTCCCATTTATAGTGATTGATAGTCTAAAGCAATGGTTAACTAGAAGAAGAGTCAAAGACTTTTTCCTAGCCGCTGATGGAGACAATGTGGGACCTCGTGCTCAGCCGGTTGCTCTTTTAGATAAACCTAATTTTCGGAACATTGCCTCGGTAGTTTCTCTTTGAATGAATTCGAGTTTTAGAGCATTGAAACATTTTTTGTATATTTGAGGTTAGTGTTCTATGTGTCTCATCTTTTATATTAAAATTGAATCAGTGATTGTTTTTGGGATCTCAATCACGTTATTGTATGAATGTTTATACTGAATTGTTAATGAAATTGAACTGTTGTAGTTTGTGATTATCTGTTTATGCGTTTGAGTGGATTTATGGTTATACACTATATTTTTATGTTTTCATGATTTAATCATTTGAATTGTTGTTTGTATATTAATTATATAATAGTAATGAGTAAGTAAGTAAGAAAATGATATGATATGATATGATGTGAAGAGAATATATTATAGTATATAAGGTTTAGAATTGTATGATGAAAAGAAAACATGAAATATTTGAAAAAGGATAAATTTTGACTCCGATGTCAGATTTAGACGCATAACATATGAAAATGAAGGAAAAAAAACAAAGAAGGGGCCGAATTTGTCCCAACAATTTTTGCAAAATATGTTCCTAAGCACATGTAATAAACAAAAGTAGTGAAAAAGACAAAAATATTATATTCTTGTATTTAAATTTTGAAAAAAAAAACATTATGTTTTGTTTATCAATTCGGTGTAATAAGAAAATAGTAACTGTTATATTTATATCATGTAATGAATAAGAGTCATAGTTTATGCTCGATATAACTAATTTTTGGACTGAAGTAATTGCTTTCAATATTTGTTAAGTTGATTTACTTTTATGCGTATTGTTAATATGAGTAAAATTAATGTTTCAAGTATTACAAAATTCATCTCCACTATCGAACATGATATTACACAAATTATGGAATAATAAACAAGATTTTTCGTTCAACATTTCTAGTACTTGTAGGTTATTGTTTATATTGTATTTTATTATATTATATTATGTAGTTTAACATTTAGGTAACTTAGTTTTTGTATTAGTTTAAACTTTATATTAGTTTAGTTTTGTATTGTATTGTTATAGTTTTAAATTATTGTCTATTAAAATATGAAATATGAACTAGTTATAAAACAAATAGATCAAATATTAAAAAAAAATAACAAAATTTACGTCGACTATATCTTAATCCGACATAAAATTATGTTGGTTATATATCTTGATCTCACATAAATTTATGTTGGTAATTATGTCTGACATAAATTTATGTCTCCTATATTAATGTTAGACTCGTATTTAATGTAAAAACACCAAAATAATATTCATAACAAAACTCATTTTAAACTAATGATTCCACTTTGGATTCATTCCTTTTTCTATTTCTTGAACGTGCATATAGTCAATGACTGACATATATATATATATATATATATATATATATATATATATATAAAATGAAATGAAAGATAACATGAATTTATCGCTATTAGATTTACTTTGGAACATTAGGTTCGACCTGTCATGGCTAGGAAATCAATGTGTGTTTTTTTTATGAATATTGCCAAGAGTTTCAAATTGTACAAGTAACAAACTGAGAAATAAAAGTTGTATCCACATAAATACTTACTTAATTGAGGGAAATCAATGTGTGTTTTTTTATGAATATTGCCAAGAGTTTCAAATTGTACAAGTAACAAACTGAGAAATAAAAGTTGTATCACATAAAATACTTACTTAATTGAGGGATTTACGTATAATTTCTATAGATTATGAAATTTAAAATAATAAATTAACCAAATTTAAAAGACATTTGCGTAAAAAATAAGAATCAATCATTTGGTGTGTAGTTAATGGGTGCAAATCTAATGATTGAGATCTTTCACATTTTAAACTGAACTATTGCCATTATTATTTAGTTTTCTTTTCAGCAAAGAATACCCTTACCAGTCCTACCTTATTTAAAAGTCGAAGAGAGTCCTACATTATTTAAAAAGTTGAAGTAAAAAATAATTTCTACATACTCTTTTTTTCTCAACCAGAAAAGCTTCGGTAATTAAAAGAAATGGTATATAATAAGCTAGTAAACCTCCTAATTTATTCAAATCATAATAATCTCCTGGGAGAAAACATAACATTCTTGATTCCAATATCAATTTCTTGAGTTAGTGTAATGAAGATGATCAATCATCTTTACCCCCTATCCCTAAAAATAAAAATGGTTGGTTGTTCCATTGTCCATATTGCAATATTATTACTTAATTCATGTTTAAACCAAGTAATTAATAAAAGCTTAGATTCTCGTCGGGTCACTTCCTTGGAAACCTGCAACATGCAAAGAGACAACCCACATTTCCTGATGGACAGTTTTACCCTCATGCCACCTTCTGCGCAAGCCATAGCCAAGTAACTCCACCTTCTTCCTCCTCCTCCTCATCATCTCCGCCTCACCTCTCTTTATCCGAACCTTCCTGACCCTTTCCCTCGCTCTACATATACCGCGTTCCCTTCCTCACCCACTCTCAATCCACTCTCCCTTTTTCTTTCTTCACCCACCAATCACAATGGCTTCCTCACAAAACTCACAACCCCATTTCCACGACTACCTGCCTCTCATGGCCGAGAACCTCGGCGGGGACGGTCTCATACGCGAGTTCTGCAACGGCTTCAACCTCCTCAAGGACTCCCACACAGGGCTCATTACCTTTGACAGCCTCAAGAGGAACGCTGCGTTGCTGGGCCTGCATGGTCTCACCGACGAGGACCTTCGCTCCATGCTCCGACAGGGTGACTGCGACGGAGATGGCGAGCTCAACCAGATAGAGTTCTGCGTTTTGATGTTTAGGTTGAGCCCTCAACTCATGGAGGGTTCCAAGTTGTGGCTGGAGGAAACCCTTGGATAACAACTTTAACCTTGAGTTTCAAGTCTGGAGTTTTGTTTTGTCGTGTTTCTTTCTCCTTGGGTGGTCTGCTTTGGAAATTGAAATTGAAATTGAAATTGTGTGAAGAAACCCAGAATCAGAGATTTTTATATTTGTTTACTCTATGGATATTATAACTGTAGAGTCTATAAGAATGTCTCAAACTCCTTTAAATTTTTCTTTATCGAAATTTCTGGACAAACACAAAAGGTAGCTTCTATAAAAATACATGTAACTAATGTACTCTTCTATCTTCAATATCTCCAGTATAGTTATTTTCTGAATTTCAATAGCTGAGTTATGTCCTGGTCTTATGAAATATTTCATAGTCTCGAGTAATAATTGGTTTTTGTCATATAGGCCACCATGGCGGAATGGTTAGTAGCTTGTTTTGGCATGTTTTGGCATGTTTTGGCATGATTGGCTAACTCCGTAATCCGCCGTTCGTTTTATTAATACTTTTTTTTAATTGTGATACAATCCAAAAAATTAAAAAATAATATATAATATAAATATTTATAAAAAAAAAATTAAAAAGTCCTAATTTCAAAAAAGAATTTATATTCTTAGTATCTCATTAGTAAGAAAATTCAAAAATTTTTATAATTACTTAAATTCATTTACTAAGAGAATTCAAAAAATTTTATAATACATGTATTTATTATTTTATAAATTTTATCTTAATTTAATTGTTCTAAAATATAATTTATTAAAATAATATATTAATTTATATTATTAACTTAATATATATATATATATTGAATTGTTGACAATGATAATTTTATTATTAAATTTATTAAAAGATTTGATTTAAAAATAATAAAATAAGAAATATGACATACTAGTTTGTCAACCCGCCCTTTGACAGGACGAACCGAGATCTATAGTCTATCATGACTATAGCGGGTTAGTCCGCCCCATTCCACTTTTGGTGACTCAAAGGCAGGACGGATCAAAACGAGACGGACTAACCTATTTTATCATACATTTATTTATCAAACAAATCATAAACATTATATTTAGTATTTGGCAGTGTGACAGTGATACAATAAACTACCAATCATCTTTTTATAATATGTTTCATTAACTTAGTTTCTTTCTCCATCTTTATTCATTTTGAACCTTAGAACTCATGGATTGTCTATTGAATTAGTTTCCATCATACAAGACTTCCAATATATATATTTTCTTTCATATAAAAACGTATCATTAGACTTTTGCGACACCTCAATCATAAGGAAAAATCTCCTTTTCCCCCTATCAGACCCATCAAACTCTCTCAATATAGAGCTTTTAAATTCAAACGTCATAATTGCTATCATTACTTGTAAATCTAAATAATCTCCCTATAATAATAAAAAAGTGTGAAAATATAAAAAGATAAGATATTAAAATTGTAATTATATAAGTGTATTTAATTGCTAATTTTGGAAAATCAAAATTAATTGTTATACTTAAGAATAAAATCAAAATGAATAAGTTACTAAAATTTTGGGAGGTCATATAGGCCCCTCACCTCCCACCTTTGAAATAATTCGCCATTGAGATGCGTTTCAATTCAATTAAACATGAGATATGAGTTCAACCAACGTAACAGGATGACACTACCTTCAACCTAAAATCTTAAGCATTAGGTTATGCATTTTTTTTATTTATAAGTTACTCAACTTTATTATTTTAACTTAATATGAAACTTACACTCATATTTGAATTTTCTAACACACAAAAATATCTTCACCCAATTTAAAAGGAAGACAATTATCTTCATGTCTAATGGAAAAGTATGCTCATACTCATCTATTGAAATATTGCTTTATTGTCTTTTATTTATATTAAATTTTAAGAGATTTTTATTATTCTTTAGCACAAGAGAAAATATATTATTAGATTATTATTTTGATTTAGGTAGTTATAATTGAAATATTTGATATTCTATGATATTTTTACTCTCGTACATGTATATAAAGTATATGAGTACATGAATAAAAAATTGAAACATATCCATATGAGATATATTTCATATATAAAAAATAAATATATACAAAAACCCTAAAAATTTTCAAAAAGTGTTATCAAGAGCTTTGGTTCTCACAAAAAGAATGAAAGGAGGAAGAAGTTTTTCACAAGTCTATATTCCAATTTTCAATGACAAAACTTATGACCTATGAAATGTGATAATGCAATATTATTATGAAGGACTAGATTTATAAGATATTATTAAAGATGATTAAATCATTCACCTGCTGCATGAAAATTTCACCATGACCCAAATCAAAATTCATAAGGAAAGAAAAATGAGGAAAACAAAAGAAAAATCATTTTTATATTTAGGTATTTCACAAATGATTCTCATCAGAATCATGGTTTTAAAGTCACCTAAAAAAAAATTATGAAGTACCTACAAATAGGGGCAGTAAAACTCTCAAGGAGAAAACTTCAACAACCAATCAGGTCCACATTATTGCAAGAAAACAAGACTCTGAGAAGCAATAATTGCTCAAAAAATAATTGCTAGATATGAAGGAAATGTTATAGCATTTGTGCCTTGAGAAGGAGAAGACTGAAAAGATTTTGAAGACCAAAGACAAGGTTCTCAAACAAAAGGATAAAAAGCTTGAAAATCATGATCATGAAATAGAGAAGCTTAAAATTGAACTGAAAAAACTACAATTGAAACTAAACCTACTTTTGTCTATGTTAATTAACAATAATAATAAAAAAAAGTCAAGAAAAATGAGTGTTCTAAGAAGAAAATGTCTTCTTCACATTATATTTTATGGAAAAAAAGATGAATAGAAAATAAAAAAAGCAAATTCCCATGTGTTAGGATCTAAATAAAATATTGTTAATACAATAAAAAAGTTTTATGAGAAGAAATATCATGTTAAGAAAAAGCTTGTTTACAAGTGACTGCAAAAAAAAAATGACAAGTGTAATAACAAAATTGAATGAAGTGATGATCTCCTACGAAAAAAAGAATAACAAGAATTACATGTAAAAGAAGAGGAAAACAAAAATCAAATTCAAATAAATAGATATTTAAACAAATAAGAATGTTAAAAATATTGTTTTATTATTTTTTCATTTAAATTAGATATTGAGAGCTTTTTATTATTATTTAGAATAAATAAAAAATATATTAGGATATTATTTTGACTTATATAATTATAATTAAGATATTTTTAATATTTAATATTTTATCATATTTTTATTTTATATATAAAATTTATGAATATATGAATAAAGAGACGAAGAAAGATTCTTACAAGATATATTTCATACGTTTGATACAGGTATATATAACAACCGTACAAATTCTCGTCATCGTCTTTACAATTGGGCTATAAATTTCTTTACAATGCACGCCATACTTCAAAGAGGACCCTTTTAAAAAACAATTGAGCCTTACATTTGTTAAATTTTCCTTTCTCATTGTATTTGGTTTTGTAACCCATTCCACTCTAATTATTTGACCCAAATAGGTAGCTCAGCGAATGTCCATCATTTCATTGTTCATGCTCAATCTCCAATTTTCACTGGAGCTTTCTCAAAGCACAAGGATAAGTTGACACCATTAAGAGTATAAGCTTCATCCTCGTACAAACCTTCTCCACCGACAAAATCATTCATCCATGCAGGAGTTTGATTATCTCTAGATTGAATCAATTTCTCTACTTCCTCCTCACTTTTACCATAATCATCTTCATCCTCTCCAATTCTCTCATCATGAGTAACTATTGTATCTCTCCATCAATGTTTCCTTCATTCCCAATTTCATGATCACCATCATCCTATTTTAAATCTAGTGTTGTTTTTTCCATCTTAGTCTCATTGCCTATTTCCTTATTAATTTACAAACACTTGATAGGAATATCAGTTTCAAATTTGAAAGAATTTAAAGCCTTTAGTTTTTCTTCCAAAAAAAATACACCCATATTTTATTGTTAGATGCTTGAGTGATCAGGCCACACACGTGTATATATATATATATATATATATATATATATATATATATATAAAAGCTCTAATATTTGAGTCGCTCTCCAATTCATCTTTTTATAATTGAAGCGCAATGTCGTTTTCCTATGATACAATGGTTGGATATCATAGTTGACAAAGAGAGTTGTGAAAGTTCATGTACCATGCCAATTTATCTTTTCTAGTTATTTGTCTTTATTATTGCAAAAATTCAAAGATTGGACAGAGAATATACAGAAAAGTGCAGTTTAGTCGATAAAGTCTTGATCTAAACTGAACCAATAATGTTTCGATCGTGGATGAGAGAATATAAAAAAAGAGAAAAAAATTTGAGAAAAAAAATTAAATTCCTACTTTTACATAAATTTTGAAATAATCTAATTTTAAATAATCCAATTACTATCATTTTTTATTTTCTATTAAAACAACACAATTTATCTCTAAAAGTTTCGGTTTGAATCACAACTTCATCTCATACGACTGAGTGCCTTTTTTTTTATGATAGAAAAAGTACTAAGTGAGGAGTTTGAATGTTATTGAATTTGACCCATTTACTTATTCTTTTAGTATAAATACTCATGTAATTATAAACCTAATTGTGTGAATGAGAATCATCATCTAGTGCAGTCATGGATATAGTTCACTTTGAATGAACCACGTAAATTTTGTATTCTTGTTATTTATTTTCGTCTAGTATTGCCTTTGTGTTCCCAACAACTGGTATCAAGAGCTTAGATTTTTTTTATGTGAGTGGGAGCAATGACAGAAGACGGGAAAGTGGAGATTGACAAGTTCGATGGAAGTAATTTCAGATTTTGAAAGATGTAGATTGAAGATTATCTTTATTAGAAAAAGTTGTATCAGCCTTTGTCTGAAAATAAACCAGAAACGATGTTTTAGGTAGATTGGGAATTGCTATATTGACAGGTTTTGGGCGTCGTCAGATTAATATTGACGAAGAATGTTGCCTACAACATCATCAACAAGAAGATGACATATGGTTTGATAAAGTCATCAACATCAAACAAGGTATTTTTGATTCGTCAATTAGTTAATACAAAGATGTGAGAATGTGCTAGTGTTACAGATCATGTGAATGAATTTAATTTCTTATTGTCAAGATTAATATCTATGGATATTAAATTCGATGATGAAATACAAACCTTGTTATTGTTATCTTTGTTGTCTGATAGTTGGTTAGGAATTGTCATGGCAGTAGCCAGTACATCTAGGACTATGAAATTAACCTTCGAAGAATTAGGGATTTAATCCTTAATGAGGATGTTCGTAGAAGGAACGCTGAAGAATCAATAAATTCCTTATTAAGCACCGAAGGTAGAGGTAGAAAGCTTGAAAGAAGGCAAGGTTTTGGACGTGGTAGATCAAAGTCCAAGGAGCAAAAATAGTCCAAATCTCGCAAGGATATTACTTGTTGGAGTTGTCAACAAAACAGATACTTTAGAAACCAGTGTACTACTCCTAAAGAAAAGAGGCATGACAATACAATGAATGCAACAAAAGAAGATAGTGATGATATGTTGACTTGTTGTGTTGAGAGCAAGTTTGAATCTTGGATCATGGATTCTGGTGTATCTATCCATGCTTCTCCTTGCAAGGACTTGATGAAAAGTTTCAAAAGTGGAAATTTTGGCAAAATGCATCTAGTAGATGATGAAACTTTAGACATCCCAGGCACGAGAGATATAAATTTTAAAACATAGACAAGTATAGTATGGACTCTGAGAGATGTCAGATATATTCTAGGACTCTAGAGAATGTTAATCTCTGTGGATATGTTGGATGTTTAAGGATATCGAGTCACATTCAGAGAACTTCAATAGAAGGTGATGAATGATAATCTAATTGTTGCTCGTGATTGGAAGAAAGGAACTCTATACATGGTAAAATTACCTACAGAAGAAGTAAATTCAATTAATGATGATGTTGGTCATTCTTCATCTTTGTGGCACCATAGACTTGGTCACATGAGCCAAAAGGGTATGAAGATACTAGTCTTAAAGGGGAAGATTCCAGAATTAGAAAAGGTAGAAGTTGGTTTCTGAGATCCATGTGTGTTTGGGAAGCAAAAAGAGTTACTTTTGCAAAATCAGGGATGATGCCCAAGGTAGAGAAGTTGGAACTTGTTCATACAGATGTGTATGGGCCAACATCAGTCTCATCATTAGGAGGATCACGATACTATGTCACATTCATTGATGATTCCACTAGAAAGGTATGGGTTTATTTTTTGAAGCAAAAATCTAAAGTATTTAATACCTTTAAGAAGTGGAAATCCATTGTTGAGAATGAAATAGGGTTAAAAGTTAAATGTTTAAAGTCTGATAATGGGGGTTAATATAGTAGTATTGAATTTGTTTATTATTGTGATGAGAATGGAATTAGAACGCTTAAAACTATTCCTGAGACACCTCAGCAGAATGATATTGTTGAAAGAATGAACAAGACCCTGAATGAGAGGGAAAAAAGTATGAGAATTCATGCATGATTATCGAAGACATTCTAGACAGAAATAGTGAGTACAACAACATACATCATTAATCGAGGACTCTCAGTTCCCATAGGATTTAAGATTCCTAAGGTAGAATGACAAGACAAGGATGTAAGTCTTTTTTATTTGAAAGTATTTGGTTATGTTTCTTATGTTCGTGTTAAAGATATTAATAGTGACAAGCTTGATCCGAAAGCAAGAAAATGCATTTTTATTGGCTATGGAGCAAATGATATAGGATATCACTTCTGGGATGATCATAACAAAAAGATCATTAGAAGCAGACATGTTACATTTAATGAAAATAAAATATATAAGGATAGACTTGAGACAAAAGCTGAAGTTGAAAAGAAGCCAATTATCTTTCAGAAAAAGGTGGGAGCTTAGGAGATAGGACTTTTAAGGAGACTACTCTTATCACCCCAGTAGTTGAAGTGAGGAGATCCAATAGAGTTATTAGGCCTCCTTATAGGTTTTCTCCTTCAACAAATTACTTGTTGTTTACTGACGATAGAGAACCGTTGTGTTATAAGGCATTGTAGATGGATGATGCAGCTCAATGGGGGTTAGCCATGCAAGAAAAGATGAACTCACTTGAGAAAAATAAAACTTGGTATTTGACTGATCTACCAGCAGGAAAGAGAGCATTGCAGAACAAGTGGGTTTTTAGGATCAAGAAAGAGCATGATGGTAGCAAGAGATACAAGGCAAGGTTGGTGGTGAAAGACTTTCAGTAGAAAAGAGGCATTGACTATAAAGAGATTTTTTTTCTCCTGTAGTTAAAATGACTACCATTAGACTTGTGTTGAGTATTGTGGTTGTAGAGGATTTACATCTAGAGCAGTTAGATGTTAAGGCAACATTCTTACATGGTGACCTTGATGAAGACATCTACATGGTGCAACCAGAGGGTTCTCAAGTTGTAGGAAATGAGAACTTGGTTTGCAAATTGACCAAGAGTTTGTATCGATTGAAGCAAACACCTAGACAGTGGTACTTGAAGTTTGATAGTTTTATGAGTAGGATAGGGCACAAGAAGTATGTCATGGATCAATGTTGTTATATGAAAAATTTTGGGTTATCTTACATCATATTACTATTGTATGTTGATGACATGTTAATTTTAGGTTCAAACATGAATGAAATTAATAGATTGAAGGCACAATTATCTAAAGAGCTTGAGATGAAGGATTTGGATATTGCAAAACAGATTTTGAGTATCAATATTAGTAGGAACAAATTTGAAGGTTCCTTAATATTATCTCAAGAGAAGTATATTAGGAAAGTGTTAGAGAAATTCAATATGCAGGATGCCAAAATCGTAAACACACCTTTGGGTTCATTTTAATCTCACTCAAGAGGAATCACCTAAGACAGATGAAAACAAGATAGCAATGACTAAGGTTTCTTATGCATCTAAAGTGAGTAGCTTAATATATGTAATAGTATACACTAGACCAGACATTGCTCATGTAGTGGGAGTTGTTAGTAGATTCATGTCTAATCCAGGAAGGAAACATTGGGAACATGCAAGTGGTTGTTATGTTACTTGAAAGGTACTTCTAAAATTGTATTAAGTTTAAGAAGAAATGATGTCAGTTTAGAAGGATATTCGAATGCAGATTTGAGATGTTGTTTAGACACAAGGAAGAGTACTATAGGATTTGTCTTCACAGTAGGTGACACAACAGTTAGTTTGATGTCTCGACTTAAGAAAAGCGTTGCACTCTCAACCATAGAAGCATAGTGTTGGCAAAATTTGGGTCATGTATATATATGATACATAATTTAAATGTGTTAGGGCCATTATTTATTAAGCCAAATAATAAAGTGATCTGACTAAATTAAAGTTTTGGCTAAAAACATATGTCATGAAAATAAAATTGTGTAGAGACCATAGAGTAATTTCTAATTTGATGAGGGACCAAATTGGAAATACTAAAACTTAAGTAATTAACCTAATTCTGGTTATTTAAAGGGTCATGGTCCCCTTCTGGGAGCACACACACAAAACGTAAGTATCAGTCCCGTTCATTTCTTTCTATCCCCATCAAGAGAGAAAATCAAGAGGGAAATACAAGTGCTCTTCAGGTAGAAGACCATAAGATCAATATAGTACTCTACAAAGACATCATCATTATGGCTAATTCACGTACGCTTTCGCATTCAGTTTACAACATGTTTATCAGTATGAGATTACATTTATGTTTGATCGTAAGAATCAAAATCAGGATTATTATTATTGTTATTATTAATTTTTCAACAATTGGTATCAGAGCTACCCATATTTGATTCATGTCTGTTTAATTTATAGAACCCTAATTATGAAAATTAGGATTAATTTTGTTTTAAACAATTCAAATTACCCAATTTTATGAACCCTGAGTGGAGAATAATCTCCAATTTTCGTGAACCCTAAAATTTAAATTTATGAGGTAACATCCCCAATCTGCTTGCTGATGGAACCGTGGAGGAAGTTATGGATTCTTCTTCTTCTTCGTTTTTTTCCCTTTTGTTTCAGTTTAAGTTTCAAGTTTTACTGAGAAAGAAATAGTGTTTCAAATTTCAATCTTTCTTGTATTGGGTTCTCTATTCTCTTTGAATCTTTTGTTTTTGTTTTTATTTAATTTTCTGGCTTTTGTTTTCGTTTTATTTTCATGATGGATATGGATGGGTTTGGAATTGGGGGTGGTGTTTGTGGAGTTCCCAACACAGAGAATCTTAGGTAAATGGTGAATGTTTCCACAAGTGTGATTGTTCTTATTTTATTGCCTTTAGGAAAAGTTGATGTTAAATTCCCTGTTTAGGGTTTGAGTGATTACTGTTTAATCCCCTTTTAGGGTTTAGAGCAGTGTGTTAAAGAGACTCAGAACTATCTCTGTTTCATCCCTAGTGTGATTTTAGGGAGATGTTCATCCTTTATGCATTGGTGGAAAAAGAGGTTCTTTCATCCTTTGATTTGTTCAAACGAGGTGTTCATCCCTAATGAGATTTTAGGGAGATGTTCATCCTTAATGGAATTCTAATGAAGTGATTATCTTTTGAATTAGTTTGCAAATATTAAATATTTGATTTTGTTATATAAATAAAATATTCAATTTTTTGGTAGTTTAATATTTTTTTGTGAACAAATTGAGTCAAGAAGTCACCAAAGTAACATCTCTTGAATTGGGCAGTTCATGAAAAATATTAAATGTTAGTGTTTGTGTATATTCATGCGAGTATTAGTTGGCCCAAAGGAAGATTAATATTTTGCCGAATTGCATACGCACTTGTAATGATAAACATGTGATAATTATAAGGAGTTGCTTTGTCGATGATAAATCAATCCAAATACTTGGTTTATTGTTGGATGTGCTTTATTGTCAATGTTTGATTATTACAACAAGATACCTCTAGCAGTTAATATTACTATCCAAAGACTTGATATTAATGGTGCATTGGGTGTCTTGAGATGGGTTAAACTATTATTTGAATATTTATAATTATTTATATTTTATAATGTGAGTATAATTAATTTATTTCTCTTGTTTTTAATTCACCTACAATTGTTTCTGTATCTGCCAATTTAAATTCTGTTACGACCCTCAAAAGTATGTTTCCTACTTTGGTCTGTTCTGAAGTTAATTTAGCGTCAGTACCTAGTAACACTTGGTGGTTAGACTCAGGTGCAACTACTAACATCAGTGTTTCTATGGAAGGTTGCATAAGCTACCGAAAGCCAATTGATTCTGAAAGATGGATATATGTTGGAGATGCCAAATCGGTAGAGGTGGAAGCTATAGGGCATTTTAAATTATTATTGAGTACTAATTTTTTATTTGGATTTAAAAGACACTTTTGTTGTGCTGCCATTTAGACGGAATTTGGTTTCAGTTTCTTATTTGGACAAATTAGGTTATTTGTGTTCATTTGGAAACAATTGTAAGAATTAATGGTTGAGTTCAAGAGGGGGGTGAATTGAACTTTATAAAACTTTTTTTCGAAAAACACACTTTCCTTCGGAAGAATGATTAATCTTTTTCAATCTTTTGTTATGCAGATTTGGTTTTAAAACAAAGCAAGAATATAAGCAAGAATTGTAAAGAGATGAAAGCAGAAATTCAACACAAGAGTTTATACTGGTTCACTCTATCCCAGAGCTACATCCAGCTCTTGACAAATCTGCCAAGTTCCACTAATTCCAAGTGAAAATACAAACCAGTAGATATACACCAATCTACCCCAAGAACTATCTTACAACACCACAAGATAGACTCTTGAATTAACCACCCAAGTAACCAAATCCGATTCATCGTAACCAGTGCAGATTCAAACCCAATCTACACAATTAAACTTTGTACAAATATATGAAAAGAATAAACCTGGACTGCAGCTTTAACAGTATAGGAGTCCAGAAACAATTTTGCTAACACAGAACTTTCTCTCTTGATGAACTTTCAACAATCTTGATCAAAACGCCTTATGATATGAAAAGTGTATGAATGCACAGAGAAAGGCACGTATATGAGAGCTCTAAGATTGCTTTCAATTGTTTTCCAAAATTGTGTGTTCAAAAGAGAAATCAAAACTGTATTTATAGAGTAAAACAGAGAACCTGATAGATTCAACCGATTAAAACTGACTTGAAGTAGTAGATGACCGATCAGAATGGCATTATGACCGATCAGAACCAGATATGATCGATCAGAATTGAGTTGTGATCGATCAGAATGCTTTTCAATCGATTAAAACGACGTTTCAATCGATTGATTTCATTTAAAAACTCATTCAATCGATTAATTCGAGTTTTCAATGGATTGAAACAGTTTAGAAAAAAATGGTAGCTCTCTGTTTCAATCGATTAAAAGATATTTCAACAGATTGAAATCCTGTGATACCTTAGTATAAAAAATGATCTCTCTGTCTCAACAGATTGAACTTGATTTCAATAGATTAAATTTGCGAAACCATTAATATGGAAAAATCATTAAGAACATTTTAACCTGTTGATTCTGCGATTCAATCGATTAAAATTGTGACTGTATATGAACATTTTCTATGTTAAGTAATTTTAACAGATTAAAAAACTCAGTTTGTTCTTTTAATGCTTAAAGGTTGGTTTTCCATGCAGTAAAATAAGTTCAATGAGATGCATCATTTTAAAGGCGCTTATCACAAGATCTATTGAACTATCAAGAGATTAAATTATAAACCTATAACCTATTTACCTACACACCCACAAAATAAACTCTATAAACTCTATATGTCTTCATCAAATCCAACAAGTGCTTCAATCTCCCCCTATTTGATGGAGACAAATCACCACTGCACCTGCATAAACAATAACAGAACAGAGACATATATGATTTTGTGATGTGTGTGTAGTGTCAGTTATAAGCAAATACTTCTCCCCCTATTTGACTTCATCAAAAAGTGTTTAGTTACAGTCCATAAGTACCACATAGGTACCAAAAAAACAGAAGAAACAAGTGAACTTAAAGAACTAAAGTTCATTCATCACCATCCCAGGGACCCTGATTGAATTGGAGGTCACCAATTCTGTTGAAGATATCCTCCAGTTGATTATCAATGTGCTGAAATTTGGCAATGGAGTCTTCATACAGTCTATGCTGGCGAGCTTGCAGAGCAAATGTCATCTCCATGTGCCTCCTTTGATTTGTTTCTATTTCATTTATCTGATGCAGCATAGTCCGTTCGAACTGTGGAAGAGGCGTGCCACAGTCAGGTTGTGGTATATAAGGAATCACTTCCAATGGAGACTTCTCTTCCATGACATCTTCCATAGGGTCTGTTTGTCTTGCTTCAGCAGCACCCGGAGCACCAATATTCTCATCTTCTTCCTCTTCTTCTTCTTTTTCTATTTCTTCTTCTCTCCCAGCTTCTTCTTTCGAAATCCACTCACCATCAATCTTGATGAATCCCATTTTATGAAGGACGGAGTTGTTAACCTCATTTGTGGGACGAATGGTTTCAGCCAATTCTCCTTCCAAGTCAATACCAAAATGAGTTAGAAATTTAGAGATTAGGATTGCATAAGGATACCTAAAATCACTTAGCCATTTTGCTTTGATCATATGGTCCTTGATGACAAACACCCAGTTTACTCTGATTCTGTGATGGATACAGTACATCAGTACCAAATCCCTTCATTTAGTACTGCATGATTGCTCCCCCTGGGAGTAAGCTGCCAGGCCACTATGAATGCAAGAATTCTTTCTTCAAGATTCAACTTTCCAGTGTTGAAGGAACTCACAGAGTCACGCTTATTTCTCATACATGAGCGAAAGTACTGAACTTTGTTGAATTCTTCTACATCAGCAGTATACCCTTTAGTGACTTTTACTCCTTCATCCTTGAGTCCAGCAACATTCTTCCAGACAGTTGGAGTAATCTCTATTTCCACTCCTTTATCTTGAGTTTTGAGTGTAGAACCTTCAAATGACAGATTAGTAAAGAAAACTTTAATAAGATCAGGATAGATTCTACCATTGAGCTCAAGGAACTTCTGAAGTTTCTGGTGTTGCAGCAGTTTCCGAACACCTCTGAATCCTTTAGCATCCAACCACGAGAATTTCAGAACCTTAGGAATGTTAATTTGTTTCTTGCTCATTTCGTGAATGAACAAGTCCATCTTTTCTTGGTTCCCATTGAACCAGGATTCAATGCGCCCTCCTCCTGATGTTTCTTGCACAGCAGCTGAGGATTCTCCTTTGCTGAACTTCTTCCTTCTGGATTTGGTGCGCTTGAACATGTTGCTTGACAGATGAACTGGATACAGAGAAGAGAGAATATTTTCAAGCAGAGAGAACGAGATTTTCAAACCACTATTGCATGCTAAAATGCAATGAGAAAACCCGGACCCTTAGCCTACTTTGAATAGTCAATTTTGTCTTTTGTGATTTACTGTTGTTCTGCTTTCATGCGTCAGAGATGGTAAAGGTAAAGAGAGAGAGAGAGAGAGTTGTTACTGTAATACTCAATTACCTTCACATCTGATTTCCAATCACAGTCATTCAACTTTTATTGGATAACTATGATATTTAAGAGAGTAGTTGAAGTTGTTCCCAGTTGTAAAGGCACCCAGCTCATTCTGCAGTAAGTGATTAGAGGCAACGCATATTCTATTAACCCTAGAAAAAATTAACCAATTGATTTTCCATATAATCAATTGATTTTCAATTATCAATATAGATGCAGATCATCACAAGTAAAATAAACCGATTTAATCGAAGATTTAATCGATTGATTTGTAAAAGAAAAACATGCAGAGCTACGGAGTTATTGAAATAAATCGATTAAAAGTTTATTTAATCGATTAAACTGGTAATACATCATGAATAGAGATTGAGAATCAGGAAATCAACATATTATTTCGCAATTTCAATCGATTAAAACACATAATTTCAAAATTTTCAGTCAATTTAATCGATTGAACATGTTATCAACCTGTTAAAAAGCACAAAATCATAATAAAGAATCAATTATTCAATACTAGATATATCCAGAATTCCTAATTCAGTTCTAAGCATATTAAGTCTATCTCTAGGGAGTGGTTTGGTGAACAAGTCAGCTAATTGTTTCTTAGTTTCAATGAATAAAATTTCACAATCACCCCTAGATACATGTTCTCTAATAAAGTGATGTCTAATTTCAATATGCTTAGTTCTAGAGTGTTGTATAGGATTCTTAGTTAGATTAATTGCACTAGTATTATCACAAACCAGAGGTACCGTGTTGAGAAATACTCCATAATCTTTCAATTGTTGTTTAAGGTATATACTTTGAGCACAACAACTCCCGGCTGCAATGTATTCAGCTTCAGCAGTTGAAAGAACTACACATGCTTGTTTTTTGTTGTGCCATGATATGAGACTGCTTCCCAGTAAATGACATGTACCAGAGGTACTTTTCCTATCCAATCTACATCCTGCAAAGTCAGAATCAGAAAATCCAACAAGTTTAAGAGAGGCACCTTCAGGATACCATAGTCCAACATTAATGGTTCCTTTAAGGTATTTGAGAATCCTTTTAGCAGCGGTGAGGTGAGATTCCTTTGGATTTGCCTGAAATCTAGCACAAAGGCAAACACTCTTTTGTATCCTTGATCAATTAAGAAATTACTTAGCCTCTCATACCATTGTCTAGGAGCCTACTTTAATCCATAAAGAGCCTTTTTCAGTTTGTAGACATGGTCAGGATGTTTATGGTTTTCAAAACTAGGAGGCTGAGAAACATAAACTTCTTCATTGATGAGTCCATTTAGAAAGGCACTCTTGACATCCATCTGTAGTAATCTAAAACCACTAATACAAGCATAAGCTAATAACAGTCTAACAGCTTCAAGTCTAGCTACGGGTGCAAAGGTTTCATCAAAATCAATTCCTTCCTGTTGATTATATCCTTTGGCTAGCAACCTAGCTTTATTTCTAGTAATAATGTCGTGTTCATCTAGTTTGTTTTTGAATACCCACTTAGTACCAATTACATTAATATCTTTGGTTTTAGGAACTAATTCCCACACATTATTTCTTTCAAACTGATTAAGCTCATCATGCATGGCACTAACCCAATATTCATCATTTAATGCATCCTTAACAGTTTTAGGTTCAATTTGTGAAATGAATGCCATATGATTGCAGAATTGATTAAGAGAATGTCTAGTGGATACTCCCTTATTGATTTGCCCAATAACATTGTCTAGAGAAAGATCTCTTGGGACAATCCATTCTATAGGAAGCTCATCCAAGATATCTTCTTTCTGTTCTTCAGCAATTCTTCCTGGTGGATCAGCTTTTGTAGGATCAATTGATCGATCACCTTCTTCGACAGATATCTTGATCTAAACCATTGGGATGTTTTAAGCTGATAGGAATTATCGGTTAAATCGTCATCATCTGCAGATACTGTTGTTTTATTCGCAACACTCGAGGAGACTCATTAAAAACAACATGTCTCGATTCTTCAACAGATTTTAGTCTTAAATTATAGACTCTATATGCATGATCTGTTAGAAGAATAGCCAAGAAAGATCCCTTTATCGATTTTTCATTAAACTTGCCAATATTTTCTTTCCCATTGTTTAAAACAAAACATGTACATCCAAAAACCCCGAAATAGTTTATGTTGGGTTTTCTTCCTTTGTAAAGTTCATATGGGGTTTTCTTAAGAATGGGTCTAATCAAAACTCTATTCAAAACATGACAAGCGGTGTTTACGACATCTGCCCAAAAGTATTTAGGTACAGACATTTTCACAAAGCATTGTTCTAGCGAGTTCCACAATGGATCTGTTCTTTCTTTCCACAACACCATTCTGTTGAGGAGTTCTTGGAGCAGAAAAGTTGTGTTTTATGCCATACTTTTCACAGAACAATTCAAACTTTTCATTTACAAATTCTCCACCATTGTCACTTTGAATAGATGTAATGAAATAGCCTTTCTCATTATGTAAAACCTTGGCAAACTTTTTAAAAGATTTGAAAGAATCAGATTTGGCTTTTAGAAATATAGTCCAGGTAAATGCTGGAAAAATCATCAACAATTACCATGATATAGAGATTACCACCTAGGCTTTTATTTCTTGAAGGACCAACCAAATCCATGTGAAGCAGTTCCAAAGGTCTAGAAGTAGAAACAATGTTTTTGTTTGAAAAGGATTTTCTAGTTTGTTTACCTTTTAAACAAGCTTCACAGATTTTGTTTTTCAGAATTTGAAGCTTACGTAGCCCAGAAACTAAATATTTAGAAATCAGTTTGTCAAGATGATTAAGATGAATATGTGCAAGCCTTCTATGCCATAACCAAGATTCTTCTTCTTTAGTAAGAAGACAACTTTGAGATGGGATAGAATGCTTGATATCTAGCATGTAAATATTATTTAACCTCTTACCTACCAACATTACCGTGTCAGATTTTGGCTCACAGATTAGGCAGATTTCTGGTTTGAAGATAACCTTGTGACCTAGATCACATAATTGACTTATACTGATTAAGTTGTGCTTGAGGCCTTCGACAAGAAGAACATTGTGAATGGTCACGGTTTCACCATCTCCTATATCTCCAGAACCTAAGATTCTTCCCTTGTTGTTATCTCCATATGTCACGTGTCCTCCATTCTTCAATCTTAGTTTCTGGAATTTGGAAATATCGCCTGTCATATGTCTTGAGCATCCGCTGTCCAAGTACCAAAGTGATTCTTGCTGCTGTTCCTGAAAGATCAAGCATCAAGTATTTGGTACCCTTAAATACTTTGGGTCCTTAGTGGTCAAATTTTTTGTTTAACATATTTTGGAACCCATCTCATTTTACCTTGTGGCACAAAATGTTTTTTAATATGACAAAATTTTACAGTATGCCCTTTTTTCATACAGTAATGACAGGATGAGAAAGGAGATGTTGTTGCTTTTCTAAAGGAAAAGAAGTTCAAATACTTTTTAGTTTTAACCCCAACCTTAGGTTTGTACCTGTCGCCGCCGTCCATTCCGACGTCCTGGGACGTCTCGAACGTTAATGCGCGCGGTCGCGAAAAGATGGTTGAGACTCGCGTTTTTTGTTAAAAATATGTTCATTGCTTCCGAGGCGCTCAACACTGAACTATCCTCTAATAGAAGCAAGGTTTTCGAAAAGGGTTCTTTTGGAGTCGCCACCAATGTTTTAACCATAAACATTGGAAAAGGAGAAAAAGGCATTGATTTTAATAAAAACCAAACTTGCCCATTATAACCAGAGTCGGGTAAGGGAGTTAGTTACGTGTGGGGAAGGTATTAGCACCCCACAACGCCCCTTTCGGGTTCCCTATGACGGATTAATTCATTTAAGTAAAGATTACAAGAAATTACGCTATTACCCTATTTTATTCGTACAGTATTTAAATATGGCTATCTACATGATTTTATCTACATTGCATACAGAAAGCAGTAAATAAAGCAATAAAAGGGAAGAGAATTGAGAAGAACCTCTGAAGCAAGCTTCATATTATAAGTCTTTTATACAGAGGATGCTTTGCGGCAATCCTTCACTCTACAACGACTCTCCTCTCGAATAAACTCGACTCGACTAAAATTTTCTAGAAGAATCGAATGCCGGAATACAAATTCCTTAACTGATTATTACCTATTAAAGGCAATCAGAGAGATCATTCGAAGGAGGGAGAGAAGAAGACAAGTCTTGGAGTTGTCTGGGGTGTGGAGAATGACAAATGAGGCTCCTATTTATAGATTTCGCAGCCTGGACATCTGGGACGGCCGTCTGGGTTGGGACGGCCGTCCCAACTGCAAAATTTACACTGAGCCAAGCTGGGGGACGAGTGGGACGGCCAGTTTAGGTTGGGATGGCCGTCCCACTTGAATTTTAGGGTTTGGGACGTGCGTCCCAAAGATGAGACGTGTGTCTCACTTGCCTTTTGCTGTTTGGGACGGCTGTCCCAACCTGTCTTGGCCTGTTTTCGCGTTGTGGGGACCCCCGGGAAGCTTTCCTTTCCTTTTTCGAACGTAGATTGATGCCGATAGATGTCCGTTGAAGCTTTATCTTCATATAGGTAGTCTTCTTGGCCTTTATTAAGATTCCGGGCGAGCTTTATCTTCGTGTAGGAAGTCTCCTTAGTCTTTATTGTGTGGATGGGTGAACCTCGTCTTGTTGCGGGAGGTCTTTCTCAGTTTTTTGATATGAAGCCGGGCGAACTTTATCTTTGTGTGACGTCTCCCTAGCTTTTATTGAGAGGCCGGGCAAAATTAGGGGTCTACAACTGCCCCCCCTTCACCTGCCTAATTAATTTGTTGGTTTTAGTATACCGACAAAATTATTCGGCAGGGGAAGGAGTTAACCCTTTTGCCCGGTTATCCTTCGGATGTTGCTTCTTTGCTGATCCTCCGGATGATAAATATTTTGATAGGTACCAACCCCTATCCGGTTTGAGCCTCCTTTTATAAAGCTCTGGTGAGTACTTACCCTCACCCGGTATAAGTCTGTATTTTACTAGACTTTTGTGGGTACCTACCCCCACTAGGTATGAACCTTGTTCTACAAGGTTTTGGTGGGTACCTACCCTCACCTGGTATGAGTTCGCATTTTGCTAAACTCTTGTGGGTACTTACTTCTGAGGTGCTCAACGCTGAACTATCCTCTAATAGAAGCAAGTCTTTGCACCCGTTTTTAGTAATGCTTCTGGTGAGTATTTTTACTCTACCCGATGCATTTTGCGGAGTTTTTGATGAGTATCTACCCTCATCCGGTACAAAACCTTATTTTTAAGGTTCGGTGGGTACCTACCCCCACTCGGTACGAATCTGCATTTTTGCTAGATTCGATGAGTACTTACCCTCATCCAGTACTGAGACCTTATTTTTAAGGTTTTGGTGAGTACCTACCCCCACCCGGTACGAATCCGCATTTTTGCTAGATTCCGATGAGTACTTACCCTCATCCGGTCTCGAACCCCATTCGCAAGGTTACGATGGGTACCTACCCCCACCTGGTCCGAATCTCGTTCGCAAGATTCGATGGGTACCTACCCCACCCGGTCCGAATCTCGTTCGCAAGATTCGATGGGTACCTACCCCCACCCGGTCCGAACCCCGTTACGCAAGGCTCGATGGGTACCTACCCTCACCCGGTCCGAACCCCGTTACGCAAGGCTCGATGGGTACCTACCCCACCCGGTCCGAACCCCGTTCCGCAAGGTTACGATGGGTACCTACCCCCACCCGGTCCGAATCTCGTTCTATAAGATTCGATGGGTACCTACCCCCACCCGGTCCGAACCCCGTTCGCAAGGTTCGATGAGTACCTACCCCCACCGGTCCGAATCTCGTTCCGCAAGATTCGATGGGTACCTACCCCCACCCGGTCCGAATCTCGTTCTACAAGATTCCGATGGGTACCTACCCCCACCCGGTCCGAACCCCGTTCCGCAAGGCTCTAATGGGTACCTACCCCACCCGGTCCGAATCTCGTTCGCAAGATTCCGATGGGTACCTACCCTCACCCGGTCCGAACCCCGTTCTGCAAGGCTCTGATGGGTACCTACCCCCACCTGGTCCGAATCTCGTTCTGCAAGATTCTGATGGGTACCTACCCCCACCCAGTCCGAACCCCGTTCTGCAAGGTTCTGAATAAGCCCCGTTCTGTAAGGCTTTTAGAATGACTTTTTGATAGTCAATCTTGTGGTCATCTGGTTTTGGAGATGTGTTGGCGACTTATTTTTTCTGTTCATGCGCCTGTTCCGTGGGGAATATTTGATTTGTCTTTTTGACTTTTCTGTTAGTCATCCGGTTTTACCGGGGATTCTTTGTTTTTGGCTTTTTCATTTAGCCATCTGGCTTTGCCGGGGATTTCATTGTTTTGGCTTTTTCTTTTAGCCATCCGGTCTTGGCCGGGGATTTTTTGATTTTGGCTTTTTCTTTTAACCATCCGGCTTTTGCCGGGGATTTCATTGTTTTGGCTTTTTCTTTTAGCACTAGTACAGAAATCACTTTTAACATCAGGCTTTCCACATCGGTTCTTTAAGAACCGATGTAGAAAGTGAATTCAAGACTTTCAACATCGGTTCCTAGATGAACCGATGTAGAAAACACTTTCTACATCGGTTCCCAGATGAACCGATGTAAAAAACACTTTCTACATCAGTTCCCAGATGAACCGATGTAGAAAGTCTTTTTATAAAATTAAGAGAATTGTTATCGACGAGATTCGAACCCGGTACCTTGAAGTCGAAGGCTAATACTCCAACCACTAAGCTACCAAGATTTTCCGATAATAACTTATACATAAATTATATTTATATACAAATAAAAATGTATATCCATGTAAATATATGAATATAAAATATATAAATACAAATACAAATATATTTATATATTTATATGTTGGATGTGAGAGCGCGCTCGAGAGTAAAAGTGTGTGTCAAGTGGGTTTTCAAAATTTGATGTCAAATTTGTGAGCAAGTTTCTTTATATGAATTTGTAATTTAATGATAGAATATAATCTTTATAATTTATTTATAATAATATAGAATATAATCTTTATAATTAATTTATATAATGATATAAAATAAAGAAAAAAAATATTTTATATCATTATATAAATAAATTATAAAGATTATATTTTGTCATTAAGTTATAATCCATATAAAGAGACCCGCTCACAAATTTGACATCAAATTTTAAAAATTCACTTGACACACACTTTCATCCTCGAGCGCGTCCTCACATCCAACATATAAATATATAAATATATTTGTATTTGTATTTATATATTTTATATTTATATATTTACATGGATATACATTTTTATTTGTATATAAATATAATTTATGTATAAGTTATTATCGAAAAATCCTGGTAGCTTAGTGGTTGGAGTATCGACTTCCGACTCTAAGGTACTCGGGTTCGAATCTTGCCAGATGACAATTCTCTTAATCTGTTAATAATTCAAATTCCTAAAAAATATAAATAATAAAAATATAATATAAAAGGGTTCTAAAAGGGAGAGGATATAAAAGGGAGAGGATAGTTTAGGAAACTCTAGATCAATAGATAGGGTAATTAGAGATGTGTTATGAATAAATAAAATAAAAAAAAATATTAGACTTTCTACATCGGTTCCTTACAACCGATGTGGAAAGTCACACTTTCTACATCGGGGATTCTTTGGTTTTGGCTTTTCCTTTTAGTTGTCCGGTCTTGGCTGGGGATTCTTGTTGATTGCCTCTTTTTAGGCGGGAATCCTCTGGGGATTTTGAATTCTCTTTTTGATTGTGCCTCTTGATTAGGTGAAGATTCATTTGGGGATTTTGTTGTGCCTCTTGATTAGGCGAATGCTTCAATAGTGGTGAAGACTTTGAGGGTTTGGATTTGCCTCTTGCATAGGTTGATTTCCCATTTCTTGGGGATATTAGTTTTTTGCTTGCTTGTTGCAAGTGAAGGCTTTGTGCTTCACTATGGATATCCGTCTTTGGGCGTTATGAGCGATTAACTCCCTGTGGATATAATTTTGTAGTTTTGCCTTTATCGTAGGCTCACTGGAGTAGTTTTCTTGTTGATGATCCACTGGGGAATTAATTTCATTCCGGAGATCTGTCTTGAATTGTCCCTCTAGGGAGAAATGGAGTTTTTCGACTCCTTATTGGCTGCTGTTGTTTGAGCTGGTTTTGCCTAAGCTCTTATTTTGCTGGGGAATGAGTTTTTACCCTTTTCTCGCGATTTCTCTTTTTTTGCGATTTGGTTTTTGTATGTGTGCTCTTTTTATGCACATTGACTTCTTCTTTGAATGAAAAGATATCTTTTTCTTTTTTCTTTTCGATGATCCCTGGGGAATTTTCCTTTATTTCTTGGGGATCCAATTTTGATGATAGAGTCTTGGCTCTTGGCTTTGTGAAGTTTTTTATTGATCGGGGTGAAGATTTTTCTTCTTTTCCTCTTTGTGGAGATTTTTTTTTATATGCTTTGTTTAGAGACATTTATTTGGCCTTTTTCTGTAGTGGCCTTTGTTGCGGATGAAAAAATTTCTTTCTTTTCTTTTTGTTGCCCCCTGGTGATATAGGGAACTTGACTTCGTATGATGGGCTCTTGTGTAACCCTTGTTCTCCGTTGGGGAATGAAGCGGAGATCCTTATATGAGTGTGCTTGATGACTCATGTGGTAATGAAGCTGAGTCACGAAGTAGTCTTTTTCATTTTGACTTTAGAGTAGGCAAGGATCCTCTTGGGATGATCGAGCCTTTCCGTCGGCCTTTTTGTTGATGTCTTTTCTGGATGGAAGGATGCTGATTGTAGCTCCAAGTGATTTATGCTTGACGACTCATGTGGTGGTGTTGAGTCAGGGAGTATTTTTCTGCCTTTGAATAGGCAAGGATCCTCTTGAGGATGATCAAGCCTTTTTCATTGGCTTTTCTTCTTCTTCTTTTATTGGTGATTGGAACTAGTTTCCTTGAAGTTCCTTATTTTGCTGAAGATAATTTTGATTTTGCCTTTTTCTATCGCGACTTAATTTTATCGCGAATTTTTTGAGATCCGGCTTTTTAGTATATCATGTGTGCCTTTTATTTTATAGTTTTTGTACACATGGGCTTTTGAAATATGAAACAGAAATAAATACTTTTATTTATTACTGCTTTTTTTGTTTGATACATTCAAGCATTTTTCAAAATACTAAAAACTATCTAAAAAGACTCCTCCTAGTCATCTGCCTCTGGACTGAAGTGGGCGGATGGTACTAGTGAAAGGAAGCGGCGGAGTAGGCGGCGCTGGAACCTTGCCTGGGTTTGGACCAAGCTCTCTATCTGGCGATCCGTCCTGTCTTGCCTAACAGTCAGCTGACTAAACTGCTGGCGTATGAACTGGAACTCTCCTTCCATGTATGCGTGCTCCTCGTCCAGGCGTCGGTACAGGCTGGGGAAGTCTGGATCACGTGACTGCTGCTGGGATTCGGAGGTAGTAGGGATGTCTTGCGGCGTATCGAAGTCACGCATATCCCAAGAAATCGAGATGATAGGGTTCAAGATGAACCCTGTTCCTTGCTTGCTGAGGATGTTCATGTGCGTCAGCACTCCTCCGTTGATCGGCTCTGATTGGAGTTCAGCTGGGATATCTTTTCCGTCAGTGCATCCCCAATACTCAGCCAAAGGGGTAAGGAGGGGAGCCACCATGATAGCTCCTGCTGGTCCTCGAGTACCGTATTCCTTTACGGCCTTCAGGAATGCGTATCCCGGGTTGCACTTATGCCCCTGGTGCATACAGTAGACAATGAAAAGGTCAGCCAGCGTTACCTTCCCCTGGCTCTCCTTCCGGCTGTGTAGGGTCCCGGTGAGCAGCTTGTGGCATATGCGGAGCGGAGGAGAGAAGGATGCCCCCTTCAAGCTGTGTTGGCAGTGTTGTGAGCTCCAGTGATCTCTTTCCACATGCTAGTGGTGGTGAGAACAACAGGTTTTTCCAAATATGCGGACCGATATTCTGGTGTCCTTGTATCTGCTCGTTGGCAGAAACCCATTATGACATTAAAGTCATCCAGAACAGTGGTTTGGTAGGCTCCATCCATCCAGTAGGAGACCGCTTGAGTTGGTGGCACTCCGGGAGTTGCGGATGGCATTTCCATCATGTTGACAGAAGCAAGAAATTCCATTGTGGCAATGCGGTGGATCCGAGTAGGTGGCTCACGGAGCAGAAAGTCTCATCCTATGTTGTGGATGAACTTTCTGACGTCTTGCTCCCAGCCGAATGTAGCTAAGATTTCAAAATCCAGTCAGCAGCATAGGATACCAGGCAAATTGTTGGATATTTTCCAGTCGTTGTTGATGTGCTTCTGCTAGCAACATGCTGATGATAGGAGTTCTTCTGACAGCAGTCCTGGTGCGCTTTCTCCTGGATGATGCTTCTCCACGTTCCATTGTGAGCTTTACTCTCTTAGGGATGCTAACAGTGTATAGATAAGGAGGAAAAGCAAGATAGGAAGCTTGGATTGAGGTACTGGAGTCAAAACCCGCACCCCACCTATATAGGCCGCGCAGGGGAGTTTGGGACGACCGTCTCAACTAAAAAAAAATACACAGGCCAACCCCCACTTGGGACGTGCGTCCCAACTGAAATTTGGCCCTTGGGACGGCCGTCTGGACTTTGGGACGGCCGTCTCAAGCTTCTTATGTTGGTTTTTTGTTTTTTTGAGTTAATTTTTGTGTTTTTTGTTGAAATTGAAGATAGGATTCCCTTCATTTATGCTTTAATGCATGTAATGTTTCATGATATGCATCCTATGATCTATTTCAGTTAATATTTCAAAAGTTTTAACTGATGTGCTTTGACTTCGGGCGCATTCTTGGTGCTGTGACTTTACGTCATCTTGCTTCTTGGTCAACAAGCTAAGCTGTATAAGTATGCCGATATGGACCTTTCTTGATATGGCCGAAGAGCTATCTTTCGTTCGTAGGGCAACTGCCATATCGATGCCCTCCTTCCTTTCCTTCGGGATTTCAACCTTCCTATTGATCACTATGTTTCCACATTCCCCTTTATTACTTGAATGCTTTATAGTGAAATGGTCAAGAGAAGAGAAAGAAAAGGATTTACAACAAAGACTTGTGTTTTAGAGGGATATTTTTTATAATAGAGGTTTTTGTAAGAATGGCTAGCCAGGGTTAGTCTGTGTTTAGGCTAGTTTAGATAACCATTTCATTCTTATGATGTGGCGTCGTTGTTTACTGATTTATGGCGCCTTTTTGCGATCGATTAACTTCCCTAGGCCGCCCTTTCAGGTTTTCAGTCTAGGATGTTGTGCTTACGTCCTAACTTTTATCTAGGTTTCCCTTTTTTGTATTTATTTTTAAGGAATACCTAGCGGACTTTTAATAACCCTAACTTTTGCCCAGGCTACCCTTTATTATTGTTCGGGTCTCCTACCGGGTTTACCCTAACTTTTGTGCAGCCCCCTTTGTGGGTTTCCTGCCGGGTATTTTGCCCTTTTATTTTCTTGTCTCGGCCTTTGGCCTCGACGGGCTTTTCTTTTATATGCATATACATTTTTTTTGCACAACATTGTCGAAACTTGATTTTGTCAAGATAGATTTCATTTGTGTTTCTAGTTAATCAATCATTTTTACTTTACTTTGTGGCACTTTAATTGTTCAGACGCATTTGGAACAAAATGTTCTATCTAAACCTTGTTTATTAAAATGGGGTATAGATACATTTAGTAAGAAAAGAAGCAGATAGTAAGAATAGCATTCTTTTGTAATTTCAGGGAAATGTGTGCCCTAAAGATGCTCGGGGCCGGGCATACCCCGAGGAATGATCTCTAATAGTCACTAGGTTTACATCCCTTAGAATTAGAAGAAGGACACCTAATGACTAACGCTACCCTTTGCGCTAATACCCCTCCTTTTCGGAATATCGTCTTTGAGGGGTAAGACTTCCCTACTTTCCGTATAGTTTGATCTTTTGTGGGGTCGTACCCTAAACCATACTTTAGCGGATTATCCTTGAAATCTGGTGGCTCTCTCATCCCTTGAGCATTCTTTCCGAGCCCCTGTCCTGGGCGATATCCATATTTTTTCATCATATGGGCCACCTTCATATTACCAGGGAGTCTTTCTATGTTGGCAATTTCGAGCGCTTGAAAAGATGTTTCAAGAGCCTCTTCAATCGCATCCACATATGGTTGGACAGACGGTTTGCTAATCAGAAAGTCTTCTTCAGCTTGAACTGTGACTAGTTTATAATTTATCACAAATTTGACTTTCTGGTGGAGCGTTGAAGGTATTGCCTTAGCGCTATGAATCCAAGGTCTACCAAGGAGACAACTGTATGCTGGCGTGATGTCCATCACGTGGAAGTCTATGTTGAAGATAGTAGGGCCAATTTGGATTGGTAGACTGATCTCTCCTACTACTTCTCGTCTTGATCCGTCAAAGGCTCGAACAAGTGTATTACTCGGGCGCATGTGGGTTCCTTGCACTGTTATCTTGTCGAGTGTATTTTTTTGCATAACATTTAAGGATGACCCATTATCCACAAGAACTTTGGAAATGAGATATTCCTTGCATTTAACAGAAATATGCAAGGGCTTATTATGATTGGACCCTTCAACAGGGAGTTCTTCATTAGTGAAGGTAAGGTGATTGTCGGCTGTAATATTACCAATAATTCCTTCAAACTTGTCTTGGGATATTGCATGCGGAACGAATGATTCGTTTAAAACCTTTAACAATGCATTTCGATGCGGTTCCGAACTCATGATGAGTGATAACAAAGTTATCTTTGCTGGAGTACGATTGAGTTGATCGATGATAGAGTACTCACTTTGTCTTATGTATTGGAGTAACTTATCTGTCTCCTCCTTGGATTCCTTTTCTTCTTCGGCCTTATTTTTCGCCTTCTCTTTAGGAGTATTTTCTTGTAATTCCTTGGGAGAGTATATTCTTCCGCTTTGAGTCATGCCCCCAATACCGACTATATTGGAGATATCTTGATTAACTGGCAATTCTTCCGAGTATCTCCAAGGTACAGCTTTATTTGATGAATAAGGGAAAGGACGCGGCACGAATAAACGTAAAGGCGTTATTGCTTCTTCCCTTTTATTGTTTGGAATGATTAACGGTGCTTGTTTGTTATTATCTTCGGATTTATCGACCGTCGTAGAGATTTTGATGACGAAAGGCTTCTTTTCCATTTTTCCGATTTGTGGAAAGCACATCAGTTAATTCTTTCTTTTTATTATCTTTATTATTAAAACGAGGAGGGATATGTGAATGTATGCAACTTATGAATGCAATAGACAATTTAAGGAGAAAAAAATAAATCCTTTTATTAGAAAGTGTATATCCTTTTATACAATGCTTTGAAGCAAGTGCTGACAAAAGCGAAAAAGCTTGAAGAATCCTATAGGTAAATTAGGCTTTCTTCGTAATTCGTCTTCAGCTGTTATCACGTGATTTCTGAGCGTTTTGATTTGCTCAGATACTGCCCGGCTCATATCTTCACTATATCGACGAGCCTTTTTTATCTTCTCTTCTTGATGAACGATCAAGGCATGCTGCTGATCAGACCTCTCTATTATTCGGTCTTTTTCAAGAAGTAATTGACCATACCGAGCTAATCCATCTTTTTCTTTCTCATGTAGCTCCTCTAGGTCTATTCTCGTATTTTTCAGCGGTTTCCCACCACTTCGTGCTTCCGACCGAGTATTTGCTAGGTCATCCCGTATTAACTTGATCGTTCTTTCCTATTCCGCAAGCGTGCTCTCAAGATGTGTTATTTCGTCATTCATGTCCCTGAATGTACTATCTTGCTCAAGTCTCGGAATTTTCAATGCTTGTTTAGTCTCTTCCCGATAATCAAGCACAATCATTCTTAAGACGCTCTATTTTGTGGTCCTTCTTTCTACATTGCCTTTTTAGACCATCTATTATAAGGGTTGATTCTTGCTCTTTTTCTTCAAAAGCCCTTAGCCGAGCTTCCATGACTTCAACCCTCTTGTTTAAGGCATTGACTCGCGATTGTAGCTCTTCACGGACTAACGTTGTAGTGAATGCAGCAGATGGTTGGGGTATCCCTCTATTTTTCCTCCATTCTTCATATTCATGGGATGTAGATACTCGAACCTTTCCGAGTTCTTTATCTCCCATATAGACTCGGTCTTTCCCATGCTTTCCGGACAGCGGATACTTCTTCAAAGCTATGGGAATAATGGCATAGACTCAGCCTCTCCGAGCTCTTCCCGAGTTGGCGCGTGCCTGGGTTCTCATAAGTTGTCTCATAGCCATCTTAGGAGAGTAGGCTATACAACCTCTGAGACCTAGAAGTGGTATGCTCAGGTAATCTCCGCATCGTATGAGAATATAACCGGGTCGGAACCAAGGGCAAACCCATGATACGTGCTCTATGTTCCAGTTTTCTAACTCGGTTTTCCACTCTAAGGCTTGACGATATTGAAGAGGGATTTTTGAAAAACTCCTTAGAGGATCAGGAAATACGCCCATGTGGCTTGAAGCATAAAAATGAGTAATGCCCCATACGTATAATAATGAAGTGCAGACATCTAAGTGTTTTCCCTCGTTTCGTCGGCAAAAATCTACTGAAAGCGTGGTGTCGGCGAGGATTGCAGGTATAGGACTCTTTGAGTACACATCCCGTGCAAAAAATGCATCTATTGCAAGCATGATCCACAATATTCACATGAAATGGGAATAATATGATTCCAAACATTGCCAATGCTAGAGTTTTGTTGAATGTACACCAATCTTTCTTTTCAGCCGGAGAAACTAAGTGGTCTTCTATTACGCCCATTTTCCAACCTCCGATATTCCCTTTTCCCTCTAGGGTGGATTGATGAGGAGGCAGCCGTATGATAGTAGCAACCTTACTCACAGCCTACGTATACTCCCGAGCAAACATAGACCCCAACCGAATGAGGCCATCCGACCATGAGTTCATATTCTTCTAAGGTTGGTACCAAATCAAACTCGCGAGAATTCAAAGCAGTAGTAAATTGGGACTCCGAAGTGGACCAATGCTCTAACAAATATCGGATCAATACCGATCTTCAAGAGGTCAAGAATTCTTCCATAAGACTTCTCAAAACTAGCACAGCACCTCCGGTGGCATATATGTACACAACTCGCCTTAACTTCTCTACACGGCATAAAAGGATCTCCACTTTCATTAATTGTCTATTACCGAATCCCTCCATTATCTAGCAAAAGTGAAAATGCATGATATGAGGATGAATTTTTATAAATGCATGTATGCAAGTGTTTATCTTTCTAAGTATTATCATGTTTTATTCCTAATATGATGTATGATAGTACTGGGTTTTTCTTGAAAAGAAAGCTTATCTATATGAATGTTTATGGATTTTAATGAAGAGAGTCCTATTTTCTTCTCTTTTTATTTTTATGAGCAACAAGTGGTATGAATTATAGGACTTTTGTTAAAAAACTTTTATTTTGTGACAGAGGTATTTTCATGGCTTTGATTTGTTTTTATATATATATTTTTTATGACCCTTTATCTCTTCTGTCAGTCAACGTGGCTACTTAGCTTACAAAGAACCTGAAACCAGGCTAGCTTAACTGAAGATTGTCCGAGATAAAGGTCTTTTATCTTATCACTTTTTGTGATTTTTAGGGTTTTTCATTTTTTTGTTTGTTGTATGATTACCCTATGCTAATGCATCAATACAAATACAACAAACGTATGCACGCACAATTCATACATCCACGAGCAGAGCCACGCTTATTTAATCACGAGGTAGGGTTTTCCTGCAGAAACGTGCTTGGTTTAGGCGATTCTAACTGTTCTCACCAAGGCCAAAGGTCCCCAAGGTGCCCCCATTATAGGGACCTCTCAATCTCTCGATCCTCGAGTCATGCACTGAACTCCGTGTCGACATCCTTAGACCAAAAGAAGAGAGTTATCACCTTGAGTTGGTGGTTTCCGACAACGGTTGTAGCCCCGTGTGCCAACAAGCCTGGCCGTATTCGCCACCCACTCCCTATAGGTATTCACTCTTGCCCCCGGTATAGAGGGACCGTTGTGTGCAAGGGTTTTGTGTGCAATTTATATTTCAAACAATTTGCGTAAGTAATCATACAACAGCTTATTAAAGCCATACAATAAAAATACGTAAAAGGGTAAAGGCGTAATTTCAAATCTTTACTTAGTTTGAATTTATCCGTCACTAAATGGGATCAACTCTCTAGCTTCCCAACGGAGTCGCCATCCGTCGCCGCCGTCCGTTCCGACGTCCCGGGACGTCTCGAACGTTAATGCGAGCGGTCGCGAAAAGATGGTTGAGACTCGCGTTTTTTGTTAAAAATATGTTCATTGCTTCCGAGGCGCTCAACACTGAACTATCCTCTAATAGAAGCAAGGTTTTCAAAAAGGATTCTTTTGGAGTCGCCACCAATGTTTTAACCATAAACATTGGAAAAGGAGAAAAAGACATTGATTTTAATAAAAACCAAACTTGGCCATTATAACCGTAGTCGGGTAAGGGAGTTAGTTACATGTGGGGAAGGTATTAGCACCCCACAACGCCCTTTCGGGTTCCCTATGACGGATTAATTCATTTAAGTAAAGATTACAAGAAATTATGTTATTACCCTATTTTATTCGTACAGTATTTAAATATGGCTATCTACATGATTTTATCTACATTGCATACAGAAAGCAGTAAATAAAACAATAAAAGGGAAGAGAATTGAGAAGAACCTCCGAAGCAAGCTTTATATTATAAGTATTTTATACAGAGGATGCTTTGCGGCAATCCTTCACTCTACAACGACTCTCCTCTCGAATAAACTCGACTCGACTAAAATTTTCTAGAAGAATCGAATGTCGGAATATAAATTCCTTAACTGATTGTTACCTATTAAAGGCAATCAGAGAGATCATTCGAAGGAGGGAGAGAAGAAGACAAGTCTTGGAGTTGTCTGGGGTGTGGAGAATGACAAATGAGGCTCCTATTTATAGATTTCGCAGCCTGGACATCTGGGACGGCCGTCTGGGTTGGGACGACCGTCCCAACTGCAAAATTTACACTGAGCCAAGCTGGGGGACGAGTGGGACGGCCAGTTTAGGTTGGGACGGTCGTCCCACTTGAATTTTAGGGTTTGGGACGTGCGTCCCAAAGATGAGACGTGCGTCTCACTTGCCTTTTGCTGTTTGGGACGGCTGTCCCAGTTTGGGACGGCTGTCCCAACCTGTCTTGGCCTATTTTCGCGTTCTGGGGACCCCCGGGAAGCTTTCCTTTCCTTTTTCGGACGTAGATTGATGCCGATAGATGTCCGTTGAAGCTTTATCTTCATATAGGTAGTCTTCTTGGCCTTTATTAAGATTCCGGGCGAGCTTTATCTTCGTGTAGGAAGTCTCCTTAGTCTTTATTGTGTGGATGGGTGAACCCCGTCTTGTTGCGGGAGGTCTTTCTCGGTTTTTTGATATGAAGCCGGGCGAACTTTATCTTTGTGTGACGTCTCCCTAGCTTTTATTGAGAGGCCGGGTAAAATTAGGGGTCTACAGTACCCAATTCCAGTATGATCAAAAACACAATTTTGGGACCCAAGAAGTGTATCTAAATTTTCTTTACCTTGAGTAAACTTAGACAGAGTTTTAATCAAGTACTCAACCTTATTCTGCAGAGAGATACACTTTTCACAATTGTTGTTAGTAGCAGCATTACCAGCAGATGAATTATTGTAGATTATTTCAAGATGTTCCATATCTGTCTTGCTTTCTAGTAACTCTTCTTCTAGAACTTTAACTCTATTCTCTATCCAGTTATTTAGTCTTTTTAACCGATTATTTGTATGAGATAAATTTCTAGCTTCATTATGCATTTCATTGAAAGCAGTTAGTAATGTGCTGTAATTCATTTCATTTTCTGTGGGAGTTGAACTTACATGAGATGAAGAGGATTCACAACCAACCATTAAGCATAGATTCACTTCTTCACCTTCAGATGCAGAACTAGAGGATGAATCATTGTCTTGCCAAGCTATGTAGGCGTTTTTCCCTTTGTACTTTAACTCTTTCTTGTTTTGATTCTTGGATTTTTCTGGACATTCACTCCTTATGTGTCCCCGCTTACCACAAGAATAACAAGTAAAAGTATTTTGAGTAGTTTCAGCTTCTTTTATCGAGTGTACCTTTTAACCTGGCCGCTTATGTTCTTCTTTCTAAGAAATTTCCCAAACTTCTTAACCAACAGATTCAGATTCTCAGATTCATCTTCTCCAGAATCACTACTTTCTTCTATTGTCTTGAGAACAATGTTTCTGCTTTTCTTCTCTGCATTTTCTTGTTCTTTAAACCTATTGATCTCCAACTCATGTTCCCTTAGCTTACCAAACAATGATGCAATAGTCATCTCAGTTAAGTCTCTTGATTCTGATATAGCTGTCACCTTTGGTTGCCAAGTTCTGTCCAGACATTTTAGGATCTTGATGTTTAACTCTTCTTTGTCAAATGTCTTGCCTAATCCAATTAGATGATTGACTATATGCGTGAATCTTTTTTGTACATCTGCAATGGTTTCACCTTGCTGCATTTTGAACAATTCATAGTCTCTAATTAATTCATGCTTTCTTGCCCTTTTCACGTCAGAGGTACCCTCATGAGTGACCTCTAGAATCTCCCCCATTTCTTTGGCAGAGGCACATTGAGACACCTTGAAAAACTCATCAAGATTTAAAGTAGAGGTAATAATGTTCTTAGCAGTATAATCATATTGTACTTTCCTATTTTCTGCATCAGTTAATTCAACCCAGTCTTTCTCAACAATTTTACCTTCTACTGTATGAGTTGGTTTGAAAGGCCCATTAACAATTGTGTCCCAAATACCCCTATCAAGAGATTCAATAAAGATTTTCATTCTAACCTTCCAGAAAGAATAATTCACACCAGCAAATAGAGGAGGCCTATTGATGGAGGCTCCTTCCTAAAAATTCATTTTTCCCTCAGCCATTTAAACCTTTCTTGGACCGACTTCTTGAGTAACTTACAAGAACCACCTCTGGTACCAATTGTAAGAATTAATGGTTGAGTTCAAGAGGGGGGTGAATTGAACTTTATAAAACTTTTTTTCGAAAACACACTTTCCTTCGGAAGAATGATTAATCTTTTTCAATCTTTTGTTATGCAGATTTGGTTTTAAAACAAAGCAAGAATATAAGCAAGAATTGTAAAGAGATGAAAGCAGAAATTCAACACAAGAGTTTATACTAGTTCACTCTATCCCAGAGCTATATCCAGTTCTTGACAAATCTGCCAAGTTCCACTAATTCCAAGTGAAAATACAAACCAGTAGATATACACCAATCTACCCCAAGAACTATCTTACAACACCATAAGATAAACTCTTGAATTAACCACCCAGTAACCAAATCCAGTTACTGTAACCAGTGTAGATTCAAACCCAATCTACACAATTAAACTTTGTACAAATATATGAAAAGAATAAGCCTGGACTGCAGCTTTAACAGTATAGGAGTCCAGAAACAATTTTGCTAACACAGAACTTTCTCTCTTGATGAACTTTCAACAATCTTGATCAAAACGCCTTATGATATGAAAAGTGTATGAATACACGAGAAAGGCACGTATATGAGAGCTCTAAGATTGCTTTCAATTGTTTTCCAAAATTGTGTGTTCAAAAGAGAAATCAAAATTGTATTTATAGAGTAAAACAGAGAACCTGATAGATTCAACCGATTAAAACTGACTTGAAGTAGCGAGATGACCGATCGAATGACATTATGACCGATCAGAACCAGATATGATCGATCGAATTGAGTTGTGATCGATCGAATGTTTTTCAATCGATTAAAACGACGTTTCAATCGATTGATTTCATTTAAAAACTCATTCAATCGATTAATTCGAGTTTTCAATGGATTGAAACAGTTTAGAAAAAAATGGTAGCTCTCTGTTTCAATCGATTAAAAGATATTTCAACAAATTGAAATCCTGTGATACCTTAGTATAAAAAATGATCTCTCTGTTTCAACAGATTGAACTTGATTTCAATAGATTAAATTTGCGAAACCATTAATATGGAAAAATCATTAAGAACATTTTAACCTGTTGATTATGCGATTCAATCGATTAAAATTTTGACTGTATATGAACATTTTCTATGTTAAGTAATTTTAACAGATTGAAACTTCTTTTTAACAGATTAAAAAACTCAGTTTGTTCTTTTAATGCTTAAAGGTTGGTTTTCCATGCAGTAAAATAAGTTCAATGAGATGCATCATTTTAAAGGCGCTTATCACAAGATCTATTGAACGATCAAGAGATTAAATTCTAAACCTATAACCTATTTACCTACACACCCACAAAATAAACTCTATATGTCTTCATCAAATCCAACAAGTGCTTCAACAATAAGTTCAGTTTGTCTTTTAATTCAGATACTATTGGAACTGGTTCACTTTTGCCTTATGATAATCTGTATTTACTTGATACTGTGACCACCTATAATGAAACCCTTAATACAGAATCACGGGGTACTAAACGTAAAATTGATGATACTCACTCAGGAGCATTATGGCACATGCGCTTAGGTCACATCTCTAAAAATAGAGTTGAACGACTTGTGTTAAATGGAATCTTATAGTCCATTGACTTCACAAACTTTGATGTTTGTGTTGAATGCATTAAGGGCAAACAGACCAGAGCGAAGAGATTAGGTGCATATAGAGCTACAAACGTCATAAAATTAATACATATGGACATTTGTGGGTCATTTCCTACACCTTCGTGGAATGATCAACAATACTTTATATCATTCATAGACGATTACTCACGATATGCATACTTATTTCTTATACATGAAAAATCACAATCTCTGGACGTATTTAAAACATTTAAAGCTGAAGTTGAAAATCAACTCAACAAAAGAATTAAGTCTGTCAGGTCTGATCGTGGTGGTGAGTACTATGGTAGATATGACGGGTCAGGTGAACAGCTGTCTAGGACCTTTTGCCAGGTACCTAGAGGAGTGTGGAATTGTCCCACAGTATACCATGCTGGGATCACCTAGTATGAATGGTGTAGCTGAAAGACAAAACCGGACTCTTAAAGATATGTTAGGAGTATGATTTGTCATTCCACCTTACTGGAGTCACTCTGGGGAGAGGCACTAAAGACGACAGCTTATATTCTAAACAGAGTACCAACTAAAGCAGCTACCAAAACTCCTTATGAGCTTTGAACTGGGCGACAACCTAGTCTAAAGCATTTTCATGTGTGGGGATGTTCAGCTGAGGCAAGGCCTTGTAAGCCAAATGAAAAGAAATTGAACTCCCGAATAGTAAGTAGTTATTTTATTGGTTATGCTGAAAGATCCAGGGGATATAAATTTTATGATCTCACATTAAAGACAATTTTTGAGACGGGAACTGCTACATTATTTGAGGATATTGAGTTTGGGGGGAAGAATAAGATTAAGAACTTTATCTTGGAGGAAGAATCGATAACAATTTCAAAACCGATTCAAATAGTTACTTTTGATAAAGTAAGTTCAGAACCTCCACAAGGCATTTATGATGAACCCCTTACTCAAGATGATTTGGTTATTCATGAAGAACAAACTCAAGATCCTCAAGAACCTGTGCATCATGAGCCAATAACTTTGCGGAGATCCACTAGAGAAAGAAGAAGTGTTATTTTGGATGATTACATGGTATTTCTTCAGGAACATGAGGAAAACAACGATATAATGGAAGATGACTAAGTTAACTTCCGTCAAGCTATGCAAGATTCTAACTCTGAAAAGTGGATTGAAGCAATGAAGGAGGAGTATAAGTCCATGCAAGACAACAAGGTTTGGGAACTTGTCCCATTACCAGAAGGTATGAAACACATTGGTTGCAAGTGGATATTTAAGACCAAATGAGATTCTAAAGGTAATGTGAAAAGGTATAAGGCTCCTTTGGTAGCTAAGGGCTATACCCAAAAGGAAGGGATTGACTTTAAAGAGACTTTCTCTCCAGTTTCATCGAAAGACTCTTTTAGGACAATCATGGCTCCTGTAGCACATTATGATTTGGAGTTTCATCAAATGGATGTCAAGACGGCATTTCTCAATGGCAACATTGATGAGATGATTTATATGGTACAACCAGAAAATTTTGTGCACTGACAAAATCCATTTATGGACTAAAACAAGCATCTCGTCAATGGTACTACAAATTTCATTAAGTAGTTCTCTCATTTGGCTTCGAGATGAATATTGTTGATAATTGTGTGTATCACAAGTTTAAAGGGGACAAGTTTAGTCTCAATCAGTGCCCAAAGGGGAATTTGGAAATTGAGAAAATGTAAAAGATTCCCTATGCATCAGCTGTAGGGAGTTTGATGTATTCCCAAATATGTACGCGTCCAGACATAGCATACATAGTTGGGGTTCTAGGCAGATATTTAAGCAATCCAGGAATAGACCATTGGAAAGTAGTAAAAAGGGTCATAAGATATTTAAAGAGAACAAAAGATTATATGTTCACATACAGGAGGTCAGACCAGTTGGAGATCGCTGGGTTTTCTGACTCAGATTTTGCAGGATGTCAAGAATTTGTAGCATGCTATGAGGCATCAAATCATGGAATATGGCTGAGAAATTTTGTCACAGGGCTGCAAATTGTGAAAGGCATTGAAAGACCACTTAAGTTATATTGTGACAACAAATTAACTGTATTGTTAAGGAAAGAGTACAAAGTGGACAGATTTTCATAGAACACTTAAGGACAAACTCCACGATAGCAGATCCTCTAACTAAAGGACTTCCGCCCAAGGTCTTTCATGAGCATATTGCTCACATGGGTGTTTTACAGTTTGAGAAATTTGTGGTTTAGTGGGAGTTATTCACTTTCATATATTTTATGTTCTATGTTTAATTTCATATATGTATACATTGATTTTTTCGACATATTTGGTTATCTATAGATATGCAGTTTTTTCGTTCATTCATTACACTTTGTACATTAAGGATATTATATCGATTTCGATAAGTTAAAGTTTGGACTAGTTGAAAATAGATGTGTACGGATCACCTTCACGTAATTTTTCATGCTACACATTTAATGATGAATCCATGTCATTTGGATATGTTAGGATGAGTAATCATTATTGGTTTTAGTTGCGATGATACAATGAAAAACTAGTTTGGTTCTATATTCTGATATGATTAATGGACAGGACTTTTGGAGTATGTGAAAGGAATATAATGACAATTTTGATCTCATAAAGTCTAACACATTTGTAAGGTTGTAAGGACATATATATTTGTGACTAGTGGGAGATTGTTGGCAAAATTTGGGTCATGTATATATATGATACATAATTTAAATGTGTTAGGGCCATTATTTATTAAGCAAAATAACAAAGTGATTTGACTAAATTAAAGTTTTGGCTAAAGATATATGTCATGAAAATAAAATTGTGTAGAGACCATAGAGTAATTTCTAATTTGATGAGGGGCCAAATTAGAAATACTAAAACTTAAGTAATTAACCTAATTCTGGTTATTTAAGGGGCCATGGTCCCCTTCTGGGAGCACACACACAGAACGTAAGTATCAGTCCCATTCCTTTCTTTCTATTCCCATCAAGAGAGAAAATCAAGAGGGAAATACAGGTGCTCTTCAGGTGGAAGACCATAAGATTAATATAGTATTCTATAAAGACATCATCATTATGGCTAATTCAGGTACACTTTCGCATTCAATTTACAACATGTTTATCAGTATGAGATTACATTTATGTTTGATCGTGAGAATCAAAATCAGGATTATTATTATTGTTATTATTAATTTTTCAACACATAGTACATGGCTACTTCGAAAGCCAGTAAGAAAATTATTTGGTTGAAGAATTTTCTTGAGGAGCTAGGAAAGAAGCAGTGTGACAATGTCCTTTATAGCGATAATTAGGTTGTCATACATCTTGCAAAGAATCCTATTTTTCATGCAAGATCAAAGCACATCCAATTGAGGTATTACTTTTAGAATCACGCAGCAAAATGTTTGCGGTTGCGGACAAAACCAAGAGGGGGGGTAAATTGTTTTAGTTATAAAAATTAGGGTTTTTAAATTTTTTTCCCAAATTTCACCGATTAAAATGTTTATAAAGTAAAGAGATAAGGGAAAGAAGATTACATAGGTAATTTATACTGGTTCGGATCAAAAGACCTTACGTCCAGTTGTTAATCACTCTAAAAGAGGATTAACGCAGTCACTATAATCATAGTTACAACAGATTACAAATTGCACAAAGATAAGGATTAGAAAACACCTCTCTTGAGTCACACAAGAGATGAATACCTCCTTTGAAACCACAAAGGATGACAACAGCTTCTCCTAGAGACGGCATAATACACAATCCACCAAGTCACCCACTCAGTGATTCTTATCGCTTCTAGCCCATACTAGATTTTCAAAAGCCCCTTTTTCTTCCCTACACAAAGTTCTCTAGCAATCATAGCTCTTAACTTTTGTATGAAAAAGGTTCTTTTTGCAGAGAGTCTTAGAGAACCTTAAGTAAAGAGATTTAGGGTATGAGGAATAGAAGTTTTCGAAAATAGAAGTATTGGAAATAAGTGTTTCGAAAATTGGTCCAGAATTCGAAATTCAAAATCATAACACACGTACATAATCGATTATCTTAAGTGATAATTGATAATTTCAGCAACTGGACCAGGATAATCGATTATCCTCTGAGATAATCGATAATTTCAGTTGGGATAATCGATTATCAACCCAGATAATCGATTATTCCAGCAAGTTTCTCAAAAAAATAGGTTTCAATGCAAGATAATCGATTATCCTGAGTGATAATCGATTATCACAGAGTGGATTTGATAAAAATGAACTTTCAGATGAAAAACTATGTGTTGGCTATCTTGGACTCTAATTTACAGACTCAAAAAGATAAAACAGAGTTATTACAAGTAAATACAAATGATTATAAGTCTTCAAGACTTTAAGTCTTTTGTTCTTGAATCATCATCAAAATCTTCAAGCATCATATCCTTGTATGTTCAACAATCTCCCCCTTTTTTATGATGAACAAAATCTGCTTTAAAGCCTCTTTGTAATAACCTATTTTTTGACACAGCTATGAAAGAAAAAAAATATTAAACATACCTGCTTTAAAAATTTATCCCCTTATTTTATCATAATAAAAAAGAATAAGAGTTGTCCCTCAATATATGCAAAAAAATAATCAACTCCCCCTCAATCAATGCAAACATAGAATTTTACTCAACAAGTCAATATAGTACAAATAAGATAATAGTACAAACAAGAATTTAGAAGAAATTAGAACTCTGCACTATCATCACTATTAAATTGTGCATCAAATCAATATCTTCTAAATTTGACACACGATCGTCCACATCCGAAATTCGACGAATGATTTCTTGATGTCGTTCTTCATATATAGAAAAGAAATCTTGCATTCTCTGATTCATACCGAACAACATGTCTTCAATGTAAGGATGGGATGCAGAATGAGCAGCAGAAGATGTTCCAGTAGCAGGAACATCAGCAGCAAGCATATCCTCATCATCAGAATCTTGAGCAACCTCAGCCATATGAGGAGCATCATCTTTATGAACGTAAACTCCATTTACATTCACCATCTGCAACTGAGTAAGCATGCTATCAAGCATTCTGTTAGAATTTAACGTCCGAAGTTGTTGTTCACCTTCAAGATTCACTCCCTTATATTCTAAGATGCGGGAGATGAGAAGTGCATATGGAATTCGAAAGGTAGGATGACGCTTGGCTTTTAACATCGTCAAAATGATAAGGTTGGGCCAATCAATAAGCTCATTATTCATGATCGCATATATAATGTGAAGATCAGCAGAAGAGTATTGAGTTTGATTTGTGGCCCAAGGACATAAAATCTATACAATGAGATGTAGGAGCAGACGTTCCTCCTAATTGGAATCCTACGCCTAAATGAGGAAGCCATTTGGGATGAATTTAAGGTTGTAAAGATGAAAGTTATGAAGCTTGGAGAAAAGCAAAAGCTTGGAGAGATACAAGAAGGCAAGAGAAGCTTGAGATCTATGTAAAATGCTTGGAAGTGAGGCAAAAGAGTGTGATGATCCAAAAATGAGTTCATCTATATATAGGAATTGTCCCCAACGACTTTATTTACAAGAATCAATGCAAAAAGATTCGTTGCCAACGGCTAAATTTTCTCCAACGACGCCAAATAATCGATTATCAATAGTGATAATCGATTATTTCTTCATCCACTGCCCAAAAATATGCATGGATAATTGATTATCACCTGAGATAATCGATTATTTCTTTATCCACTGCCTAGAATATGCATGGATAATTGATTATCACCTGAGATAATCGATTATCCCAGAGAGAATTTACTGATTTGGCACATTGAATTACAGATAATTGATTATTAGCCCAAATAATCGATTATTACAGAAAGATTTTTCATAAATTACCCATTGGAGCTTCAATAATCGATTATTACCCAAGATAATTGATTATTCCAAAGAGTTTGACAAACTTAACATGTATTAGACACAAGATAATTGATTATTACCCAAAATAATTGATTATTCCAGTACAAAATGCAAAGATTTACACTTAAACAGAGTTTAGACTATTTCTAAAATTCCTAAGTCTCTCCTAAGTTCATAGAATCTATCCTAGGGAAGAGGTTTGGTAAATATGTCTGCCAACTGATACTTTGTGTCTATATATTCAATTTTACAATTTCCTTTAGAAATGTGATCTCTTATAAAATGATGTCTAATCTCAATGTGTTTGGTTCTAGAATGCATAACAGGATTCTTTGTGAGATTAGTTGCATTTGTATTATCACACGTTAAAGGAATGTCACTTAGAAAAATATTATAATCTTCTAGTTGTTGCTTCATCCATAAAATTTGAGCACAACAATTTCCAACTGCAATATATTTAGCCTCAATTATGACTAAAGCAACACAGGCTTGTTTCTTAGAATACCATGAAACTAAGGATGATCCTAATAAATGATAGGTACCACTAGTGCTTTTTCTATCTACTTTACAGCCTCCATAATCAACATCAGAATAACCTAATAAGCTAGGAGAAGCTTCAGATGGATACCATAAACCAAATCCAGTAGTTCCTTTTAAATATTTTAATATTCTTTTTACTGTAGTTAAATGAGATTCTTTTGGACATGCTTGAAATATAGCTCACACACATACAGATTGCATGATATCAGGTCTACTTGTAGTTAAGTATAATAGTGAACCTATCATACCTCTATACATAGATTGATTTATTTCCAAACCTGATTCGTCCTTATCTAGATAGCAAGACGTTCCCATTGGAATGTGTGCAGCTTTTACAGTATCCATTTCAAATTTCTTGAGAATTTCTTTGTAGTATTTGGTTTGTAACACAAAAGTACCATCTTTAAGTTGTTTAATTTGAAGGCCAAGAAAGAAGGTTAATTCTCCCATCATTGACATTTCAAATTCACCCTGCATTATCTTAGCAATGAAAGAAGTAATGGTTGAGTTCAAGACACTACTACAAATAAAGCCTTCAACGTCGGTTCTGGAAGGCTTTCAACGTCGGTTGTTGAACCGACGTTGTATAAACCGACGTTGAAAGTATAATTTTTTAAATTAATAATTTTTATTTATTTACAACCCCTTTACCCCCTTTATTTATTTAGAAGTCTCCCCTCTCTTTATATTATATTTTATAGAAGTTTATTAATTTTTTAAGAGAATTGTCATTGGCGAGATTCAACCCAAGTACTTTAGAGTTGGAGGCCGATACTCCAACCACTAAACTACTGGAATTTTTTGATAATAACTTACAAATAAATTATATTTATATACAAATAAATTATATTTATATACAAATAAATATATATCCGTGTAAATATATAAATACAAATATATTTATATATTTTGATATATTTATATAGTTATATATTTATATGTTGAATGTGAGGGTACACTCGAAAGTGAAAGTGTGTGTCGAGTAGGTTTTCAAAATTTGATGTTAAATTTGTGAGCAGGTATCTTTATATGAGTTTGTAATTTAATGACATAATATAATCTTTATAATTTTATTTATATAATAATATAAAATAAATTTGGGAAACGCGTTATTCGCTCTCAAGCGAAAAATACCAATTTTCGCTCAAGCGAGACTTGAGTGAGTGAATTTCCGTGAGCTTTAACATATTTTCACTCAAGCGAGAGTCAATCACACTTTCACCCTCGGTCAAAAAATACCAATATAATTTATTTGTAAGTTATTATAAAAAGATTGTAGTAGTTTAGTGGTTGGGATATTAACTTACAACCCTAAAATACTCGGGTTCAAATGTCTGTCGATGACAATTCGTTAACTTAAGTGAATTTTTTTGGCTGAAAAAAAATAAAAATACTTTCCAGAAAATATATACAAATAAATATATATTTACATGGATATATATTTATTTGTATATAAATATAATTTATTTGTAAGTTATTATCGGGAAATTATAATAGTTTAGTGGTTAGAGTATTAGTTTCCAATTCTAAAATCCCGAGTTCGAATCCCGGCAAGTGACAATTTTCAAATTTAATTGAATTTTTGGGTGAAAAAATAAAAAAAACGACTTTCCACGTAGGTTCATATGGGAACCGACGTGGAAAGTGTCAATAACTAAAAAAAATAAAAAAAAGACTTTCAACGCTCTGGCTCATATGGGAACCGACGTAAAAGTACTTTCTACGCTCGGCTGACTAAGAACCGACGTAGAATGTGTTTAATATTCAACTTTCAACGTCGGTTCATCTGGAACCGACGTGGAAAGTACTTTCTACGTCGTCTCAGCTATAACCGACGTTAAATGACGACGTAGAAAGTATATTTTGTAGTAGTGAGAGGGGGGGTGAATTGAACTTTATAAAACTTTTTCGCAAAACTTACTTTCTTTTGGAAGAATGATTTATCTTTATTCAATTCTTGTGTAGGTAGATTGATTTTAAACACAACAAGTATATAGACAAGAAATAAAGGAGATGAAAGAAGAAATTCAACACAACAATTTATACTGGTTCACTCTTCACCAGAGCTACGTCTAGTTCTTGACAAATCTGCCAAGTTCCACTAATACCAAGTGAAAATTACAACCAGTAGATACTCACCAATCTACCCCAAGAACTATCTTACAAACCCACAAGATAGACTCTTGAAAACCTCCCAGTAACCAAATCCAGTTACTGTAACAAGTGCAGATCAAATTCCAACCTGCGCAAATACACTTTACAAAAGATTATGAAAAGAAAAAAACCTGGACTGCAACTCTATAAGTAAAATTTTCTAGAACAGATTCTAACACAACACTTTCTCTCTTTGATTGACCACAATTTTGATCAAAGCACCTTATGATATAACAAAGTTCTTGAATGCAGAGAAAGTCACGGATATGATAGTTTCACAGATTGATTTCAAATGTTTTCTCAAGTTGTGTTTTTCAAAAGATAGATCAAATCTGTATTTATAAAGTAAAACAGAGATCCAGAACGTTTCATTAATTAAAAACTGAATCAGAGAGGCAAATGATCGATCAGAATGAAAATATAACAGGTTAAAATTGATTGTGATCGATTAGAACAGTATTATGATCGATTAGAACAAGTTATGATCGATCAGAATGAAATTATATGATCGATCAGAATGCATTTCAATCGATTAAAACGACGATTCAATCGATTGATTTCATTTAAAACTTCATTCAATCGATTGATTCGAGTTTTTAATGGATTGAAACAGCTTTATGAAAAATGATAGCTTTCTGTTTCAATCGATTGAAAATCATTTCAACAGATTAAAATCCTGCAGACTCTTAGATAGAAAAATAGTCTCTCTGTTTCAACAGATTAAAAATATTTCAACAGATTGATTTTCTGAAAACTCTTAGACTGAACAAAATAGTCTTTCTGTTTCAACAGATTGAAAATGCGAAACCTTGATATTGAAAAATTCATTAAGTCATTTTAACAGATTGATTTTCTGAAAACTCTTATACTGTTCTTTTAATGTTTAAATGTTAGTTTTTCATGCAGAAAAATGATTTTACTGAGATGCATCATATTAAGGCGCTTATCACAAAATATATTGGCCTATCAAGAGATTAAGTTCCTATACTTCTAACTTATCCCTCTACACACCCACAAACTAAACTATACCAACACAAATATGTCTTCATCAAGTCTTCATCAAATCCACCAAGTGCTTCAATCTCCCCCTATTTGATTGAGACAAATATCCACTGCACCTGCACAATTCAATAACATAATAGAGACATATATGATTTTGTGGTGTGTGTGTAGTGACAGTTTTAAGAACACTTCTCCCCCTATTTGACTGCATCAAATAAAAGTGTTTTAGTTACAGTCCATGGTACCACGTAGATACCCCAAAATGAAACAAAACGATAAAAACAAGAAACAGAAACAAGATAACAGAAGCATAAAAAAAATAAGCCTTCATTCATCCCCGGGACCTTGATTAAATTGTAGTTCAACAATCCTGTTGTAGATGTCTTCTAATTGGTTGTCAATATGTTGAAATCTTGCAATGAAATTTTCATCCAGATAATGCTGACGAGCCCGCAGAGCAACGGTCATCTCCATGTGCCTTCTTTGGTTGGTTTGCAGTTCATTCATCTGATGTAGCATGGTTCTCTCGAACTGAGACAGGGGCGTGCCACGGTCAGGCTGTGGAGTGTATGGAATCATTTCCAGTGGAGACTGCTCTTCCATCGGGTCTGATGGTCTTGCTGCAGAAGTTCCCGGAACATCAGCATTGACTCCTTCCTCTTGCTCTTCTTCTTCAATCTCTTCTCCTTTCCCAGCTTCTTCTTTGGAAATCCATTCACCATCAATTTTAATGAATCCCATTTTATGAAGAACAGAATTATTGACCTCATTTGTTGGACGGACAGATTCAACTAGTTCTCCTTCCAAATCAACACCAAAATGTGTTAAAAACTTAGAAATCAGAATAGCATAAGGATACCTGAAATCACTCAGCCGCTTAGCTTTGATCATGTGGTCCTTGATAACAAAAACCCAGTTCACCCTTATTCTGTGGTGAATGCAGTACATCAGTACTAAATCTCCTTCATTTAGTACTGCATGATTGCTCCCCCTGGGTGTGAGCTGCCAGGCCACAATGAAAGCGAGAACCCTTTCCTCAAGCTTCATCTTTCCAGCATTGAAAGAACTTACAGAGTCACGATTATTCTTCATGCATGAACGAAAGTACTGAACTTTATTAAACTCTTCCACATCTGAAGTATATCCTTTGGTGACTTTTACACCTTCATCCTTGATTCCAGCAACCTCTTTCCAGACATTTGGAGTTATCTCAATATCTACTCCTTTGACTTGAGTTTTTAAAGTGGAACCTTCAAAGGACAAGTTGGTGAAGAAGACTTTAATTAAGTCAGGGTAAATCCTACCATTCAACTCCAGAAACTTTTGAAGTTTTTGATGTTGCAGTAGCTTCCGAACACCTCTGAATCCTTCGGCGTCAAACCAGGAGAACTTTAGGACCTTGGGTATATTGACTTGTTTCCTGCTCATTTCATGAATAAACAGATCCATTTTCTCTTGGTTCCCATTGAACCAGGTTTCAATGTGTCCTTCAACATTTGGTTCTTGCCTTGCAGTAGAAGACTCGCCTCTGCTGGACTTCTTCCTACCGGATTTTGTGCGTTTGAGCATTCTTGATTTTTGGAATGAACAGAGGAATAACCGAGAAGAGAGAATGGTTCAAGGAGGAAAAACACTACAGTTTTCTTTAGAGCACACGATCCCTTTAACTTCACAGTTTTGTCTTTACTGTATAACTCCTTCTCTGCTTCCGCGCAGTGATGATAAAGGTGGAGAGAGAGAAAAAGAATGGTTACTGTGCATCTTAATTACCCTCACATCTGATATCCAATCAGAGTCAATCAACTTTTATTGGATATCTTTGATATTTAAGAGAGTAGCTGAAGTCTATCTCGTTGTAATTGCATTCAACCCACTCTGCAGTAATTGTTTAGTGACAAAGTATACACAACTAGCCCTAGAAAAAAAATTAATCAATTGATTTTTCGTGAAACCAATTGATTTTGCAATTGCAGATACTCAGAAGTAAAATAAATCGATTGAACCGAAGATCTAATCGATTGATTTTGTGAACGAAAATCATGCAAAGTATCAAAAGTGAATTCAATCGATTGAATCGAAGATTTCAAAGAAAATATGCAGAGCTACAAGGTTAATGAAATAAATCGATTAAAAGCTTATTTAATCGATTGAACTGATAACATATCAATAACAGAGAGTAAGAATCAGGAAATCAACAGATTATTTCGCAATTTCAATTGATTGAAACATATAATTTCAAGTTTTTCATACAATTTATTAATCGATTGAACTTGTTATTAACCTGTTAAAGAGCACATAATCACCATAAAGAATCAGTTATTCAATACTAGATATATCTAGAATTCCTAATTCAGTCCTAAGCATATTAAGTCTGTCTCTAGGAAGTGGTTTAGTGAATAAATCAGCTAACTGTTTTTCAGATTCAATGAATAAAATTTCACAGTCACGCCTAGATACATGTTCTCTAATAAAGTGATGTCTAATTTCAATATGCTTAGTTCTAGAGTGTTGAATAGGATTCTTAGTTAAATTTATTGCACTAATATTATCACAAACCAGAGGTACCATATTTAGAGTCACTCCATAGTCTGTTAGTTGTTGCTTAAGGTAGATACTTTGAGCACAACAGCTTCCAGCTGCAATGTATTCAGCTTCTGCAGTTGAAAGAGCAACACATGCTTGCTTTTTGCTGTGCCAAGATATGAGACTGCTTCCCAGTAAATGACATGTACCAGAGGTACTTTTTCTGTCCAATCTACATCCTACAAAGTCAGAATCAGAAAATCCAACAAGTTTAAGGGATGCACCTTCAGGATACCATAGTCCGACATTAACTATTCCTTTAAGGTACTTCAGAATCCTTTTAGCAGCTGTAAGATGTGATTCTTTTGGGTTTGCCTGAAATCTAGCACAAAGGCACACACTAAACATAATGTCAGGCCTACTAGCAGTCAGATATAGCAGAGAACCAATCAAACCTCTATATTTAGTTTGATCAACGGATTTCCCTTTTTCATCTAACTCTAGACAGCAGTTAGTAGACATGAGTGTAGAGGATTCCTTGCAATTGTGCATATCAAACTTCTTTAACAACTCATTGCAGTATTTAGATTGACTTAGAAAAATGCCATTTCTTAATTGTTTAACTTGGAGACCAAGGAAGAAATTCAATTCTCCCATCATAGACATTTCAAATTCACTTTGCATTTCCTTAACAAACTTATTACACAAGGCATTATTTGTAGAACCGAAAATGATATCATCCACATACACCTGCACCAGAATAATGTCAGTTCCAGATTTCTTAATGAATAGGGTTTTATCAATTTCACCTCGTTTGTACCCTTGATCAATTAGGAAGTTACTTAACCTCTCATACCATTGTCTAGGTGCTTGCTTTAAACCATAAAGGGCCTTTTTCAATTTGTAGACATGGTCAGGATGCTTGTGATTTTCAAATCCAGGAGGTTGAGAAACATACACTTCTTCATTGATGAGTCCATTAAGAAAGGCACTCTTGACATCCATCTGTAGTAATCTGAAACCACTTATACACGCATAAGCTAATAATAATCTGACAGCTTCAAGTCTAGTTACAGGTGCAAAGGTTTCATCAAAATCAATACCCTCCTGTTGGTTATACCCTTTGGCTACCAATCTAGCTTTATTTCTAGTGATAATGCCGTGTTCATCTAGTTTGTTTTTTAATACCCACTTAGTACCAATTACATTGATATCTTTGATTTTAGGAACTAATTCTCACACTTTATTCCTTTCAAATTGATTAAGCTCATCATGCATGACACTAACCCAGTATTCATCATTTAATGCTTCTTTAACAGTTTTAGGTTCTATTTGTGAAATGAATGTCATATGATTGCAGAATTGATTAAGAGAATGTCTAGTAGATACTCCCTTATTGATTTGCCCGATGACATTGTCTAGAGAGAGATCTCTTGGGACAATCCACTCTTTGGGAAGCTCTTCCAGGACATCTTCTTCCTGTTCTTCAGTAATTCTTGGTGGATCAGCTTTTGCAGGATCAACTGATTGATCACATTCTTCGATAGTATGCTGATCTGAGCTACTGGGAAGTTTCAACTGATAAGAATTATCAGTTAAATCTTCTTCATCTGCAGTACCTGTTGTTCTATTCTGCAACACTCGAGGAGACTCATTAAAAACAACATGTACTGATTCTTCAACAGATTTCAGTCTTAAATTGTAGACTCTATATGCATGGTCGTTAGTTGAATAACCAAGAAAGATTCCTTTGTCAGATTTCTCATCAAACTTGCCAATATTTTCTTTCCCATTGTTTAAAACAAAACATGTACATCCAAAAACCCTGAAATAGTTTATGTTGGGTTTTCTTCCTTTGTACAGTTCATATGGGGTTTTCTTAAGCATGGGTCTAATCAAGACTCTATTCAAAACATGACAAGCAGTGTTTACTGCATCTGCCCAAAAGTATTTAGGTAAAGAATTTTCACACAACATTGTTCTAGCAAGTTCCACAATGGATCTGTTCTTTCTTTCCACAACACCGTTCTGTTGAGGAGTTCTTGGAGCAGAAAAATTGTTTTTTATGCCAAACTTTTCACAAAATGATTCAAACTTTTCATTTACAAATTCTCCACCATTGTCACTTTGAATAGATGTAATGAGATACCCTTTTTCATTATGTAAAACCTTGGCAAGATTTTTGAAAGATTTGTAAGAATCAGATTTGGCTTTAAGAAAAACAGTCCAGGTAAATCTGGAAAAGTCATCAACAATTACCATGATATAAAGATTACCACCTATGCTTTTATTCCTTGAAGGACCAACCAAATCCATGTGAAGCAGTTCCAAAGGTCTGGAAGTCGAAACAATGTTTTTGTTTGAAAAGGATTTTCTAGTTTGTTTGCCTTTCAAACAAGCTTCACAGATTTTGTCTTTCAAGATTTGAAGCTTAGGTAGCCCAGAAACTAACTCGTTAGAAATTAGTTTGTCAAGATGGTTAAGATGTATATGAGCAAGCCTTCTATGCCACAACCAAGATTCTTCTTCTTTAGTAAGAAGACAACTTTGAGATGATATAGAATGCTTGATATCTAACATGTATATGTTGTTTAACTTCTTACCTTCCAACATTACCGTGTCAGATTCTGGTTCACAGATTAGGCACTTTTCTGGTTTGAAGATTACTTTGTGACCAAGATCACATAACTGACTTATACTGATTAGATTGTGCTTGAGACCTTCAACAAGAAGAACATTGTGAATGGTTACTGATTCACCATCTCCAATATCTCCAGAACCTAGAATTCTTCCCTTGTTGTTGTCTCCATAAGTCACATGACCTCCATTCTTCAATCTCAGTTTCTGAAATTTTGAAATGTCACCTGTCATGTGCCTTGAGCATCCGCTATCCAGGTACCAAAGGGACTCTTGTTGTTGTTGTTCCTGAAAGATCAAACATCAAGTATTTGGTACCCTTAAGTATTTTGGGTCCTTAGGAGTCAAATTTTCTGTTTAACATGTTTTGGAACCCATCTCTTCCTACCTTGCGGCACAAAATATTTCCTAGCATGACAAAATTTTATAGTATGTCCTTTCTTCATGCAGTAATGACAAGATGAGAAAGGGGATGTTGTAGCTTTTCTAAATGAAAAAAAGTTCAAATATTTTTTAGTTTTTACCCCAATCTTAGGTTTGTATCCGATTCCAGTATGTTCAAACACACAGTTTTGAGACCCAAGGAGTGCATCTAAATTCTCTTTACCTTGAGTAAACTTAGACAAAGTTTTAATCAAGTAATCAACCTTATCTTGCAGAAGAATACACTTTTCACAATTCTTATTAGCAGCAACATTATCCGCAGATGCATAGATTATATCTAGATGTTCTAAATCTGTTTTGCTTTCTAACAGTTCTTTTTCCAGAACTTTAACTCTATTTTCTAACCAGTTATTTAATCCTTTTAACCGATTATTTGTATGAGATAAATTTCTGGCTTCACTATGCATTTCATTGAAAGCATTCAGTAATGTGTTGTAATTCATTTCATTTTCTGTAGGAGTTGAACTTACATGTGATGAACAAGATTCACAGCCAGTCATCAAACATAGGTTCACCTCTTCACCTTCGGATCCAGAACTGGAAGATGAATCATTGTCTTGCCAAGCTATGTAGGCCTTTTTCCCTTTGTATTTTGAATCTTTCTTGTTCTGATTCTTGGTCTTTTCCGGACAATCACTCCTTATGTGTCCCTGCTTACCACAAGAATAACAAGTAATAGCATTTTGAATAGATTCAGTCTTTTTATCAGTGTACCTTTTTACTTGGCCAGTTCTGTTCTTCCTTCTAAGAAATTTCCCAAATTTCTTAACCAACAAAGTCAGATTTTCGGATTCATCTTCTTCAGACTCACTATTTTCTTCAATCGTCTTGAGAACAATGTTTCTACTTTTCTTTTCTGCATTCTCTTGTTCTTTGAACCGATTGATTTCCAACTCATGTTCCCTTAACTTACCAAATAGTGAAGCAGTAGTCATTTCAGTCAAGTCTCTTGATTCTGATATAGCTGTCACCTTTGGTTGCCAAGTTCTGTCCAAACACTTCAAGATTTTGATGTTCAACTCTTCCTTGTCAAAAATCTTTCCTAGCCCAATTAGATGATTGACTATGTGCGTGAACCTTTTCTGTACATCTGCAATTGTTTCTCCTTGCTACATTTTAAACAATTCATAGTCCCTAATTAACTCATGCTTTCTCGCCCTTTTCACATCAGATGTACCTTCATGTGTGACCTCTAGGATTTCCCACATTTCTTTGGCAGAGGCACATTGAGACACCCTGAAAAACTCATCAAGATTTAAAGCAGAGGTAATAATATTTTTAGCAGTATAATCATATTGGACTCTCCTATTTTCTGCATCAGTTAATTCAGCCCAATTTTTTTCAACTACTTTACCATCCACTGTATGAGTTGGTTTGTAAGGACCATTAACAATTGTTTCCCAAATACCTCTATCAAGAGATTCAATAAAGATTTTCATTCTAACCTTCCAGAAAGAATAATTCACACCAGAAAAAAGAGGAGGCCTGTTTATGGAGGCTCCTTCTGAAAAATTCATCTTTCCCTCAGCCATTCTTGGACCGATTTCTTGAGTAACTTACAAGAACCAGCTCTGGTACCAATTGAAAGAATTAATGGTTGAGTTCAAGAGGGGGGGTGAATTGAACTTTATAAAACTTTTTCGCAAAACTTACTTTCTTTTGGAAGAATGATTTATCTTTATTCAATTCTTGTGTAGGTAGATTGATTTTAAACACAGCAAGTATATAGACAAGAAATAAAGGAGATGAAAGAAGAAATTCAACACAACAATTTATACTGGTTCACTCTTCACCAGAGCTACGTCCAGTTCTTGACAAATCTGCCAAGTTCCACTAATACCAAGTGAAAATTACAACCAGTGGATACTCACCAATCTACCCCAAGAACTATCTTACAAACCCACAAGATAGACTCTTGAAAACCTCCCAGTAACCAAATCCAGTTACTGTAACAAGTGCAGATCAAATTCCAACCTGCGCAAATACACTTTACAAAAGATTATGAAAAGAAAAAACCTGGAATGCAGCTCTATCAGTAAAATTGTCCAGAACAGATTCTAACACAACACTTTCTCTCTTTGATTGACCACAATTTTGATCAAAGCACCTTATGATATAACAAAGTTCTTGAATGCAGAGAAAGTCACAGATATGATAGTTTCACAGATTGATTTCAAATGTTTTCTCAAGTTGTGTTTTTCAAAAGATAGATCAAATTTGTATTTATAAAGTAAAATAGAGATCCAGAACGTTTCATTAATTAAAAACTGAATCAGAGAGGCAAATGATCGATCAGAATGAAAATATAACAGGTTAAAATTGATTGTGATCGATTAGAACAGTATTATAATCGATTAGAACAAGTTATGATCGATCAGAATGAAATTATATGATCGATCAGAATGCATTTCAATAGATTAAAACGACGATTCAATCGATTGATTTCATTTAAAACTTCATTCAATCAATTGATTCGAGTTTTTAATGGATTGAAACAACTTTATGAAAAATGATAGCTTTAAGTTTCAATCGATTGAAAATCATTTCAACAGATTGAAATCCTGCAGACTCTTAGATAGAAAAATAGTGTCTCTGTTTCAACAGATTGATTTTCTGAAAACTCTTAGACTGAACAAAATAGTCTTTCTGTTTCAACAGATTGAAAATGCGAAACTTTGATATTGAAAAATTCATTAAGTCATTTTAACAGATTGATTTTCTGAAAACTCTTAGACTGTTCTTTTAATGTTTAAATGTTAGTTTTTCATGCAGAAAAATGATTTTACTGAGATGCATCATATTAAGGCGCTTATCACAAAATATATTGGCCTATCAAGAGATTAAGTTCCTATACTTCTAACTTATCCCTCTACACACCCACAAACTAAACTATACCAACACAAATATGTCTTCATCAAGTCTTCATCAAATCCACCAAGTGCTTCAAGCAAATCCTTCACATAAGGAATTATTAGTTGATCCAAAGATAATATCATCAACATATACTTGAACTAACGGAATATGTTTTTTTACTTTCTTAATAAACAAAGTGGAATCAATTTGTCCTCTAGAAAAATCATTTGAAATTAGAAAATTACTTAATCTTTCATACCATGACCTTGGAGCTTGTTTCAAACCATAAAGAACTTTCTTTAATTTAAAAATATGATCAGGATATTTAAAATCTTCAAATTCAGGGCTTGTTCCACATATACTTCCTCTTTGATAAACCCATTTAAAAATGCACTTTTAACATCCATTTGATATAGTTTAAATTTCATCAATGAAGCATAAGCAAGAAGTAGGCGTATAGCCTCTAACCTAGCAACAGGAGCATAGGTTTCATCATAATCAATACCTTCCTCTTGACAATATCCTTTGGCAACAAGTTTGGTTTTGTTCTTTGTTATATTTCCATCTTCATCAAGTTTGTTTCTAAATACCCATTTTGTTCCAATTACTTGATGGGATTCTTTTCTTGGAATTAATTCCCAGACTTGATTTCTTTCAAATTGATTGAGTTCTTCTTGCATTGCAATGCACCATTGGTCATCTTTGAGCGCTTCCTCAATACTTTTGGGTTCAATCTGTGAAACAAAAGCTACAAACATACAGAAATTTGTCATATTTCTAGTACTTACCCCTTTTTAAATATCACTAATTATATTGTCCATTGAAAGTCTTTTTGGTGGTTGTCACTCTTTCACCATCTTTGTTAGTTGTGATGATTCATTTTCATTTAGGTACATTTCATCTAGTGTTTCTCTTATGTATTCATCATCATCTGCAAATTCTTTATTTGACTCAAGAGGATTTCCCTCAAGGTCTACAATTTTATCAAAAATAACATGTACATATTCTTCAATATTCAAGGTTCTTCTATTGAATACTCTATATGCTTTGCTAGAAAGTGAATAACCTAAGAAGATAGTCTCATCGACTTTTGAGCTAAATTTTCCTAAGTTATCTTTACCATTATTTAAAACAAAGCACTTACACCCAAATATTTTTAAATGTGAAATATTAGGCTTCCTTCCATTTAACAACTCATAAGGAGTTAATTTTATGATGAGCCTAATAAGCATTCTATTTAATACATAACATGCAGTACTTACAACATCAACCCAAAAATATTTAGGAACATTTGATTCATTTAACATGGTTCTAACAAGTTTCTATAGTGACATATTTTTCCTTTCTACTACATCATTTTGTTGGGGAGTTCTAGGTGCAGAAAAATTTTGCAAAATTCTATTTTCTTCACAATAATTTTCAAATGATTCATTTTGGAATTCCCCACCATGGTCACTCCTTAAAACTTTAATTCTTAAGTCTTTCTCATTTTGAATTTGCTTGGCAAACTTCCTAAAGACCTTAAAAGCCTCACTTTTCAATGTTAGGAAAAATGTCCAAGTAAACCTAGAAAAATCATCAACAATTACAAGATCATAGTAATTTCCACCAAAACTTTTTATTCTAGATGGACCAAATAAATCTAAGTGTAAAAGTTCTAAAGGTTTTGATGTGGAAATAACATTCTTAGATTTAAAAGATGATTTTACTTGTTTACCTTTTTTACATGCATCACATAATTTATTTTTTTCAAATTTTAACTTGGACAAACCAATAACTAAGTCATTAGATATTAGTTTGTTTAATTGATGCATATTTATATGAGTCGCTCTCTTATGTCATAACCATGGATTTTCTTCTTTAGCAACTAGGCATGTTATATCAACATTAGATGCACAATCCAAGTCAATCAAATAAATATTGTTATGCCTAATTCTTTTTAATGCTATTTCTTTAGAATCCTTTAGATGTGTGGTGCAAAACTTACTTTTAAAAATTACCTTAAATCCTTTATCACAAAGTTGACTTATATTTAGGAGATTGTGCTTTAGCCCATCAACAAGGAGCACATCCTTTATCTCCAAAGTATTTGCACCACCAATGTTTCTGGTTCCAAGGATTCTTCCTTTGTTGTTGTCCCCATAGGTCACGTATCCTTGTTCTTTCTTTGTGAAACTTGTAAATTTGTTTTTATCCCCAGTCATGTGTCTTGAACAACCACTATTAAGATACCACATAGACCTTTTGGATTTAGTAGATGCTTACAAAACAAGAACACAAGATCTTAGGTCTCCATAACTTTTGGGTCCTTGGGGTTAGAAATAATCACATTATTTAGCAATAGGAACCCAAATGTATTTTCCTTTAGGAACACCAAAATGCTTAATTCTACATTTATTTGAAGTGTAACCATGTTTCATACAACAAAAGCATGTGTTTGATGATTTACCTTTTGAAAAGGATTTACTTCCATTTTATGGAGGTTTAGTTCCTTTCACATTCCATACTTTACGGGTTCTTTCATTTTTAGGTTTTTTCCATGGAACATGATTTTTTACTTGAGTTTGAATAATAACTTCATCCTTGTAACTATCACTTAATTCTTTCTTTGCTTTTTCAAGTAAGTATCTAAGTATGTCATTTTCATGTTCATATTTTTTACATGATGCACATTCTATTTGTTTATTTCCTTTTTCTTCTAAAGTCACTATTTTTTATTTTAAAGCTTCTACTTCTTTTTTCGATTTATTCAAAAAAATTTTCAAAGGTTTATATTCAGTTTTCAAATCTTTAAAAGCAGCAAATAGTTCTTGATATGCATTATGTAAAGCATCATAGTCATTTTCATAATCACTTGAAGAATAGTTGGAATCACTTACCTCACAATTAGAAGAAATACTATCATTTGTCATTAAGCAAAGATTTGCTTCAACCTTCGAATTGCTTGACTCCGAATTTGAGTCACTATCATCCCAAGCTATGTAGGTTTTCTTTTTAAAGAATTTCTTTCCTTTATGATCATCACTCTTCTTGTTAAGACACTCAGATTTCACATGCCCTGTTTCACCACAACCATAAATTTAAAGTTTAATGAAGATACTTCTTTCTCATTCTTCTTACCTTTGAATGATTGTCTTCCTTTGGATTTCATGAATTTGGTGAACTTTTTAATCATGAGGCTCAAGTTTTCATCCTCTTCACTATCGGAACTTTCTTCTTCCTTCTCTTTCTTGTTTTTAGAAACTTCAGTTTTGAAAGCTAGGTTTCCCTTTTGATGTTGGTCTTCTTCATCGTTTAGCCTTCCAAGTTCAAGTTCATGCACTCTTAACTTTCCAAAGAGAACCTTAAGTAGAGAGATTTAGGGTCTGGGAATAGAAGTTTTTGAAAATAGAAGTATTGGAAATAAGTGTTTCAAAAATTGGTCAAGAATTCGAAATTCAAAATCATAACAGACGTAGATAATTGATTATCTTAAGTGATAATCGATTATCACAGAACCATTTTCGCAGAGAAATAAATTGGACCAGGATAATCGATTATGCTCTGAGATAATCGATTATTTCAGTTGGGATAATCGATTATCAACCGAGATAATCGATTATTCTAGCAAGTTTCTAAAAAAAAAGGTTTCAATGCATGATAATAGATTATCCTGAGTGATAATCGATTATCACAAAGTAGATTTGATAAAAATGAACTTTCAGAGGAAGAACTATGTGTTGTCTATCTTGGACTCTAATTTTACAAACTCAAAAAGATAAAATAGAGTTATTATAAGTAAATACAAATGATTATAAGTCTTCAAGACTTCAAGTCTTTTGTTCTTGAATCATCATCAAAATATTCAAGCATCATATCCTTGTATGTTCAATAATTACTTCATTAGAAAACTAATAAGTGATGGTACTTTATTTTTGGAGAAGATCCTTAAGTCAGAGAATCCTACATATATGTTTATCAAGGTGGTTACTACTGAGAAGTTGAAGTTTTGCATAACTTTAACTGGCCTTCATGGTTAATTGTTGAGAAGGCATTGCACTAATTTGAGGTTGTTATAACTTTGATGTTTACTAGATTTACTTTAGAGTGTGCTTGATGTGATCAGCCTCCAAGTGGGAGATTGTTAAGTATGTGGAGTCTGAAGGATTATTGGGTTTGACCTATTTACTTATTCTTTTATTATAAATACTTATGTAATTGCAAATTTAATTGTGTGAATGAGAACTATCATCTAGTGTAGTCGTGGACGTATGTCACTTTGACTGAACCACATAAATTCCTTGTGTTCTTGTTATTTACTTTCGTCTAGTATTATATTTGTATTCCCAACAGTTTCATCCTGATATAATTTGACGAGGGACTCTCAAATCTCCTTCGTTGTACCCTTCTCCACAAATTTGCTATAACATTGTTATTAATTTCTTCCCATATTCGATCTATGATGCCCATTGTCTTTTTCCAATTGCTTCTACACAATTGTTTTTTTTTTCAAAATTATCTTCATTTTCAGTTTTCACAGTGAAAATTTATTCCTATTAAGCTTCTATATCTCATATTTTGTTATCATGAGTTTAACCTACTTATGCATCTTTCATTATTCATACTAGAACAGTGTAAACTATAACTAGTACACCAAGTAAGCTCACAGGAAAGAGAGATGAGTCACTAATAGACATACTTAAATACCAAGTCTTTCCTTACTAGAACTTTTCCTAGATATGCACTGTACACTACTACATTTTATATCTAGTAACTAGAATAACTCTTTTTTGATGTGGAAGATCAGATTAACTGCAACCAAAGAGCATACTAAGAATTTTCTCTAACACTATTCTAATGACTATAACAGCGGAATAATATCATAAATAAGAAACCAATCATCGACTCTCATACCACTATTAGAAATCAGAGTAACTGCATAAGAACTCACAACTAAAATAAAAGATGAGAAAAGAGAAACAAAACTAACAATAGACAATAATAGAATTTTCCTACTAGAAGAAATTACAATATCCTCTTTAAATCTAAGGAGAAAATAACAATAATATTTTCTCTCAAAAATAAGAGAACTCAAATATTATGCAATGTACTAATACAAAGGAGAAGGAAGAAATTTGGGGTGATTTACAAAGTAAACATTGTGCTCCTTTTATAACAAGAAAAGTAAGCACCAATATATAATTTTCCTTATGTGAGACTCTCTTCTCACATTAGGCTCGTCAACCAGTCTTTAGTTTCAAAGGCCAAAATAAAATAGTTGTTTTCCTGATGTGAGACTTCTCTTCTCACATTCTCACATTAGGCTCGTCACCCAGTCTTTAGTTTCAAAGGCCAGAATAAAATAGTTGTCACTTTTTGTTGGATCTTTGGAGGGACATTCACCTAGGAGAGACAATACCAATGAGATGTGAACCCAACTCACATAAGGGATTGATATCACTCTCAACCCAAAACCTTAAGGCATTGGATTATGGGTCTTTCTTCCATATATGTTGCTCAACTTTCTTATTCTTACACAATGTGGGACTTAAACTCACTTGTATTACCCAACAATTCCCCCCTTAAGTGTGAGTCCTCCACATTGATACATCTCCTTGAGATCTAACGGGACACGCTTACCTGACTCACTCTGTCAGGAAGACTTTCGATACAAAGACTATTTTGACCCACTTCCGATCAATCTTCGGCTATGATACCACTTGTTGGGTCTTTGAAGGGGGATTCACTTGTGAGAGACAACATTAATGAGATGTGAGTCTAACTCACATAAGGGATTGACATCACTCTCAACCCAAAACCTTAAGGCATTGGGTTAAGAGTCTTTCTTCCTTATTTGTTGTTCAACTTTCTCATTTTTATACAATGTGAGACTTAAACTCACACTTGTATTACCCCAACAGAAATACATATTGCAATTGGTTTATTATGATGTGTTGGAATCGCCGGTATTATCCTAGGAGGGGCCAAATATTTTGTATCAGTGATAATTACTCCAGGAGATTATGGGTGTACCGCATCAAGGGGAAGTCTATGTTTGCAAAGCTTGGGAAAGACAAATTCTTGGATTATGTTAACAATGTAAAGGGATATTTCTTGTGGATCCCACTATCGACAAGGTTATTGTTAGTATTGATACAAATATTATTTTTCTTCAAGATGAACTTAGAGAAATGATTGGTGTGCTCTAAACAAAAGACAAGAAAAAAAAACTTGACTTGTAGGTTGTCTAAATCTCTATACAGTTTAAACCGAGTGTCCAAGTGTTAGTACAAGAGATTTGATTCTTCATTATTAGTCTTGGTTACAACATACTGAGTTCAGACCATTGTAGTTATTATAATAGGTTTGGTAATAATGATTTTATTATCTTTTCGTTATATGTGGATGACATGTTAGTGGTAAGATCCAACAAAGTTCGAATCCAGGTTTTGAAGACACAATTGGCTAGGAAGTTTGATATGAAGAACTAGGGACCAACAAACAAGATTTTAGGGATGCAAATTCACCGAAACATAAAAGATAAGAATGTTTGAGTTTATCTGAAGAATTACTTACAAAAGGTCTTGTAGTGCTTCAACATGCAATGGTGTAAGCTACTTTCTATCCCATTTTCTATCAAGTTATCCTCACGTGTCAGTCCTAGCAATAAAAGTATGGATGATGAAAATGTCTCAAATATTGTATGCATCGACGGTGAGAAGTCTTATGAATACCATGATCAGTACAAGACCAGACATTGCACAAGTAGTGAGAGTGGTTATGAGATTAATGACAAATTATGGTGGAGAGCATGAGTATTATCAAGAAAATTCTTATCAAAGGAATCTTGGATGTTTATTATGTTTCAGAGGATCAAAAATAGTTGTCAAATGCCATGCTTGTTCAGGTTTTGCAGGTGATCTTAATGAGTTTACCTTTGTTTGAGAGACAATAATTGATTATCTAAGTTATAGGATGTTATAGCTCTGTCTATCATAAAAACTGAGTAAATGGCAGTCACTCAGATATGTAAGGAAGTTATTTGAATTAAGAGAATAATGATAGAACTCAGGCACAAGCAACAACAAATTATTATATATTGTGACAGTCAAAGTATCTTGCACATTGCAAGGAATCCTAGTAGATGTTATGCAATGACAAGTTTACATAGAGATTATCCTACTGAAAGTTTTTTGCAATAATAACATAGAAGACAATAATAATATATTGTGAAGATTTGATTAATTTAATCAAAATATTTAAGTGAAAGATTGTGAGAATATGAGAAGAGAAGTCCTACATGTTGGTGCTTATTTTTTCTTTTTATTAATAAATTGCATAATAGTTGAATTCTCTTGTTTATAAGAGAATATTATTATTATTCTCTTCTTATATTTAAAGAAGGTATTATAACTTTTTTCTAATATTAATATTCTATTATTATTTATTGTTAGTTTTATTTCTCTTTTTTTATCTTTTATTTTATAGGTTACTAATCAAAGGACATTTGGAGAAACAAAGATTTGCATAGATTTTTGTCAGAAATTTACGTTTGTTTATGTATTTAGACTAAAGAACAATATATGTTTTAAAATGATGACATGAGTGTACTTGTAATGCTTCTCTTTTAGTAAGACAATCACCTATGAAGCTTCAAGTATGGGAAGCGAGGAAGAATCTATCTTCTATGTTTGTCATTATCATTAAAATTCCATTATTAATTTTTCATACCTGCAGGGCAATTGACTCCATATCAAATTCCCAGTCACTTTCTGACAATACCAACTTGGTTTAGGGTTTAGTGAAAATGGTAGTTTTGAATTGGGTTTCTTCTGTCCTGGAAGTTAGGTTATTATTACTTTGGAATATTGTACAAGCGTATCCCAGTTAAAACCGTGGTTTGGGTAGCCAATAGAATCAACCCAATCAAAGAAAAGCCCTTCATACTGCACATAAATAGAGAAGGGAATCTTGTGATTGAAACAAAAAATGGGACTGTTGTTTGGACGGCATTAGCAGACTCAAAAAACAAGGCTTATGATCCAATTCTTCACCTCCTAAATTCAGTAAACATGGTATTAAGAGATGAGAGAGATGACCCAGAGAACTTTTTGTGGCACTGGAAGGGCACCCTCAACTTGTTATGTGGAAGGGTTCAACAGTATTCCATAGGGGTGGTCCCTGGAATGGTTTTTGTTTCAGTGGTGCCCCAGAATTGGAGAGAAATCTACTTTTTGAGTTCAAATTTGTTAGAAACAAAGAAGAGGTGTACTACACATACAACCTCGGAAATGAGTCTGTAATTTCAAGAATGGTTTTGAAACAAACCATGTTGACTCGGCAGCGCTATTATGGATTGAAGGAGCTCAAACGTGGAGGATATCTATGAATCTGTGCCAAGAGACAACTGTGATTACGATAATCTTTGTGGCCCTTGTGGAAATTGCATCATAGGGGACTCACAAGTTTCCAGTTCTTGTCACAGTTTAAGCCAAAATCATCTGAAAATTGGGACATGATGGACTGGACTCAAGGATGTGTACGCAATTAAGAATTGTGCTGCAAGGATAAGAGTGAAGATGGATTTTTGAAACTTAGTGGGCTTACATATCCTGATACTATACATGCTTGGGTCAATGAGAGTATGGATCTCAACAAATGCAGGGAAACTTGCTTAAATAACTGTTCCTATACAGCTTATGCAAATTTAAATATAAAAGAGGGAGGTAGTGGATTTATGCTATGGTATGGTGACCTGAAGGACATGAGACAGTTTTCTGGAGAAGCTTGGGATCTGTATATTCGAAGATGGCTGCAATAGTGATTAGTATGGCCGCAGTTGTCCTGTTGATTGTTATTGTTAGTATTTTAAGAAGGATAGGAAAGATAGTTTGATGTTTAGTAGTGAGATTTGTGTAGAAAATAGTTTTTAGAAAGAGGTGGACAAATAGGAGAAGGTTTGTATGAGGGAAGATAGTAATTGATGTTAGAAGTGTTACAAGATATGTAGGAGCTTGTATTAGATTTTCCACACATACAAATACTCCCTTCATGCCTATTTATAGGCTTTACTTACAAGATTCTAGAATTTTCTACTATTTTCATTAGTACACATATGTTTTCTACATAATTCTAGAAGTTTTACATAATTCTATATTTTCTTAATTCTAGAATCATCTATCTTCTACTTTCAAACATTTCTAGAATCTTCTAAGGATTCTAGATATTACTCATATATAATTCCTAATTCTAGTAACATCTAAGATTTTATATTCTAGATCTTTCTAGAATTTGTATCATCTTTCAACACTCCTCCTTGATGCAAATTCTTGTAACTCCAAGCATGAAACGTAATTGTTCAAACTTGGCTCTTGGTAGTGCCTTGGTAAATATGTCTGCAATTTGATCTTCCGTAGTGCAGGTACTCAAGTTGAATTTGTTTAGTCGCTTGACCTCTCCGATGAAGTGATATTTAATAGCTATATGTTTTGTTCTTTGATGATGAACAGGATTTTTCGTCATTGCTATTGCTGATTTGTTGTCGCAATAAATAGTAGTTGGTCCATCTTGTGGTTCGCCCATTTCTTCAAGTATTCTTCGTAGCCATATTGCTTGACTTGTAGTTTCAGCAGCGGCTATGTATTCTGCTTCAGCTGTTGATTGTGCCACGGTTGCTTGCTTCTTTGATGCCCATGAGAAAAAACCCGATCCAAGTGAGAAGGCGTATCCCGACGTACTCTTCATGTCGTCTATTGATCCTGCCCAATCACCTGTCGGTGTAGCAAATCATCCTTGAGTTGGTCATGGTCTTGTACCATATACCAAACTCTCTTGTGCCTTGCGAGATACCTTAAAATCCTTTTTCCTGCTCCATAGTGAATCGACTTGGCTTTTGCATGAATCTTGACAGAAGACTTGTAGCATACATAATGTCCGGTCGTGTAGTCGTGAGATATAGAAGGCTTCCGATCAAACTCCTGTATCGTGATACGTCTACTTCTGGTGCTCCATCATCTTTCTTTAGCTTTTCGTTTACCACCAAAGGAGTAGTGACAAGTTTACATCCGTACATCTTGAATCTCTTTAGTAGAGCTTCAGTATATTTCTTCGAGAGATAAATATTCCTTCTTTTTGTTGTATCACCTCTATCCCGAGGAAGTAGTTCATCAAGCCAAGATCGAGTCATTTCGAATGTTTTCATCATATCTTCTTTGAATTCTTTCATCATTTCCTTATTGTTTCCTGTATAGATGAGATCATCAACATATAAGGAGACAATGAGATTATACTGACCTTGTGTCTTGATATAAAGTGTTGGCTCACTCTTGCTCCTCCTAAATCCTTGATCGATAAAATATTTATCAATCTTACTATACCATGCTCGAGGAGCTTGCTTCAGGCTATATAGAGCTTTTCTTAGTCTTAGTACTTTTCCTTCGTGGCCTTTGTTGATGAATCCTTGTGGTTGCTCAACATAGATCTCTTCTTCTAGTGTTCCATTGAGAAAGGCAGATTTGACATCCAGTTGATGGATGTTCCAACCTTTTTGTGCAGCAAGGGCTATTAAAGCTCTAATTGTATCTAGGCGAGCAACTGGAGCAAAAGTCTCATTGTAGTCGATCCCAGGTTGTTGTGAGTATCCTTTTGCGACCAATCTTGCCTTATATTTTTGTATGGTTCCATCAGGGTTGAGCTTAGTTTTATATATCCATTTTACTCCAATGATATATTTTCCGTGAGGACAGTCCACAAGCTCCCAAGTATTATTCTTCTCAATCATTTTGATTTCTTCTTCCATGGCCTTGACCCATACTTCTTGCTTTGAAGCTTCTTCATAGCAGGAAGGCTCAATGATGGCCATGTTACAAGTTTCATATATATCTACCAAAGATCTTACACGTCTTGGTGTAGACTCTGGTGAAGTATATTCTTCTTCTTCTTGTGGAGGTGGAGAAAGCGTACCTGGATCTCCTGTTTCTTCTTCAAGTTGTTGTACTGGAACCAGGATGTTGCTTCTAACAACTTTTTCTTCTTCCCAATTCCAAAAAGCATTTTCGTCAACCTCAACATCTCGACTGATGATGAGTTTCTTTGTTTGTAGGTTGTAGACTCGATAGCCTTTTGACTGTTGGCTGTATCCCAAGAATATTCCTCTTATAGTTTTGTCTTCAAGCTTATGCCTCCTCTGATCAGGAACATGTATGTAGCAAATTGATCCAAATATTCGTAGGTGTTTAGCTGATGGCTTTCTTCCACTCCAAGATTCAATAGGAGTCTTGTTTTGGACTACCTTAGTTGGACATCTATTGAGTATATATACAGCAGTGTAAACTGCTTCTGCCCAAAATGTATTTGGCAAGCCTTTCTCCTTCAACATTGATCTTGCCATCTCCATGACAGTGCGATTTTTTCTCTCTGAGACACCATTCTGTTGTGGAGAATATGCGACTGTAAGTTGTCGCTCAATACCTTCATCCTCACAGAATTTATCAAATTCGTGGGAGGTGTACTCTTTGCCTTGATCGCTCCTGAGAACCTTTATCTGTTTTCCGCTTTGCTTTTCGACAAGGGCCTTAAATTTCTTGGATATTCTAAAGACTTCTGATTTTGCTTTGATGAAGTAGATCCAAGTCATTCTAGAAAAATCATCAATGAAGAGAATGAAGTACCTGTTGTTATTAAGCGATGGAGTCCTCATTGGTCCGCAAATATCTGTGTGGATTAACTCCAACAAGTCTTTTGCTCTCCAAGTATTTCCCGTAGAAAATGGTAATCTGTGTTGCTTTCCCAGAAGACATCCTTCACAAGCTTCACTACTCTCCTTAAGGCTTGGTAGATCTCTCATCATGCCTTTTTGATGTAGTAGCTTTAAGGCATGAGTATTGAAGTGACCAAATCTACGATGCCATAGCCACGAGTCATCAACTTCTACTTTCATGGCAATGTTAGTTCCTCGATTGAAGCTTATAGGAAAACTTCTATTTCTCTTTTCCATTTTTACTTGGCCAATCTCTAGATTTTTCTTATCGTAGATAGTGCATGTATCTCTTTCAAAGTGGAGAGTATATCCTTTCTCCATCATTTGACCAATACTTAAGAGATTTTCTTTAAGATTGGGAACTAGTAAAACATCATTGATAAGTCTCATACCTTTCTTGGTCTCCACCATAACACTGCCTTTTCCTTTTGACTCTACCACGGTGCCATTTCCCAGTCGTACTTGAACTTTGATGGAGTTATCAATTTCTTTGAAGATGCTTGGATCATTCGCCATATGGTTACTACATCCGCTGTCCAAGTACCATCTTCCTTTTGATTCATTGTCAAAACATCCCGTAGCATAGAAGAGATGTTGTTCTCTGTCCCGTTTTTCAGCAAAATTTGCTTGTTGATGATTTTTGTTGCGACACATTTTCTCTAGATGTCCAAATTTCTTACAGTATTGACATTGAGGTTTTCCTCGATGCCAACAATCTTTTTCCAAGTGACTTGTCTTTTTGCAAGTTCCACATGGAGGATATTTTCCTTGAATAGTCTTGGAAAAATTTCTAGAATTTTCCTTATTCTTAGAAAGTTCTCTATTAATTTTATTTCCTCCATTTTGAGACCGTAATTTTAGTTTTGATTGAAAGGCATTTTCGACGTGAGTCTTCTTCACGCCTTTTCAATCTTTGTTCATATGCTTCAAGAGAGCCTATTAGTTGTGTCACCGATAATGTAGATAAATCTTTTGTTTGTTCAATTGCAGTTGCAATTGCATCATATTTTTGGGGAATAGAAATTAGAATTTTCTCAACAATTTTCTTGTCAAGAATATTTTCCCCATAGGCTCTCATCCGACTAACTATTTCTTTTATTTTAGAATAGTAGTCTTTTATGGTCTCGAATTCATTCATTCTTATTAACTCAAATTCTCTTCTTAGAGAATGGAGTTTAATATTGCGTACCTCATCACTTCCTTGAAACTCCTCCTGAATTGTATTCCAAGCTTCCTTTGCACTTGTGGCACCCATTATTCTTGGAAAAATAGTGTCATCAACTGCTTGCTGAAGAGTGAATAATGCCCTTGAATCCTTCTGTTTGTTTTCCTTCAGCTCCTTCCTCTGGGCAGCTGTAAGAGTTGAGATGTCTTCTGGAATAGTGAACCCATCTTCAATGACATCCCAAAGATCTTGAGAACAAAAAAATGTCCTCATTTTGACTCTCCAAAAATCATAATTTTCTCCCTTAAAAATAGGAACTGGAATGGATGATGTTTGGTTGGTAGTGGCCATAGGTTGAAAATTTTCTTTTGGAAGTAATGTGTAGTGGAATATGGTTTTTTAAGGTAGTAAAAAATTTTCTCTACGCCCAGTAGGTGACCGAACGTAGCTCTGGTACCACTGTTAGTATTTTAAGAAGGATAGGAAAGATAGTTTGATGTTTAGTAGTGAGATTTGTGTAGAAAATAGTTTTTAGAAAGAGGTGGACAAATAGGAGAAGGTTTGTATGAGGGAAGATAGTAATTGATGTTAGAAGTGTTACAAGATATGTAGGAGCTTGTATTAGATTTTTCACACATACAAATACTCCCTTCATGCCTATTTATAGGCTTTACTTACAAGATTCTAGAATTTTCTACTATTTTCATTAGTACACATATGTTTTCTACATAATTCTAGAAGTTTTACATAATTCTATATTTTCTTAATTCTAGAATCATCTATCTTCTACTTTCAAACATTTCTAGAATCTTCTAAGGATTCTAGATATTACTCATATATAATTCCTAATTCTAGTAACATCTAAGATTTTATATTCTAGATCTTTCTAGAATTTGTATCATCTTTCAACAGTTATTATGTCCTTCGTTGGCAAGAGAATGAGAAGGTTTAAAGGTAGTTTTTGCTCTAATTTAACCAATTTCCACTGAAGTAAAACAAGAAAGATGTAAATATTCTTTACTCTTAAAAAGGAATTGAAATCGGTACCTTCATTAAATGCTTTTAACAAATCTAAAATAATTCATTTGCTTTATTCACAACACCACCTGCATCATCTGATTCACAATTCTGTTCTGTTATAGGTTCACTGTTTACATATATGTTAGGCTTTCTTTTATAAAATTACGATCAGGTGTACGTTGGATGTGGTAATAGCACATTATTCTCTTTTTCTTGAAAACTCATGCTTTACAGTTGAGGAAACATAAAATTACATGATGGAAAACAGTGAAAATCTGGACCTTCCTTGTTTCGACCTTTCTTCAATCGTCAAGGCAACCAATGGCTTCTCAACCAACAAGAAGCTTGGAGAAGGTGGTTTTGGGACAGTATACAGGGTAATTATGCAGAATAATTGCTTTAGGAGTATAAAGCGTAGCATCTTAGATACCATTACATATTGTTTATACATATATTGGAAATGATAGGGTATCCTAGAAGATGGACAAGAAATTGCTGTCAAGAGACTCTCACAAGGTTCTGGACAAGGGTTGAATGAATTCAGTAACGAAGTGAGAGTGATTGCCAAACTTCATCATCGAAACCTGGTTAAGCTTCTAAGTTGGTGTACTCAAGGAAAGGAGAAAATGCTTATCTATGAATACATGCCTAACAATAGCCTAGACTCCATCATCTTTGGTTTTCTACAATCTTCCAAATTATTATATTCACCAATTTTACATATTTTCCTCCTCCATAATTGTACAAATTGAACACCTTGATAGTTTACGTTAATTTTTATGAATAAATAACATATGCACTCGTGGCGTCAAAGTTGTTTCTTTTTGTTATTTAATCATAAAATGTTATACATGACAAGTTATTTACTTTTACAACAAAGATGATTTCAATTGGTCGACCATGGTAGAACTATTATGTTGCACTGCATGTTTATTATGTTTCCATTGGTAATTAATAATGGTGTTAGTCTTCTCAGATCTTGGGAAAAGTAGAGTCGTAGATTGGTCTATACGCTTCAAAATTATCTGTGGAATAGCCCCAGGAATTTTGTATCTTCATGAAGATTCTAGGTTATGAATAATATACACAGAGATCTTAAAGCTAGTAATGTTTTACTTGACAATGAGTTCAACCCAAAAATATCTGATTTTGGCATGGCTGAACTTTCGGGGGAGATCAGATTGAAGGAAGCACAAACAAAGTTGTTGGAACCTAGTAAGTAACAGTTTGTGATTTACATGTACCTCCACCCACACAACAATGATCTCAACCATGTTTAATAATCTTCTTCAGCGGTTACATGGCCCCTGAATATGCCATTAATGGATTATTCTCAGTGAAAACTGACATATTCAGCTTTGTTGTTGATTGAGATAGTATGTGGAAAGAAGAATAGAGGATTTTCCCATTCAGATGAGTGTCCTAACCTTATTGGACATGTAAGTTGCCAGGAGTTGATACTTTTCTGTTAGGACCCGTGAGAAACAAACTTTGTTATGTCATGACATGTCTTTGTATGTTTTAAGCGTGGAGACTTTGGAAAGAAAGAAGGCCTTTAGATCTAATTGATTCGTGCTTGCAGAATTCATGTATATCAGAAGCATTGCGCTGCATTCAAATAAGTCTTCTATGTGTTGAGCAGCATCCAAGGATAGGCCCACAATGTAAAATGTGGTGTGATGTTGATTAGTGAGAGTGCCTTGGCCCAACCTAAGGAACCTGCTTTCCTTATGGACTATATTTTTGTTCACGGAGATTCTTCTTGCAAGCATCAATCTTCAACCAATGGACTAAGTATTACCGTGTTAGATTCTCGGTAGTGGATCATTTAGCTAAATCCTATACATGGATCTTTTATGATAGGTGAAGCTTCAGTCTAGGTGTATGTATACATATTTCTTCACATATGTTGGTTAAGGTTAGTGCTTTTGCTTTACAATTGCATTGAGCCTATTCAATTTCATCAAAGAAGTGCTACACTTCGTTAGCAAAGATGGAAGGAGAGTAGGCTTCGGTCACTGAACAAATGGTACGGCAACAATATGTAGACCCACAAGATAAATCCTTTTCATGTTTTCCATTGTCATTTGATTTAAATTAGTGTGAACATTAGCTCATTGTTTACATCTGAGTCATGGTATTTTGTACCAAAACAGAGAGTTACATCATCTGTTGTATACTCGCCATAGTAGAACCTAAATTATCCAAACCCAAAAAAAGAAAACGTTTTCAAGTGGTGGTTTTCTCAAGGTGAACTTCGTTCAGAAGCTTAACCATCGCATCCAACTCCCTCTGCGAGCTTCCATCATTCCCAACCGCACGCAGCGCCGCGTCCCTCAACTCTTCAGCCCTCACCCTCTCCTTTGTTCTACCCAAACCCTTTTCAATCCTCTTCCCCAGCTCCCAAGCTTCTGGAACCTTCTCACCTTCAGCACCACGAATCCCCACACCCAACTCATCCACCAAGAGCCTCGCGTTCGAGTACTGATCCGCACCCATCGGCCACGTCACCATCACCACCCCTGAAACCAACCCTTCCAATACCGAGTTCCATCCACAGTGAGTCAAAAACGCCCCCACCGCGCGGTGACTCAGTATGACCAACTGCGGGGCCCACCCCTGTATCAAAAAGCCCCTCTCTCGCACCCCCACCCCATCCATAAACCCAGACGGCACCTTACCCTGCTCCTGCGCCAAGTGTCGCGCGTCTGGAACCCCAATTGACAAAACAAAGTTCACCCCACTGAGTTCCAAAGCACGCGTTAACACCTTCATTTGCGAACCCGACAGAAACGTACGGCTCCCAAAACATACGTAAACAACCGAACATTCCTCGCGCGAGTCCAGCCAGTCAACGATGTCATGTCGCGAAACGGAGCTGGTCCCGCCATGCTCTTCTGGTTCGGTCGAACTGTTATGAATCCGTAGAACCGGGCCCACCGCCCAGACTCTTTTGTGTCCGAGTTCTTTCTTCACGTGGTCGATGTGAACTTGTTCCAACTCGGTGCAAGTGTTGATAACGACGCCCCAGGAGTCGATGTTGAAGAGCGTGTTTTCTCGAAAAAACTCCCATTCAGGTCTTCCTCTTCGGGTGCCCGTGAACAGGTGCGAGATCTGCCACCAGGGGTAAACCGGGGAGTTAGGAAGGTTGGGGAACGAAGCGACGGAGTTTGAGTCTCGTGGGTTGTCGTTTTGCGGGACGTCGCGCCAGAGGGATTGGTGGAGGGAGAGCGCGGCGGCACCAGAGGGGGAGAAAACGAGGCGCGGAACGTGGAGATCACGTGCGAGGAGATGAGTCCAGCCGAGGAAGAAATCGGAGATGACGGCGGAAGGGGGAGTGGATTGGGCCTGGGCCCAGTCCACGATTAACGGGTGGTGATGGTGGCGCATGAAGGTGATAATGGTGACGAGCATGTTGAGGTTGGGGTTTGAAAACTGAGGTGCGGGAAGGAGAAGGGTTTGCAGCAGAGGAGAAAAGTTGGTCGGGACCAAGGGTAGGTTTCTTGGGGTGACGAGAACGGTGACTTGGACGCCACGAGAGACAAGAGCCTTGGCGAAGTCCAAGAGGGGGATCGCGTGACCGGAAGAAGGGAAGGGGTATGCCAACACGTGAGCTCTTGCAGTAGACATGCTTTGAAGGAAGAATGGTGATGGTGTGTGAGAATGGTTGTGGTTTAAAGGGTTCATCTTCTTCGGGTTGTTAAGTGAAGTTGACGGAGAAAGAAGAAAGCCGGGGAAGCAGTGGAGTGTGCAGGCACTATTGTGTTTTTCTTTTCCTTCTGTTACAATCGTTGACTTTTTTGACATCACTGCTTACGATATCACAATATAATAACAAGAGATAATAAAAGTTGCAAAATCATTTTTTTTTAAGAAAAAATGTTATATTTTAAGTTAAAATCAGTAAGACCATTTCCAGTTTATAAGAGTTTAAATTTAAGAATAAAATATATTGTTTTGACGTGTTACAATTAACATATTAGATTAGTTTGAAACTTTAATAAAGTCTAAATAGCATGACTTGACGATGCCATCAAATTAACCAAACTAGCAATTGATGTATGCTTTGGCTACGTATGTTTATGATTTGTCCATTAATTTATTACTTTATTTGCTTTTAGGACTCTATGAGATCACATTTAAAACTTCCTCTAATTTAAGCAAACTGAAACTTTGACATTTTACCTGTCCAAGACATATTTTTCCTTTTAAACTCAACTAAAAGATCTTCAAATTTTCACATTTGAATTTGTGAACAAGATTAAGAATTATGTTTTCAGATTGATACCTATTTTAATAACACTTTCAAACTAAGTAACCCAGCTTTATTAAATTTTCTATAATAATTTAAGAGTTTTTCCAATACTATTTAAATATTCGATGAATTTTTTCTTAAGAGTATTTAATCTAGAAAGTACAAAATAAAGTCAACCTTTATTTTCACTCATTACTAATCAAAAGACTTGAGATCAATGTTGTTAAAATATATAATAAAAAGGTTTTGGTTTGAATATATTTTCAAAAACGAAATAATATATTATTAATAAATAATAAATAAATATAAAAAAATAAAAAATAAATAAATAAAATTATAAATATGCTAAATAATTATTAAATTTTGAACCAAAATCATAAATTATATAATAATTATGTTTAATATTAACTTAATAAAAATAAAATTATACAAACACAAATAATCTTAAATCCTAAATTTTCAAAACATATAATTTATCAATAATAAAAATTTATATTAAAATTTAATAAAGTGTATTTGTTATTATTTAATTTATAAATTAGATTAATATACTAAATAAAAAATAATATTTAATTTATAAATATTTAATATTATTTAATTAGATGAATAATTAATTTATTATGAAAAAAAATTAAATTAATTATATTATATAATCTTATAATTTTAAATAATTAATTGATATTTTTAATTTTAATTTAATTTTAAAGAAATTACTTTAATATATTTTTATTAAATTTTAATATAATAATTTTAATTAGAAGAATAATAAGTTTGAGAGGAAGAGAAAAAGAATGTGAGATAGAAAAGAGAAAAAAAAAGTTAGTAAATAATAAGAGAGAAATAAATTAAAAATAAATAAATAAATTTTATATAAATAATAAATAATTATAATTAATAAAAAATTGATTCATATTAATATTTAAATAATTATTTTAAAATATATTATTTATCACTAGATGCTTCCCTGTACAGCCCTTGATTTGATCATCGTCAGTACAGAACGATGATGGTATAATGGATACAACTCATTAAGAAGCAGGCTTTTCCTTTTTTTTTTTTTTTACATTAATATAGATATTTTTTTAATAATTATTTTATTAACCCATTTCAAAATAATATTATGTAAAAAATGTATTAATAATTAGACCAAACACGTGAAATTAATATTTTAGCTATATAGTTTTTTATTTTTTATAACAAATCAGTCATTTGTAATTAATAAAGTTTATAATATTTATATTATTTTATTAAGTTTTCAAACGATGTTAAAATATATAAAATTACACTGTATCTTTTAAAATATTTTTATAATTTAATAATACTTATATATTATTATAAAAATAAATTATAAATATATATATATATATATATTAAAAAAATATCACAATTTTATTTTTAATTATATAAATTAATTTTTATTTTTATTTTTATTTATTTTATTAAGTAATTATTTTATATTAAACCATATCTATATTTATATTTATATTTATTTTGAATTAAATTTATATTAAAAATATTTTAGTCTTTTATTAATTTATTTTATTATTTTTTAATCACTTAAATCAATTTATCAACTACTATCTTTTTATTTTTATTTTTACTTTTTACTAGTCCAAACAATTATACTCTTTATTATATTTCTCTCTCTTTTTTCAATCCTTTAAATCAATTCTTCAATCCAAACATAAGTCAGAGTTTAAATAATTTATATATTCGAAAACTAGAAGTTTTATAAAATGCTCCATTATTTAATGGTTTGGCCTAGACACTTGATCACGATTTCCATAATAAATTAATTAAATGTCTTTCTTAATAAGATTATTAAAGAATAAAACTTTATATTGATATGTTTGTAATTGGGAAGGAGGGGCAGATTGACAAGGGTCACAATCTAAAAAAAAATCAATTAAATTTTTATTAAAAAAATATATTATGACCTTCTTATTTACTTAGATATCTTTTCGAAAACTAATTTTCTGATTCTATATTTGTTATGATAATGTATAAACTATCAATCAACTTCTAATAATAGATTTGTTAACTTCTTTCCTTTTTTTTCCATTTGTATTCAATTTTAACCTTGAAATTATTGGATTGGCTATTGAATTATTTTTCATCATACCATACCTTATCAAGACCTACAATAAATATTTTATTTGCCATAGAAACATACCATTAGACTTTTGCAACACCTCAATGATAAGAAAAAATATCTTTCCCAACTCGGACACATCAAACCCTCTCGGACATATAATTTTTAAATTCAAATATCATAATTTCATCATTATTAATAAAGTTAAATTATCAAATTTTGGTGAATAATATTTGCTTTTTGTCACGCCTTTGATATGATTTACCGATGAAACGGGTTTCAATGCAACTAATCAAAAACATCATCAACCAACTCAACAAGGAAGAAGATTATCTTGACATTCATCCTTATTATGTTGTGAAAATTGAATCTTATACCTTTCAATTTTTCCTTATCCATTATATTTGATTTTGTAAACTCGTTCTACTTTAATTATTTGATCCAAATAGGTAAGCTTAATAAGTATCTATATATAACCAGTAGCAAGAAACGAAGTTGCATTCTTAACTTGGAAGAGTAATGATTATAGTTGTCATTGTCTTATCGTTTTTATTTAACGTTTTTAATTCCAAATTGAACATGAAATTTTTATTTTATTCAGCTCCTTTATGAAAAAACTAAGAGATGTTAAAAAAAAAAAAATTAACCCATAACATATGTCTGATTATTTTTATGAATTTCATTTCATTGTTTATGGTCAATATCGAATTTGCACTCTTCACAACTTCCATAAAGCACAATGAATTAGTTGACACCATTAAAACCATATAAGCTTCTTCCTTATACAAACCTTATGTTAGGATATGATTCACGACAAGACAATTATTTATGTTTTTTTTCCTCCTAAAACATCTTCTATAAATATTTTGTATAGATCTACATAAATAATAGCCTATATTCACCAATTCGAGAATGTAGTTTCTGTTAAGTTGTATTTGTGTACGTGTTACCTGTTTTTCTTCCTTTGCTTTACCAGGTGGTTAGATAGGACTTGGTGCATTTTCAACTAATTTGCTCATTCTCAATGGAAATATTTGGAAGAAGTGACATGTGCAGATGAAGACAATTCTTAGGTATTAAGAAGTTGCAGAGATTGTTGAAAATGAATTTTCAGTGCTGGTTGAAACCTCCACAGGGCATAAAAGGCTCTTTACAAAGAAAACAAGAAGAAAAATTGTAAAGAAACTTTTATTATTCATCAGTGGGTTGATGAAGCCCACTTTGAAAAGATTGTAGGAGTTGCAATTTCACGGGAGACATGGCAAATTTTGGCTTGGTACAGTGAAGGGATAGAGAAATTGAAGAAAGTAAGGTGACAAAGGATAAGACATTAATATAAGTTGTTGCATATGGAAAGCATTAAAAGGATAACCAATTTTTTTTAATAGAATCGTGACTCATACAAATGCGATGAAGAACTACGGGACAAAATCTCAAGTCAAGTAATCATTGTCTTTCAAAACAAGTATTTTCAACCTTGAACTCTATATCCTAAACCCTAAACAACAATGACTATAACATATGTGCTCAATAGATGTCCTACCAAAAAGACATGATTCTAGAGTTAACAAGCATGGATAGGGATTAAACCCTCTGTCAAATACCTCAGAATTTTCGGTTCATTGTGTTATAAACACATTTCATATTAAAGGAGAAAGAAACTTAATGATAAGAGTGAACCTATGATTTTTGTAAGCTACAATTCTACAGGCTTCTACAAATTATATAGTCCTAAAACAGAACAAGTATTTTTCAACAGGTATATGTACTTTGATGAATCTAGTTTATGGAATGAACTCCAATATACTATTGACCCATGCTTCTAGTTTCATTAGAGAGAACAGTTTACAAGAAAAAAAATGAAGGTGGTTGGACCTCAAATAATAACAAATGATAAATATGTGAAACATAGAATTATTCCTTCATGATTTGTAGATTATCAAAATTATTCTGATAATGTGATTTCAATTGAGGGAGATTTAGTTAAGCATTTGGCATCATGGCTAATGTCACGACCCTTCTTTTTTTTAATAAAGAATTTGACATGTGATAAATATGTGAAAAATAGTTTTTTTTTTATGAGAGACCAATTTTTTTTTCTGAATAATACAGTTTCATTCATTCATTAATATATAGCATTTGGCACCATGGCTAATGTCATGACCCTTCATTTTTTTAATAAAGAATTTGACATGCAATAAATATGTGGAAAATAGTTTTTTTTTCATGAGAGACCAATTTTTTTTTCGAATAATATAATTTCATTTATATATATATATATATATATATATATATATATATATATATATATATATATATTATCAAGTACAATACATCAATCCTTCAAATACAAATAGGTACAAAGTCAAGTCTTTCAAAATACAATAAGGCTCATGACCATTCTCTTATCTATAGGGAATGAGCTACGTGCCCAAACTTTCCCCACCCTCGGCTCCTCCTAGCTTGCTCATCCCCTTGGGTAGTCGATGCTCCACCTGTATCACCTACTCTTGTACCAAGTAGGATCACAGCAGAACACATCACAAAGAAATGCAAGGGTGAGCTAAAATCAACATTTATAATTCACAACTCTAATGATAGAATATAATCAAACAATAATATAAATATCCAATTCATTCTCTTAGGAGACATCTGGCATATAGCCTCGCCTTCAGGAAAACATCTGGCACACAGTTGTTTCCAGGGAAACCACCTGACACATAGTCGGGTCCCCAATTAGCATAATCATCTAACCCTCAAAGTCTGGTTTGCATATCTTAGGCATACAGTCTCAATTAGCAAAATCATTTGACCCCTAAAGTTTGGTTTGCATATCTTAGGCATACAGTCTCAATTAGCAAAATCATCTGACCCAAAAGTCTAGTTTGCATATCTTAGACATACAATCTCAATTACACATAGTTCATAACCATACAGTCAATCATAACTCAAGCACACATCAATATTTCTTAATGCACTCAGCTCCACATGACACATAGTCCCACTTTATGAAAGTGATGAAGATTTTATTGAATTATTTGATAAAACGAAGATCTTGTTGATTTGATAAAGTCAAAGACTAATATGATGAAGTCAAAGGTTGCTTGGGTTAAAAGGGTAGAATGATTAGTGAGTCTGCATCTATACATAGTTTTAATCATTTATATCTCTCTGTTGCATGGGGTTTCATCATTTGAAAGAAATTGAAAATGCTTCTAAAGATGTTTTTAATCCATTAAAAACTAAAGTAATCAGTTAAAGCTGATTTTAGGAAATTGTTTTAACTTATATTATAAGTTTTATCAATTAAAATGTTTTTAAAACTTACATGACAGATTTTTAATTAATAGGTTTTCGAAATAATCGATTAAAACCATTTAAAACATTCACTGGAATTGTTTTAATCGATACACTTTCGAATTAATTGATTATTTTCATTAAAGGAGTTTTTGAAAACCTTCTACCAGTGTTTTAACTAATATAGTTTCAAAATAATAGATTAAAATCACTTCAAATATTTTAGAAAGTGTTCTAGCAGTATTTTAATCGATACAAACTCGAAACAATCGATTAAAATAACGTGAAGTATTTTGAAAGATGTTTTGTCATTATTTTAATCAATGTAAAATCGAATTAATCGATTAAAACAAATTAAAGAACCTTTTGCTAAATGTTTTAATCGATTAAAACTTATTATTATCAATTAAAATCACTTAAAAAAATTTGTGAAAGTTTTTGGTAGAATTTTAATCGATTAAATTGCGAATTAATCGATTAAAACAACTTAAAAGACTTTTTGTTAATTGTTTTAATCGATTGAAACGATGTCACATCAGTTAAAATATGGAAAATGATCAAGAACATTTTAACAGATTAAAAAAGTTTTAACCGATTAATCAAAGACTAGTAATAGATTAAAAAATTATTTTAACATATTAATTACACCAGTAGTTGAAAAACTTCTCTATATAAACAGATTTGATTTAACATTTTAAAATGCACTTTTGAGTAATCAATCAAGCAATCATAAGAACTATTTTTAAGAAAGAATCGCGCAAGTTTGGTGAAGTTTTTCATAGTTCTTTCTTGAGGCAATTTTTGCATTCTTTTGGTGAAGAAACTCATTCTGCAGGAGCTGCATAATCCGGGTTTGATTGTTTTAGTTTCTTTTCTTTGTTTCTTTACATTTCTTTATTGTATTGTGGGTGTCTAGAATTGTTGGGCACTGGTTCTGTAGCTCGAATTTGGTTGTAGGTTGGTACAAGAACTGGAACTTAGTTCTTGGGTGGTGTGTGTTTGAGATTGTTGGGCACTGATTCTGTAGCTGAAATTTGGTTCTTGGTGAAGGTTTAGGTGCAAGATCTGGAATTTGGGTCTTGTAGTAGATTGGGTGTGATTGGAATCTGTAATCTGTAAAACATTCAATCTAGTGGAACTCAGCTGAAATTTGACTGAGATCTGGATGTAGCCCTGGGATTGGGTGAACCAGTATAAATTTTGGTTGTATTTCTCTAAATCTTACTCTCTTTAATTCTGCTACTGTCTTACTTTGAATAGCTTGATTTTTTTGGTTCAAGAATGAGTCAAAACTCTTAATCTTTGAAATAGATAATCTGTAAATTGCAAAAATCTTTCAAAGATCAATTCATCTCCCTCTTGATCTCAGCCTCTTTTTCTAACACATTACACTTTCACATCATACAATTGTTCATTAGCATATAACATTCTCATACACATTGTCACATTAATTCCATCTACTCATAATTAACACTAAACATATCACATAACATTATTCATCACAATCATTCAATACACAACACCCACTCATTCAATTAGCCTTGCACCAATCATCACAAAGAGGTTAGGACAAGCTCCCCTTACTTGGTACGTCCACATTTATTTTCTCCAAAGCTTGAGACTGATTTCCTATTAGCAAACATGAACAAGGTTCACTGTTTTTGGCATAACTCAATTTATACTCAATATTTTGACATGAGACCAGTTCTAACTTTCAAAGATCATTTATATACAACTTTGATGAAGAAAATATATTCAAATACCCTATATAATAAATGTCGTTTTCAGTTTACAGTGGTTGTTTCCAATAAGGCTCAACTACAATAATACTATGAACATGCTTTGGTATTTTGACTATAACTCATGTTACACATAAGCTATTGACATGAAACTAATTCTTAAATTTTGGAAACACATTTTCCTACAATTTTTATGCATGAATCAATTCCTAATTTCATATGTATCAATCCCAGTAATTCAAAAATAGAAGCTATTGAAACAGGGTAACATCTTAACGTCACAGCTAGAACACTTGACAGTAAAATGTGTATAACTCGAGCTACAAATATCCATTTGATGTGAAATTAGTTTCTAAATTTCGATAATATAAATTCATACAACTTTTATCAAGAAATCAAGTCCTAATTTTACACGTACCAATCCTAGAAATTCAAAAACCGAGGCTATTGAAACAAGGAAATATTTTAACGTCACAACTAGAACATTTGCCAGTAAAATAGACATAACTTAAGCTTTGAATATTTGTTTGATGTGAAATCAATTTCCAAATTTCGGGAACATAATTTACTACAACTTTTATGAAGACACCAATTCCTATTCTGTTCACACAAGTCCCAGAATTTCAGTGAACAATACCTACGAATTAGGGTTTCTAAGGTTTTTATCTCAACCACTTTTAATCCTCCACTTCAAACATGATTCTAGTGTTCTAGGTGTATAATCACAACAATGAAACCATGATAATACTCTTCCCACTCCATTCAAGCCCAGCCAAGTGAGAAGAAAAATTAAAAATTCACCATATTGAAAATTAAAACCGTAGAAATGTAGGGAAGATTGAGAGGAACAAACTTACCTCTTGGAGTTCCTTAAGAAAATCAAGATTTAGCCTTCAATTTGTGGATTGAAATACAAGGGTTTGAGAGAAAATAAAGAAGAATAAGAGAAGAAGAAAGGGTTGCACGTTGCTGAATTGAGAGAAAACTAAAATAAATATAAAATGTTTGACAAAAATGTCCCTCAACTAACTACTAAAGAACTAGTTTGCCCTTTTTGCTCTTAATTGAATTTTCTTTACTTCTCCCATTATAAACCTAATAATGAAAATTTCAACGGTCAAAACCTAAAACCACGTCTCGCGAAATTAATACCCAAAGTTAAGAACGATCCAACGGTTAACGAATTAGAGATCGTGATTTTACCGAAACTGTTCGAGATTCTAGTGAATTTGAAACAGAGTCACGGTTAGAGCTCTATTTATCCCCATACAGATGTCCAAACGAAAACCTAAATAGTAAAAATTTAGATGAGAATGTCTTGAACACACTCTTCAACTTGCAGGCAAATCCAACTGCAATCTGGATTGGAAGCTCGGAGGTTCTTTGGAGTTACAATCCCCTTTTTCAGCCAAACAATTTTAAACACCTCCTTTCGGCTCTCCTAAACACATACTAACTCACATACCATACGAAACACTTCAAAAACAATTCCAATGCATCAAGGAAAAAAAAATAAATCAATCCACACATAATTCCACATCATATACAAACACTAAGCAATATTTACCATCAAACACACAACCAAAGAACTATCTAGCCCTCACCACACAGTTAATCATGCTCATACAAAGAGCTATAGAAAGCTAACCTAACAATTCTCCTCCTGAAAAGAAATTTTTGTCCTCGAAAATGCATCCACTAGCCCTCAGCAAAGAGATGGGGGTACAACTCCCTCATCTTGTCCTCCACCTCCTAGGTCGCATCATCGGTGACTAGATCCCACACAACTTTTACCAACCAGATTGATTTACCTCTGAGTTCTTTCACTTTGGTATCCTCCATCCGCGCAGCTGGCAGTTCCACTATCAAGTTATCTCTCACTTGCATAGTTTCTGGTTCCACTACATGCACAGGGTCACCAATGTACTTCTTCAACTGAGACACATGGAAGACATTATGCAGACCGGCTAGATTTGGGGGTAATGTCAGCTCATAAGCCACCAGTCCTCTACGGTGTAAAATCTGATATGGTCCAATAAACCTGGGTGTTAGCTTCCTGGCCTTCAAAGCCTGCCCTACACCCGTGGTCTGAGAAACCTTGAAGAACACATGGTCTCCAACCTTGAACTCCAAAGGCCTCCGGCGACGGTTAGCATAGGACTTTTGTCGACTCCGCGTCGTCCTCAACCTCTCCTGGATGAGTTTCACCTTATCCCTGGTTCTTTGGAGCATCTCAGGTCTAACCATCAAGTGAACTTCATCCTGAAACCAACACATGGGGGTCCTACACCGTCTATCATACAAAGCTTCAAAAGGCCCCATGCCAATACTCGAATGGTAGCTATTGATATAGGTAAACTCCACTAGAGGAAGTAAATCCTTCCAAGTACCCCTCTACTCAACCACACATGAACGAAGTAAATCGTCTAAAGTCTAGATGGTTTGTTCTCACAATACACAAGTAATGTTATAATCAAGTGCTTTTTGAACATGGACATAAACAATGTATCCAAAAGACTAGAAAGTGATCAACCAAAGATTTCACTCCACTTCAAGCCTCTTGGTGTTACATTCTTTATTTTCAATGTTGGCCATCAATTTAGGACATAAACAATTCAATTCACTGCTTCAACTAAAAAGATCTTAAAAATGTTTTTGTTGGATAGCATAAAATGAATCATATTCATTATTTTTTTATTTTATTTTCGTTATTATTATTATTTTGGTGTGAAATAAAAACATTGATTTATACTTTTTCCTCCCAAAAATCATTGAAGTCATTTGAATTGAACTCTCCTCATTAATTTGCAAACACTTAATAAGGATTATCAGTTTCCTTCTCAATTATAGTCTTAAAGAATTTGAAAGAATTTAAAGCCTTTCTTCCAAATTTATTGTTAGATGCTTGAGTGATCAGGTAACACATATACACATGAATAAGCTCCAATATTTGAGTCGCGCTCCAATCAATCTTCTTTATAATTGAAGCAAAATGTCGTTTCCTATGATACAATGGTTGAATGTCATCGTTAAGAAAGAGAGTTGAGAAAGTTCATGTACCATACCAGTTGGATAAAATTTCTTTTGTAGTTATTTTTAGTTGATAAAATGTTGATCTAAACTGAACCAATAAATGTTTCGATTGTGAATGAGAGAATACAAAATAATAGAGAAATAAATTTGAGAAAAAATATATTTTTTTTAATTCTTACATTTACGTAAATTTTGAAATAATCTAATTTTAAATAATAGAATTACTCTCATTTTTTAATTTTCTATTCAAACAACACGTTTTATCCTAAAATATTTCTAATTCTTATAGAAATATATTATTTCTAAAAGAATCATGGAACACACATATGAAAACGATGAAACACACAAATGAAGACGATGAAAAGAAATGAACAACAATGCTATTGCGGAGAAGATTTGATTTTATCCAGTGTTGCAGAGAAGACTACTACGAAGGAGATTTGAGATATCTTCATTAAACTATATGATGTGAAGTCATTTCCCACAAAAATATTCTTAAAGAGAAAACTATATACTTTTCGGATGAGTGGGTCCACATCAGTGATGGACCACATCAACCATTTAAATACCTTGTTTGCCCAACTATCAATGACAGATTTCAACATAGTTGAAAATGAACGTTGATGTATGTTATTTTACTCTTTATTTCTTGATCTAAGAGCATTTTCGAAGCTAATTATTTTATTCATAAACCATGCATTTAACATGTTTCATTAAAAGTATAATATAATTCATTTTTTCTTAATTTGTTGCATTTTACATAGTTTTAACATAATAAACAATATACATGTATATATCCATATTGCATATTTCTTTTTCTTTTTTGTAGGAGAGGTAATTTGAGATAAACCAAATTGATGCCGTCAAGTTTCACTCTTATTGGAAACTCAAGTTTGATTATGCAACTCAATTGCAAAATATTACAAATGGAAATTTTGAATCAAGCAAATTAATTGGTACGGGAATCTAATTTAGCTAAATTAAAGGTCAATAAGAATAAAAAATTAAATGCAAATCGATGTAGAATTACTCAAATATGAAAGAAACAAATTATTTTCTCTAAATCGAGTCTTAAAAATTTCTCTTTACAGACACTCCAATTTTGTAATTAATTATTTGAGAAATATTTGATTTTATTGTAATTAATTTTATTATTAATTATCTTGTTCAAACACCTATAAATAGAGGTATTACGTCAATGCACAATCATAATATCTTAGCTTGGGGTGAGAACTGTTGTTTTCTTTCGTCCCCATTTTCTTTTCCTATTCTCAGTTCTTACACTACAAGAAAAAATAATTTTAACGACCGACAAAGTGAGTCGCTAATATAAAAAAATCGATCGCTAATCAGTTAGTGACTGAAATTAGCGACCAAAATACATCATCGCAAAAGACCAAGTCGCTAATGCGTTAGCAACCAATTTTCATTTCCATCGCAAAATAGCGACTGATAAGGTGATTGCTAAATAATTCAGGCACTTATTCATCAAAGACCAAAATAGCGACCAAAATTAATATATTAAATCGGTGACAAAATTAAAAACAATAGCAACTAATATAATCGATTGCTAATATATTAATTGAATTATTTAAATAATAATTTAAATTGATCACTAAATCGATCACAAAAATAGCAACCGAAATTAATATATTAAATCGTTCATTAAATTGGTGACATAATTAAAAAAATAACGATGGACATAATCAGTCGCTAATATATTAATTAAATTATTTAAATAATAATTTAAATTGATCGCTAAATCGATCGCAAAAATAGCCAATGAATAGTTTCGATCGCTAAATTTCAATTATATATTATAATATATTTGTAGCGATCGAAAATTCGATCGCTAATCTAACCAAAACTAGAATTTATTTTTTTTTATTTTGTAGATCCAATTTTCCATAATTTGTACCTACTTAATTGATCCAAAATTTTAATCATCATAAATAGTAAATGTCATCATCCTGAATATTAATCATCCTAAATTTTAATCATCAATATTCTAATCAACCTTAAAAATTTTCAATTTATGAATGAATGTCATCAAACACAAGTGAAAACTTAAGAACTAAAGTCAAATTATTTAAATCATAACAAAACATTTCAAAGTCATGCAAGCACTCAAGATTCAAAGTCATAACAGAAATAAATTATTTTTAAACAACCACTCAAGATTCAAAGTCTTAATATGATAAAATTGGAAATTAATCCTTTGATATATTGTCAGTATCATGTTGACTTGTAGTAGGATGACTAGGAGTAGGCATAGGAGGACTATTCATCTAAATATGTTGTAAAATAAGCTACATCTGCTCATCTCACTACAAAAAAAAATAATGTTAAAAAAAATAATACAACTTTTATCTGTACTAAAATATCTATTCCAGACCACAAATTGTAGCCAAAATTAACACCATTTATCATCCTATATCTGCAACCAATAAGCTTTATATCACATGCCTACTAAAATTAGAGAATACAAAAAAACTGCAAAGAGAAGGTGAGAATACCTGGCCTTTCCTTGATAAGACACATCTAGAATCTCCAGCATTAGCAACAAGAAGTTTGTTTGAGGTAGACAAAAATTACAAAACACATGAAACAATGTTGAAATAATGAAATCTAACATATACAAGCAAAGAATCACCATAAGGTTTAGGAAAGTGGTAATTCATAACTAAAAAATGTTGTTTAGTTCATAAGCAATTTAAGCAAAGGAAGTTGTGCAAATAACTGATCAACTATAATATACTAACTAGTACAAAGTATGTTAAATGGATTTTTTTTTAAATTATATTAACATTCTAAAAAAAATAATCAAAAAATAGAATTGCTAAGCTTAAATTTAAAATCGTCCAATATATTTATTACAAGATTAAATTCCATACATTAAAACCTTTCCAACATGCATTTGAATAATGGAATAAGTTAGAAAAGCAAGTAGTGATGGTGCAAGAAAATGTTTCCTAATTATTACCTCCTCAAAAGCCCAATCATCAAAACGATAATTGGCTTCATTATTCCTAGGAGACCAAATAAAGCCATCTAGCGTACCAGAGAAATTCTCTCCACCCTCTTTGTCCACGCATCATCTCATCCATTCTGCCAATATGAAGGAAAATATGAAAAAATAGGACATAATTTTGACAGAAGCAGTTCCATTTAAATGCCATATGTCCATTTCCATTTATTGGCATGAAACCTATGGATCCATAAAGCTCCAAATATGCAAATGATTTTAACCATGAAGTAAAAGAAATATACATAAAAATAAGCACTAATATTGAAAATGACTTTCAGATCAGGCGGTGACATTCCTAATCTTTTGACTAGCATAAGGCTACAAAGAAATCGAAGGGGTGATTGAAATTTTTAAAACATCAACAACACATAGGAAAAGAAGAAAAAAGATAGGAGAAAAAATTGTTTTAATATTATTTATAGTTCCTAGCTATGTTTATATCTTGAGTAGATAGATAGGGTAAATAATTGGGCGCAAATGTTGAAGACATACCACAAGGCTGAGCCTAAGCCAAATTACCTTTTACAGGTAAAGAACATCAACCAATTATCCCATCCCCTGACTTTTATTGGCATCCAATAAGATTACAAAAGCTCTAAATCAAAACAAACAAATACCTGAGAAAAGATTTTGTTAAAGATGTGCATATATCCCCAGCTAAGTAAGCTTCACTCTTCAGGACTTGCTAGTGTAGATACTTGGCACAAAATTTCAAAACTGCTTTGCTTACAAATCGGTGAGATCATAAGCAAGGCTATAACAAGGAAAATATTAGAAAAGAGAAAAAGAAAACTTATGCAGTATGTTCCAATGACCCATCCATGTTAAAGTGGGTTCGCAGAAGGAAATGGGTGTATATGGGAGGTTAAAGGGAGTAGAGATGATGGTGAGAGGAGTAGAGTGGCCGCGGTACACAATAGGGTGATGGGAGAGTGAGGTGTGAAACAGAGGTTGTAGGTGGGGGAATGGGTAGCTGATTCAAAAGGGGGTGGTCGTGGATGATTTTTAGAAGGTGAACATCACCACAAGACCCCCAAAACTATATCAGGCAACGTAAAACATGCAAAATCGGAGACGTTCAACCTAGATGCAAAATCAACATCAAACAGAAACAAAAGAAGGCTATAATTCAAAAAATGGAACAAGGCAACACCAATCTGCAGTGAGACAAACAAAATCAAGCTTTCGATCCAAGTTCTACCAACTCCTCACTAGTCCACCAAAACAGAGCAAGAGAAAGCATAGATCAAGCACACAATCCAGGCAGAGATTAACACATATACAAAGCAAATAAAAACCAGAAATAGAGAAATAACAACTTGGAAAGAAATGTGGTTTCTTCTTCTTGGTCCCTAAACCAGCGGCTGTCCGTAAGCTAATGATTCCCGGGGAAGGCGGTGCAGGTGAAGATGGTTGGTGCAGGGGTGGGCACGACGAGTGAGGTGCGGGGGCTAGGGTTCGCGGAGGTGTCGCTCGTGCTGGTTAGGTCTGGTCCACGGGCTTGTAGAAAAGTGATGAGGTGCGATGGTGAGGGGCTTTGGTGGCTAGGGCCTGTGTGGTGGGGTAGAGTGATGGTTCGCAAGGGGGATTGAGGAGGAGCATCTCTTGGTAGCCGGAGCTGAAGATGGCGCGAGGGTCGTGGGTGAGGTTCGCGGGCTTTGTGGGTACGAGGAATGGAGAGGATAAGTGGTGGTCACGGTAAGGAGATTTGAGGGAGAGAGTGTGAGGGTGGCTCGCGGTGGCCGGGGTTGAAGCTGGGAAAACGGGGAAACATGTGGAGGGGTATGGTGGTAAGAATGGGGGAGAGGATGAAGGCAGGGAGGAGGGGCTAAGGGAAGAGGGGAGTGAAGGTAGGGTCAGTGAATAGTTCAAGGTGAATGGAGGAGAATAGAAAGCTGTGAAGGGTCGTGTGAGTCCGTGAGCGTGCAGGCCCCTCTTTTACTATTCTTCTCTTTTTTTATTAGGTTAAAATTAGGGTAAATATGATGGATGGGCTAGGCCCAAAAATAAAATTGCATTTTAAATATTTTTTTATTTTTATTATTTGTTCTTCTTTTCCTATTTTAAAAAGAATTATTATATATTTTTTATTTTCAAATTTTTTTTTTGTTTCTAAAGAAAAAGTTGTCATTTATTATTATTATTTTTTTTTTTAATATTTTTCATATTTATCCGAAAATTGGGTACTCGATAATTACTATTTTCCTTTAAAGTTAAAATTAGGTCAAAATTGGAGATCTAGGGTAAAAAAATGAATTAATCCCAAAAATAGCCCTTTTTTTTGTTTTGTTTATGAAGAAAATCATACTTTTAAATTTAATTTTCTTTTTTTCTCCTTTTCCTTTGTTTTTATTATTTAAATTTTAAAATAAACTTTGTTATTTATTTTCGAATTCTCAATTACCTGGACGAAATTGGATGCTAACACAACAGAATAATCACATTCCCCTAAGTACTATTGTATAGTATTCTTCATTCCTTTTAAAAAGAAAATAGACCAAAAATATTAAAGAGAGAGTAGCTGGAGAGGGAAAGAAAGGAAAAAGAGAGGGAACTAAACCCTCAACACTAAATATAATAATTTTTTTAATTAATTAAAAAATATAAATTTAATTAATTAAAAAATATTAATATTATTCATTCATCATTTAAGGAAAAAATTTAAAATATAAAAATTAAATATTAAAAATAATATTATATTTTTAAAAACAAATTATAGAAAAAGGTTTAAAAACATATATAAATTATATTTACATGTACAAAATATTAAAGATATTCACATTTAAAAAAAATATCAAAAAATTATACTTTAAATTGATTAAATATATTTTAAAAAAATTTATATTTATTAAAGTATTAAAAAATATTTTGTAATATATAAGTTAAAAAAATTATCATTAAAATTTTTAAAAATTATTAGTTTTCTAATTTATATAGAATGAAAATAAATTACAAATATTATAATATATTGGTATATTAGTATAATATAGTATATTTGTATTCTAATTTTTAATTAAACTAAAATTATGCTAATAATGTATAATAATATACGAGGAAATAATAAATTTAATCCAATTATTTATGTATATATATATATACTTTTTTAACTTCTCACATTCTACATATTTTTGAAAAGTCTATCATTTCTACTACATTGTCATCCTCATCTCCTCCCACATTCTATTTTTATAATAATTAGTCTTCTTTTATATGATACTTTATTTTCTATTATTATCACTACTGCAGAAAAGGCTTTTTACATCGGTTAAAATGGGCTTTCGACGTCGGTTAAAGCGGCGACATAGATACGGGGGTCATAGAAAGTAAGACTTTCTACGTCGGTTCCTAATAACCGACGTAGAAAGCCTTACTTTCTTTGAGCTATTATGATCGGTCAAACTGGTTATGATCGGTCATAGAGCTATCTTGATCGATCATAACCGGTTCCGATCGGTCACGGAAAGACTTTCTACGTCGGTTAGTCGAGGAACCGACGTAGAAAGTCTTATTTTGTATGAGCTATTCTGATCGGTCATACTGGTTCACGATCGGTCATATACTTTCTATGTCGGTTAACACTTATAACCGACATAGAAAGTCTTACTTTCTATGTCGGTTAAAATTATAACCGACATAGAAAGTACTTTCTACGTCGGGTAATGACATAACCGACGTAGAAAGTGTTATTTTTTTAAAATACCTGCATTTTATTTACGAGATGCTACCTTTCTTCGAGTAGACTCGCCTATTCATCACAGTTCCAGACAAATAACCACATATCCAGGTACGAACGGATATGCACAGTTCATATATAAATTTGCTACAAATATATATCCAGTACAGACAGATTCAATTGCAGACAGATATGTACATATGAAACACATTGAAATGAATATATGTACAGACAGATTCAGTTCCAGACAGTTCATTTACTTAAACGAATGTAAATTTCCTAACTTAAATCAATTCTATCTAAATTGTTACAAGTTAAATTTCCTATGAAGATTGAATGCTTAAATTTCCTATCAAGTTGGAGCATTCTCCCAAAATCCTTCCATATGGTCATAACGGATGGCATGCACATCATCTATTTCTACATTAACACTCAAGTTTGGCATATTTGAAGAGAAACATGGTGTCTCGGGTATATCAAGTACTAATTCATCATTCTCATCGAAGTATACATGGGTTTTCCTTGTAGAACCACTGACCATCCTTTGTTAGCGGGATCAGTGACATAAAACACTTGTTTTGCCCGAGATGCCATGATAAATGGTTCTTCGGTATAACGAGTATTTTCAAGGTTAACCAAGGTAAATCCAAGATCATCGGTGAAGATGCCAGTATTAAAATCAACCCACTTGCATTTAAAAATAGGTACTCTCGAATATCGTGTAATCTATTACCCAAATCTCTTCAATTACACCAAAGTAGCCCATTGACGCCCTTATCGGATATTTATCCTTTGAACTCGAGAAATGCATTGATTCAGCCACCACCATGACTCCACTATTTTGCATTGTGCTTATTTCATCTTCTCTCTTTGTATAAAATGAATAGTTATTTATATCATACCCACCCCAACATATCACATCAAAGTTTGGCTCACATGCTAGCCACTTTAGTGTATCAGAAGCTGTATTGTCACCTTCAACTTGTTGTTTAAACCACTTCAAAAAGCTCTTGTTGTGTTCAGTGATCACCCACTTTTTAGGCATACGTGGATTATTTCGCTTCACAATCTCTTTATGAGCACTTAAGTAGGGGATGACTTCTTCACTGTTATTCAAGATGTACAAATGCGCTTGAAGTACTTCATCTCGACACATTGTCACAACTTTTGCACCTCGAGTTCCTCTACCAAGACCTATTCCATGGTAACGAGTCTTAGGTAACCCTATAGCTTCAACTTCGATAAGTAGTTTGTGCAAAACTCAATAGCTTCCTCTGCAATATATCTTTGAACAATTGATGCTTCAGGACGATATTGGTTCTTCACATACCCTTTTAATATTTTCATGTATCGCTCAAAAGGGTACATCCATCGTAAGAAAACTGGACCACAGATTCTAACTTCCCTGGCTAGATGAACAATCAAGTGAACCATAATATCAAAAAATGATGGAGGAAAGTACATCTCAAATTGACATAATATTACTGCAGCCTCATTCTCTAACTGATCCAAAACATCCGGGTCCATAATTTTACTACATATGGCATTAAAAAAAGCATAATCGAGTTAAGGAATATCTAACATTGTCTCGGTAAGATACCTCGAATAGCCACAGGTAGAAGTTGTTGCATCAATACATGACAATCATGAGATTTTAACCCAAGCAATTTGAGATCTTTCATAGATACAAGTCTCTTCACATTGGAAGAGTAACCAAATGGAACCTTCACACCTCGTAAAAACTCACAAAAACTTTTTTCTCTTTTTTAGACAGTGTGTGACATGTCTGGAGGCAAGTATGTTCGGTTACCATGAGGTTGAGGAGCTAATTGTTCTCTTATACCCATTTCAACCATGTCCAAACGAGCATTGACACCATCTTTTGTTTTTCCTTGAATGTTAAGGAGCGTTCCGATGATACTTGTCACACACATTTTTCTCTACATGCATGACATCTATACAATGCCTCACATCAAGAACCCTCCAATATGGAAGAACAAAAAGGATTGACATTTTCTTCCATATACCTGTGGCTTTCTTTTGCGTCTTTCCAAACTCACACGAAATTGCACTTACTCGTTGATATACTTCTTCCCCACTTAAAGGTGTTGGGGCTGCATCATTTTCTTGACACCCGTTAAATGATTTTTTTAATTTACGATATGAATGGTTTGAAGGAAGAAATCTTCGGTGTCCAAGGTACACTCGTTTTCCTTCCATGTTGTAGTTGATAGTGACATGTGTCTTCTTCACATATCGGGCAAGCTTTATGTCCCTTTGTGCCTGTAGCCACTCAAATTACCATATGCTTGGAAAGTCATTAATTGTACAAAATAACATTGCACGCAACTTGAATAAGTCACCTGTGTACCCATCAAACACATCAACACCTTCCTCCCACAACATCTTCAACTCTTCAACCAATGGGCTTAAAAAAACATCAATGTCATTTCCAGGTTGTCCGGGACCCGAGATCATCAAAGATAGCATCAAGTACTTACGTTTCATACACAACCACTGGAGGTAAGTTGTAAATAACTAACACCACAGGCCATGAACTATGTTTACTGCTTAAATTTCCATATGGATTCATTCCATCTGTAGCAAGTCCAAACCTAATGTTTCTTGGATCATTACCAAAATTCTGGAAGATGGAATCAATTTTTTTCCATTGCAATCCATCTGTCGGATGCCTCAACTGACCATCTTTAATACGACTATCTGCATGCCATCTAGTGAGCTTTGCATCATTTCCATTAGTGAACAATCGTTTCAACCTTGGAACAATGGGAAGATACCATAACACTTTTGCCGGGGTACCCTTCATAACATCATTGTCGGAATCACCATCCTTCTTCTTGTATCGTGATTCCCGCATTGTGGACATTCGTGACGGTTCTCAAATTCTTTCTGTACAACACACAATCATTCGGACATGCATGAATTTTTTGGTACTCCATACCCATTGGACACAATATCTTCTTAGCATCATAATTGCGGGTTGGCAATGTGTTACCTTCAGGGAGCATGTCACTCAACAACTCAAGCAATTTCGTGAAACTTTTATCATTCCACCCATTCTTTGCCTTCACATTGAACAATTTTAGTACCGCAGACAATCGTGTGAACTTAGTACAATTTGTATACAAAGGCTCTTTTGCATCATTGGACAACTTCTCGTACACATGTGTGTGTTGGAAGGCATCTTGTCCAAGCTCACGAATCATTTCCTCCAGCTGATCATCCATCTCTAGATCAACTTCTTCTTTGTCTTCTACACTTGGCATGTTTAATAATTCACCATGCCATGTCCACTTTATGTAACTCTTTAGGAAACCATCACAAAGAACATGTTCCCGAATAACTTCAGTCGGTAATCTTCGCTCATTCAAGCAGTTAACACAAGGGCAATAGAATCTTCCATCATTATCCGGAACATTCATCTTAGCAAATTCAAGGAATTATTCTACTCCACTCTCATATTCATTTGTTGTTCGTCCGTAATTGATCCAACTCCGATCCATTGTTACAAATCTAATTTTCAAAATCAAATTAGCTACGAAACACGAAATAACTACATTATAATGCCTACACGAAATCCAACTCCACTCTCAAAATAACTACATTATAATACAAATCTAATGTTCAAAATCAAAATCACGAAAGAATGCCGACAGAAACACATTCAAATGACTAAACTACTTACAATACATCTCTAAATTAGCTAAAGGCACCTGTGATGTTTCCCTCTCTTGACAGCATTATTACTTACTAGATTCAATACTGTAAACCTACATTGGCTAAAGCAAGCACGAAAACTTACCTCTTAAAGACCTACGAGAGGTGGCGAGGTGGCGTGACGTGCGGAGCTGGGTGGGGAGAAACGTATCCAAGGCGACGGGCACCGGTAGCGAGCAGGCGGCACGAAGCGTTGGCAGGTGGCGTGACGAGCAAATGTGGGTGCGGAGAAACCTATACAAGCGAACGGGGGAGCTCTGGTATGGGTGAACTGATGAAAGGAAATGGAGCGTAGGGAGAAACGTACAGGGGAGCTCTGCTATGGGGGGGAAGTGATGAAATGAAATGGAGTGGGGGGGAAGTGATGAAATGAAATGGAGCACGGGCAAAACAAAAGATACTATGTCGGTTGCCCTAACACCCGTCATCAAAGACACTTTCTACGTCGGTTAAAATTTACCCGACATAGAAAGTTCATTTTCTACGTCGGGTAAATGTTACCCGACATAGAAAGTTAACTTTCTATGTCGGGTAAATTTTAACCGACGTAGAAAGTGACCTTTCCACTTACTATGTCGGTTAAAACTTACCGACATAGAAAGTTTATGATTTTATTACAAAATTGCCACCGCGCCACATACTATGACGGGTGGATTACGACCGTGATAAAAACCAGTCATAGAAAGCTATTTTTCCACTAGTGTATTATTTATTTTCTTATAATTTAAAATAATTAATATTATTTTAACATTTATTTTTATGTTTTTAACTATAATAAATCAAATAAAATGGTTCGATAATATCAATTAATTAAAATCATCACATCAAAAGCTTAGATAACTACATTAAAATTATTAATTTTAAAATATAAAATATATTTTAAAATAAAAATACTAAAATTATAGATTGAAAAGAAAATATAATAAACAAATACTCTTTACTTTATATTATATTTAAGTGTGTGCACGAATGTTGACCTTCTTAACTATAAGGAAACAGATCGAAGAATATAAAGATAGAATTTGAAGAAGTGAATTTTGAAGATAAAGATTATTTTTATATAAATTTATTCTAGTATATCAATTAACAATAATAATACGTAAAATTTAAAAACTAAACTAAAAAAAGTAAGTTTAAATTTATAAAAAAATCCAATATATAAAAAAGATGAAATTTTAAAAAGGCACAGTCTTAACTTACATTAACTGCTTTTTTTTTTTTAAAACCTGACAAGAAAAACTAGGCTTTGAAAAAAAAATTAATAATTTTGAAGTTATTTTAGTAATAAAGTTTCCAAAGGTGATCTATGTATTTGTTGAGCAAAATTAGAGGTGTGTTGAATATAGATTTAAATATATTTTTAATTTATTTAGATATGGTTTATTTTTAGTATTTATAAAATAGATTAGTTTTACATTTTTAACTTTTCTAGCAATCTATTTTTAATCTTTTTTATTAGTTATGTTAAAAATGAAAAATATTAATTAGTATATTTAAAGTAAAAAATATTTCAACTAAAGATAATTATATTTTTATAAATAATTTAATTAAATAATATATTTATTATCTAATGTATGTCAATTATATTTTGATATAATTTTTTTTGTATATCAATTATATGAAAACAACCATGGTTAAGAAATTAATAATAATAAAGCAATAAATTTAAAAACTAGATTAAAAATAAAGTATTATAAAATAAAATTGTATTAATTTGATTGAAATTGTAATTTTTTTATTAATTAAGTTAATGAGGAATTAAAATATAATATAATTTGATGTGTTCAATTTTTTTAATATAAATTTTTAAAATATAATTTATTTTCAATTGAAAAATATATTAAAGAATATATGTTATTAAACTTTTCTTAAACATTATATTGAATAGTTAATATCACTCTAATATTAATTTATTACAATTTATATTTTTAATAAATTCGATTTATTTTTAATAATCTTTTTATTTTAGTAATTTAAAATTAAAGTTAATCTTCATTTTGTTAACATTAAGACCAAAGTTTATTTTTAAAGTATATTTGAAAAAATAAATTACTTTTAAAAAATAAATTGTAAACAATATACTAAAGCAATTAAAGTATATTTATAAAAAAAATATTTAAATATAATATAAAAATAATGTTTATTAGCGACTGTTAAGGTTCCAACATAAAACCAATTGACAATATGTGAAATAGCCTAACATGTATTTAAACTATACCAAATGACATGAGATAGGCGATGTAGGACTTTCAACATGCCCCCTCCAACAAAGTCTGCTGGACCAGGCAAAGGGTACTATTGACCCAACTAAAGGGCAACTTTTGGCCCATGACAATAACCGGAAAGATGTTAGGTTTTGACTCTGATACCATGTTAAGGTTCCAACATAAAACAAATTGGCAATATGTGAAGTAGCCTAACATGTATTTAAACCATACCAAATGACATGAGGTAGGCGATGTGAGACTTTCAACAACGACCGATTTTAATTCGGTCGCTATTTTTCCATTAGCGACCGATTTCAATTTGGTATCTATTTCAATTTGTAATTCGGTCGCTAAATCAGTCGCTAAATGATTTTTTTATTTTTGTATAGAATAGTCATCGATTTAGCGACCAAAATTTTGCGACACAAACTATTGGTCACTCAATAAAAAATTGAAACCAAATCATATTTTGGTGGCAAAATTGGTCACTAATTACGACCGAATTAAATTGGTCTCTAAATCGGTCGCTAATTGTGACTGAAAAAATTTAGTTGCTAAAAGTGTTTTTTCTTGTAGTGTTAGTTTAATTTTTAGTTATGTGAGTCATATGCTACTGCACTTCTGCTATTTAATTGTTTAGAATTTTTATTCCACTATTGCTTAATTTTCATTTTCAATTCATCTATTTTCCAATTCCAATTATCAATTTAATTATAGAGTTATCGTTTCTAGATATTTCAAATTTGATTACTTCTTTATTTTATTTTAAAGAAATTCTTGATTCTTGCACTTTTAATTAAAAGAACTTTATTTTAATTTTATAAATTTCAGTTATTTTAATTATGCTTCCATTTAATTTTAATTTTCGTTAATATTCTATAGTAATTTGATTTTAATTTTTATTATTCTGCATCAAATTTTTTTTCACTCTTTCATTCATACCTTATTTACTTGTTTTGGAGAGAATGATATGTGGTAATAAATATGTTCTTATAATTGTGTCCTTATGATATTCGACACAGGTTAGTTATACTATATTAGTTTAACAACTTGTTTATTATTTTTTATCAGTATTTTTTGCGATCAAAATGTTGTTATCAAATGTGCAGAGCTTCTACTTCAGAGTTTACTTGATTCATATGATCAACTCATCATCAATATTACAAATAATAGTATTGGTGGGAATATGCACTTTGAGAATGTCGCCAGAGCTATTCTTAAAGAAAAATCTAGGTGGATAAGTAAGGCCGAAAGTTTCAAATAAGAAAATGTTTTGACGATGAACTGCAAAGTGAGTAGACAAATGACAACTTGATAAATGAAAAGGTTATAGTACAGGTAGAGAAGAAGTCTTCGGATGACTTTTCTGAGTCAGAAGAGGAGCACGAAGACCAAGAGCCAAATGAGATTGGTAATGAAGATCTCTGGTGGTCAACACAAGAAAAAGCCAGACCATCTTGGCATTCACAATATGTGATGACAAGTCATGATGCGTATTGTCTTCTAAATAAAGAATGGGAACTTTCAACTTTTCAAGAGGCTATGAGTTATTTAGATGCTCCTCTCTAGATGATTGCAATGCATGAAGAAATTGAGGCTTTTTATAAAAATAAGACATGAAATCTTGTGAAACTTCCAAAAGGTCGAAAAGTCATTGGTTTCAAATGGGTCTATAAGATTAAGAGAGATGACAATGATCAAGTAGAAAAATATTGTGCTAGATTGGTGGTAAAACGATATGCTCAGAAAAAAGTATTGATTTTAATGAGATATTCTCGCCGGTTGTGAGATTGATGTCCATCAGAGTTGTCCTGGCTATGTGTACTGCACTTCATTACATCTTGAACAATTGGATGTAAAGACTGTTTTTCTTCATGGAGATCTTGAAGAGGAAATTTATATGCTCCAACCAGAAGGCTTTGAAAAACAAGAAAACTTAGTTTCCAGGTTGACCAAACTTCTATATGGTTTAAAGCAGGCGCCCATATGTGTTGTATAAGAAAGAGATTTGATGATAATAATTTTGTACATATTATAATAGGTTTGGTGATAATGATTTTGTTATCTTGTTGTTGTATGTAGATGACATGTTGGTAGTAAGCTCCAACATATATCGAATCCAAGAATTAAAGGCACAATTGACTAGGGAGTTTGACATGAAGGACTTGGGACCAGTAAAAAAGATTTTAGGAATGTAAATTCACTAAGAAAAAAAAGATAAGGTTTGGCTTTCTCAAAACAATTACTTACTAAAAATCTTGCGGTGCTTCAACATGCAAGATTGCAAGCTAATTTCTACTCCACTTCCTATCAATTGTAAGTTATCCTCAAGTATGAGTTCCAACAATGAAGCCGAGAGAAAGGAAATGTCTCGAGTACCGTATGCATCAACAATGGGAAGTCTTATGTATGTCATGATTTGTATAAGACTAGACATTGCACAAGTAGTGAGAGTAGTTAGTAGATTCATGAGAAATCCTGGTGGAGAGCATTGGAGTACTATAAAGAGGATCCTTATATACATAAAAGGAACCTCAGGTGTTGGATTATGTTATGGAGGATCAGAACTAGTTGTCAGAGGCTATGTTAATTCAGATTTTGCAGGTGATCTGGATAAAAGGGGATTTACTACTAGTTATTTGTTTACATTTGCAGGAGGGGCAATAATTTGGTTATCCAAGTTACAAGATGTTGTAACTTTGTCTACCACAGAAGCTGAGTATATGGTAGCCACCCAAACATGTAAGGAAATTATTTGGATTATGAAGATAATGGAGAAACTCTAGCACAAGAAACAACTAATTGTTGTGTATTGTGACAGTCAGAGTGTCTTGCACATTGCAAGGAATCCAACCTTTCATTCCAAGACAAAACACATAGGAATAAGATATCATTTTGTTCAGGAAGTAGTGGAAGAAGAAACTGTGGATATGCAAAAGAGTCACACGAATGAGAACCTAGCAGATGTTATGACAAAATCGATTAATGTTAACAAGTTTGTATGGAGTCGATCCTACTATGACCTAGCTGAAAAATAAGCAACATGGATGACAAGAATAAAACATGCATGGTTTGAAGATTTGATTAATTTAATCAAAATCTTCAAGTGGGAGATTGTGAGAAGAGAAATTCCACATCAGACAAATCTTACTTTGATGCTTACTTTTCTTACTATAAAAGGAGCACAGTGTTTACATTGAAAACACACCAAAATCACTTTTTTTTTCTTTCTCCTGCTACTTTAGTGCTTAAGAGAAAATTAGTTTCTCCTTTAAGGTTCTCTTAGAGGTTCTGTTAGAGTTATTTTTCCTTTATTTTCAAGAGAGGGTATTATTATTTCCTCTTTGTAGGTAGAGAGAGAAAAGTTATAATTTCTTTCATTATTGGAATTATCCTTTTGTCTATTATCGGTATTTTTTTCATCTTTTTATTTTAGTTATGTGTGCTTATGCTTTTGTTTGATACCTAATAGAAACAACACTAATAAGACATGGGTTTAACATGTTAAAGGAAAGAGATTTAAATAAATATCGAGAGTGTGTGGAAGTAATCAATGTATTAACAAAGGACACAAGTTCATTACACTTGTTAGCAACTATTGTAGAGACAATATTTATAACAAAAATTGAAAGTTAGTTAGACTAATCAACCTAATAGAAACATTCATTACATATAATTGTTGAATTATTATCTAACACAATATCCTAATTTAGTAATTGATTTCACATTTAAGTCTTTTCTCAATTCTTTAAATTTTCGATTGTTCAAAGGCTTCGACAGAATTCTGCTTCAGCTTCTTACTTCATCCTTTATCTTTCTTTTTAACTCCTTGATCGATGTAATTTTGTTTTATTGATCTTTAATTCTTTGGGAGATAAGTTAATTCCCATGTTTTATTTTTCTCGATTGTCAACAACTCCTCTTTCATGGTTTTGATCTACTTGAGATACTCGATTGCTTCTTCAAAGCAAACTGGTCCAGTCTTGATGTCAGTATATAAGGCTAAATGCACAAGATCATTCTCATCCTCCGTTTCTCCAATCATTTGTCTAGGTGTTGTAATAAAATTGTTAGTATTGATTACATAATCATCGAATCTAGTTAGTGTCTTAATTGATCTAATTGGTCCATTTCTCCTCCCTTAGATTCCTAAAATCGATTGAGTTTTGCCTTCTTCAATTTTAGAAATCGATCGATTTCTACTACCTTCTATTTCTGGACTAGATGATTTCTTCCTCCTTTGATTTCGAGAATCAATCAATTTTTGCCATCAATATCAAGTTTTGATCGATTCGTTCTCCCTTTTATTTTTTATATCGGTCGATTTCTTCCTCCTCCTTTAATTTCTGATATCGATCAATTTCTTCCTCCTTTTTCGATACTAGAAATCGATTGATCTTTTCCTTCGATCTTTACATCACCTGATTCATCGAATATAACATTTTGATTTTCCACCATTGAACACCATTTTCAACAATCTTTCTTATCTACAACAATATCTCTACTGATGATGATCTTCTTCTTCATAGGACCATACAACTTGTACGCATTAGTTGCATGATATCCTACCAAAATCAACTTCTGGCTTCTATCATCGAGCTTCCTCCTTCTCTCATCTGGAACATGTCTCCAAGTAATCGAGTCAAATACTTTCAAATACTTTATATTTGGCTTTCTCCTAGACATACTTCTTTTGGAGTTTTCTCATTTACTCTCTTTGTTGGACATCGATTCAAGATGTATATAACTTTTGATACCGCTTCTCCCCAAAATGAATGTGGCAAGCTTTTGGTTTTCAGCAAACTTTGATCATTTTTAAAATTGTTTGATTTTTTTTTCTATAACTCCATTATGTTGTGGTGTGTACAGAGGTACTATCTCATGCATAATCCATTTCTCCTTACAAAAAGATGCAAACTCACCATTGTTGTACTCTGCACCACCGTCTGATCTCAATACTTTAATAACTCTACTACTTTGTTTCTCAACCATTGATTTAAAATCAACAAAGTGATTAAATACCTCTGACTTCTTCTCAAGCAAGTACACCCACATCTTCTTGTTATATCATCGATGAATGTCACAAAATACCTGTTACCAACTAGTGAAGGAACATCAAAAGGTTCACCCACGTCGGTGTAGATAACTTCCAAAACATCTTTTCTTTTGATCTCAAAGCACACCTTAAAGGGATTTCTGGCTTGTTTCCCTTTCATGCAACTTTCACATATATCTTTACACTTTTAGACTCAAGACAATCCAATCACCATCTCTTTCTTTGTAAGTTGGCTCAAACTATCGAAGTCAAAATGACCATACCTTAAATATCATAACCAATTGAAATCAGAGACTGCTACTACAAAACACAAGTTATTCGATATTGGAATATCGACTCAAAAAAACTTTATTCTTACTCAGAGGTTCCTTCAAAACAAGTGTCTTATTCTTATAAAGGATTCTCAACATATGCTCCCTTAATCTTTAATCGATCAAGAGTCCTTTCTAAAGAAGTTGATAAATTCTTAAAAAATTATTCTTTATGGCTAGAAAATAAAACACATCCGAAATTATTACAGATTTATCATCTTTTCTTTTGATCATTATTCTTATTTTCCCTTCAGAACTCACTATTGAATTATTTGTAAATTTCACCTTTAACTTCACATTTTCATCTAAGATCAATGATCCAACTCTTCTGAAATGACATGTGATTCGAACAATCAATATCCAAATACCAAATCTTTCAAGTCTTTCTTTTGTGCAACATTCGCTTCTTCTTCTTTGTTCAAACAATCAACAGCATAATAGTCATACTTGTAATAGTTGTAACACTATACATTCTTCTTGCTCATAGTAAAGCTCGATCAATGACATCTCCATTGTGAGTTTCTGTCTTTACCACCTCTTAATTATGAAGAGCTCTCATGTTGTCCTTCTGAGTATTGTCCACCATTATTTCTACCTTTTCCTCTTCCTTAACCTCTCTTGTTCGATTTTCCTCTATTACCTTCATTCTTTTGTTTTGTCAACAACATTGTTCTTCATTAGACTTCTCTTATGCTCATTCACATAATCGTTGTTTGTGAGCCTTCAATGACCCATGTAATTCATCCATCTTCAACAAATCGAGATCTTTGAACTCTTCAATAGTAACTGAAATTATATCGAATCTTGCATCAAGGCTCTTTACCACTTTCTCCACCATTGCACATTCTTTCACGATTTCATCACATGACTTCATCAAGTTTGTGATCGACAACAATCATACAAAGTATTCTTGCATGGTTTCTTGCATCCCCATCTACAACAACTCATACTAATGACACATTATTTGAAGTCGCACCACCTTCAACCTTTCTTCTCCTGTGTAACTCTACGCTAGTATCCTAGACTCCTTTCATTGTGTTTGCTAACGAGATCTTCTCAAAATTGTTTTCATCAACACACTGATGAATGTAAAACAAAGTTTTACAATCATGTTTCTTCACATCATGAAACATAGTACGTTGTGTTTTAGTGGAATTCTTCGGTAACCCATCATATCCCCAAAGATAGCCTTCATCTTCACGCACCATTTATCATTATTATTCAAATTTTTGCTATCTAGTACTGACATGTTGTCATGCAATCCAATTCTTGTCATTGTCATCATATCTTCTTTCTTTATCTTCCCGGATCTTGAAGCTCTGGTATCACTATTAGCAAAAAGGGGTCTAAACAAGTATATATATAGAGGGAGAGAGAGTGTGGAAGTAATCAATGTATTCACAAAGAACACAAGTTTATTACACTTGTTAACAACTACAGTAAAGACACATTATTTATAGCAAAAACTAAAAGTTAGTTAGGCTAACCAACCTAACAGAAACATTCATTATATATAGTTGTCGAATTATTATCTAACACAACTCACATAAGGAATTGATACAATATTCAACCCAAAACCTTAAGATATTGAGTTGTGAGTCTTTCTTTCTTATATGTTGCTCAACTTTCTCATTTTCACTTAATGTGGGACTTAAACTCACACTTGAATTTCCAACAACAATCACCCCTTAAAGTATGGATCCGTTCACATGGTACATCCCTTCGAACTTACTAGTGGTCCTTACTTGTACTGTCGTTCATCATAACAAGACATGTTTGCCTGACCCATTGTCAATAAGACTTTTATACAGGGACCACTCTTAACGATCGGTTACCACACAAACTATTGGTTTTGATACCAAATGATGAGTCTTTCGAGGGGGATTCATCGGGAGAGGGTAGGAGAGACAACAACAATAAGATATGAGCCTAAACTAAATAAGGGATTGATAACACCTTCAATCCAAAACCTTGGGTTTTGAGTCTTTCTTTCGTGTATGTTACTCAATTTTTTTGTTTTTACTTAACGTAAGACTTAAACTCGCACTTATATTTTCCAACAAAAACAATATATATTTGTAGATTGATGACATGTCACACTAGTGCAAATGTATAAAAGTGAGCTTCATGGTTTAAATAAATGTAATGCTTCTCTTTTAGTAAGACAATCACCTATGGAGCTTCAAGTCTGGCAAGCGATGAAGAATCTATCTTCTATGTTTGTCATTATCATTAAAATTCTATTATTCATTTTTCATACCTGCAGGGCAATTGACTCCATATCAAATTCTCAGTCACTTTCTGATAATACCACCTTGGTTTCGGAAGATGGTAGCTTTGAATTGGGTTTCTTATGTGCTGGAAGTTCACGTTATTGTTACTTTGGAATATGGTACAAGCGTATCCCAGTTAAAACCGTGGTTTGTGTAGCCCCTATGATGCACAAATATGATACGATTATTGGATAGGATACATTTAAGATATATATATATATATATATATATATATATATATATATATATATATATATATATATATATATATATATATATATATATATATAACTCATAAAAAAATATTATATATAATTATTAAATATTATTTAAATTGAACATATTAAATATATTTTTAAATATATATACGTTTAATATTTTATCTAATTATGAATTTTTTATTTTAATTAAATATTTAATTTACAAATTAATAATTAATTAAATGATTTAATTTATAAATTTTACATAAAATTAAATTATTATGTATATTGTAGTAATTTATAATACTTATTTAAAAAAATATAAATTTATTAAAAAAATAATAAACACATTAGTATCTATATAAAATTTAAAATTTATATTAATTATTTAAATTATTAATAAATTTTAATTAATTTAAAAAATAAACTATAAATAATTATTAAATAAAATTAATCTAAAAACATAATATATATTATTAATAATATATAATATATTTTGAAATCCATATATATATTAACTAAAATTTATAAATAATATATTACCTACTACCCAATATCAGGAACACAAAGTGAATCTCACGTGAAAAAGTGTTGCACACGTCAACTCAAGCTGGAACACTCTATAAGTTGGAGCTGTTTGTAACGTCCCGCATCACTCCCCGCACGCACACGAGCAAGAACGAATTACTTGTATATGGAAGCCTTTAGAAAGGCCTAGTTTTGACTGGAAGCTTCTAGAAGGCTCTAGAATTATGTAGATATTTGTAGTAGGGACAAGAATACCCTAGAACCTTGTAGAGACTTATAGAAAGGGCAAGAGTCATCTTGAGTTGTGTAGAAGGTTCTAGGACATGTGTAGAAAGAGTAGGATTTGTGTGGAAGGGTCTAGAAAGACTAAGACCCTTGAAGGATCTAGAGAATTCCCTAGAGGAGGTGGTGCCTATAAATAGAGGAGACCCTCTCATTTGCAATCCATCCAAGCTTTGAGAGCTCACTTGTACTAGAGTTTGAGTAATAGAAACATTTTCCCTTCAAGTTCTCTTTTCTCGCTTTCTCTAGCCAAAACACTTGCACACACCGAGCACGATCCCGAGTGACGTGAGGCTGACTTAGCTAGTTGCGAAGGGCGCACGAGAGGCTAAGGCCGCACGCAACCAAGTTCGAGAAACAAGGGCGTGACAAGTGGTATTAGAGCAACGCTCGGTACCGTGTAAGTATGGCAGGAGAGAAGGAACATAATGCGTCCGAGTCAGGCATAAGCGAAGAGCAAACCCGAGGGCGGGAACACACCACCGGAACCAAGGACAAGAAACGTCGGGACGAAAGCTGAGTACGCGCAGAGGTCTCGCCGTTAGACCAAGTCGTTGGGGAAATGACTGAGAAACTCGAAAGGGTCAAGTTCACCTTCAAAACGTTGGAGACACACGTCTTGGAGGAAATCGAGTCCGTCAAAGGTGTTGTCCAAGAGAGGCTCGATGCACAAAGCTCCACTGAGGACTACTTGGATCACCTGGAGGACCTTGTGAAGGATCTCCAAGCAAGCATCGAGGGGATGCGTGAGGATCTCACTGTTTGTAAGAAGGCGATTGCTAGTGGGGAGACTAACAACTCCACGTCCGCACCAAGGGTGGAGTGTCCGAGGCCGACAGGCTACAATGGCGTAAGGGACACCAAAGAAGTTGACAACTTCTTATGGAGGATGCAACAATATTTCGAGGGCATAAGTCTCACGGATGAAGCTACCAAGGTAAAGACTATTTCCCTTTATCTTTCTGATACAACTATGTTATGGTGGCATAGGAAGCACGACGATATCGAGCGAGGCATGTGCCAGATAGACACATGGGAGGACTTTGTCAAAGAACTCAAGCGACAATTTTATCCGGAAAATGTGGTGTACGAGGCTCGACGGAAATTGCTGTTAGAATCGCGCAGCGGAATGTTCGCGTGGTCGGACAAAAACCAAGAGGGGGGGGTGAATTGGTTTCTTAATAAAAATTAGGTTTTCAAAATTTTCCCCAAATTTTACCGATTAAAAACTGCGTAAATGTAAATAGAGAAGAGTAGAGAAGATTACACAGTAGGTTTATACTGGTTCGGATCAAAAGACCCTACGTCCAGTTGCTAATCACTCAAAAGAGGATTAACGCTGTCACTAAGAACAAATTGTTACAAACAGATTACAAATAAACAGATAAAGATAAGAAAACACCTCTCTTGAAATCCACAAGAGATGAAGAACAGCTTTCCCTAGAGACGGCACATCACACAATCCAGTAAGAACTCCACTTAGTGATTCTTATCGCTTCTAGCCTCACACCAGGTTCCAAAAGCCCCCTTTCCTTGCAACAAACAGTTCTCTGGCACTCACAGCACTTAACTTTTGTATGGAAAGAGTTGTTCTTAATTTTCTGAGTGCCAAAGCAGAGTTTAAGTAGGGAAATTAGGGTTTAGGAATTGGGGATTTCGAAACTAGGGTTCTTGGTAATTGGGTTTTCGAAAATAGGGTTAATTTGAAATTTAAAATAAAAAACAGACTGAAATAATCGATTATTTGGAGTGATAATCGATTAAAACGAGAGCCAAATACGTCGAACCCAAACCTCTCTGGAATAATCGATTATTTGGTGAAATAATCGATTATCTGTACTGAACAAGTACAAAACAATCGATTATTTTGTTGTTTTAATCGATTAAAACGAGTGAGTTTGTATAGAAAGTGTTTTCTCACTTGTTTTAATCGATTATTTACCTATATAATCGATTAAAGCTGAAGCCTAAATGATAAATTTGAGCTTTTTGAAGCTTCTAAGTTACGGACTATGTACGGCTATCTTAGACTCTAAAAATACGAGACTCAATCTTAAATAAAACAGAGTTATTACAATACAATTATCACCAATCTTCAATCTTCAATATTCTAAGTCTTTAGTTCTTGGATCATCATCAAAATCCATTCTTCATATTCATCAAGTGCAACATCAAGTCCTTGAATTGTCAACAATCTCCCCTTTTTGATGATGATCAAAATTTTCTTTTAAAGCCCTTTGTAATAACCTGTTTTATCTGTCATACTAACAAACACATTAAACATACCAGATAAAATTTAAAATTGAATCATAGGCTTTAAATTTTTCTCCCCCTATTTTGATTATAATCAAAAAGAACTCTGCAACATCAATCATAAGAGCTCCCCCTCAAAATATGCATAAGTTTAGAGAAAGCTCCCCCTCAATCATAGCATGAAAGAAACATCAAATTTTATTGCATAATCATTCAACCATTACAACATCAAGACAATAACAAAAGAAAATACATTGATTCTCTCTATATCAGACAGTTTTAATCGATTATTTCTAGCAAATAATCGATTATCTGAGGAATTTAATCGATTATATCACGAAATAATCGATTATTCCAGAGGAGAATACCCTGTTTTGGACGTTTTGAGAAAAAATAATCGATTATTACTTCCAGTAATCGATTATTCCAGAGGCTATATCAAGTTTTTAAGGTTTTTACACATTATAACCTATGAATATCCTACAACACGAATTTTAACATAACAATCATCCAAAAACAGTCAAATTCAGCAGAATTTAAGCTATTTCTAATATCCCTAAGTCTCTTCTAAGATCATAGAATCTATCCTTTGGTAGAGGCTTAGTAAATATATCTCGCTAATTGACGTTTAGTGTCTACATACTCTATCTTACAGTTTCCTTTCTTGATATTATCTCTTAAAAAGTGATGTCTAATCTCAATATGTTTAGTCCTAGAGTGCATTACTGGATTCTTAGTTAGATTGATTGCACTCGTATTATCACACATTAAGGGTATGTCATTTAAATATATGCTATAATCCTCTAATTGTTGTTTCATCCACAGAATTTGAGCACAACAACTACCAGCTGCAATATATTCAGCTTCAGTGGTAGATAAAGCAACACATGCCTGTTTCTTAGAATGCCATGATATTAAGGATGAACCTAACAAATGACATGTCCCACTAGTGCTTTTCCTATCAATTTTACATCCACCATAATCAGCATCAGAATATCCTAATAAACTAATACAACCATCAGACGGATACCACAAGCCAAACCCAGTAGTTCCTTTTAAGTATTTTAAAATATGTTTTACTGCAATTAGGTGAGATTCTTTAGGACAAGCCTGAAATCTAGCACACACACAGACAGAATGCATAATATCAGGTCTACTAGCAGTTAAGTATAATAGTGATCCTATCATACCTCTATACATAGTTTGATTTACTTCCAAACCTGATTCATCCTTGTCTAAATAGCATGAAGTTCCCATGGGTGTGTTAGCTTCCTTTGAGGTGTCCATACCAAACTTTTTTAGAATCTCTTTGCAGTACTTAGATTGAGAGATGAAAGTGCCATCTTTAAGTTGCTTGATTTGTAGTCCAAGGAAGAATGTCAATTCTCCCATCATAGACATTTCAAACTCTCCCTGCATTATCTTAGCAAATTCTGGCCACAGGAGCATAAGTTTCATCATAATCTATACCTTCCTCCTGACAATAGCCTTTTGCAACAAGTCTGGCTTTATTCTTTGTTATATTACCATCTTCATCAAGCTTATTTCTGAATACCCATTTAGTTCCAATAACTTGATGTGACTCTTCTCTTGGGATTAGTTCCCAGACTTGATTCCTTTCAAATTGGTTAAGTTCTTCTTGCATGGCTATGCACCATTGATCATCTTTAAGTGCTTCCTCAATGTTTTTAGGTTCAATCTGTGACACAAAAGCAACAGACATACAGAAATTATTCATATTTCTAGTTCTTACCCCTTTTGAGATGTCCCCTATGATATTGTCCATTGAGAGTCCTCTAGGTGATTGTCATTCCTTTGCTAATTGAGGAGTTTGAGAAGGCTCATTATCTTCTAAATACAGTTCATCAAGAGCCTCCCTTATATATTCATCATCACCTGCAAGTCTTTTATTTGACTCAAGAGGATTTCCCCCAAGGTCTACAATCTCATCAAAGGTAACATGTATAGATTCTTCTATATTCAAAGTTCTCCTATTAAACACTCTATATGCCTTGCTAGTTAAAGAATAACCTAGAAAAATGCCCTCATCGGCTTTTGAGTCAAATTTTCCTAGATTGTCCTTTCCATTATTTAGCACAAAACATTTACATCCAAAAATCTTTAAATGAGCAACATTAGGTTTTCTACCATTAAACAATTCATATGGAGTTGATTTTATAATTGATCTAATGAGCATTCTATTTAAAACATAGCATGCAGTGCTAACCGCATCAGCCCAAAAATATTTTGGAACATTAGATTCATTTAACATAGTTCTTGCAAGTTCCTCTAATGACCTATTTTTCCTCTCAACTACACCATTTTGTTGGGGAGTCCTAAGAGCAGAAAAGTTATGTAATATACCATTTTCCTCACAATAATTTTCAAACTTTTCATTTTGAAACTCACCACCATGGTCACTTCTTAAAACTTTAATTCTTAGGTCTTTCTCATTTTGTATTTGTTTAGCAAACTTTCTAAAGACCTTAAAAGCTTCACTTTTCATAGTTAGGAAAAATGTCCACGTGTACCTAGAGTAATCATCAACAATTACAAGTCCATAATAATTTCCACCAAAGCTTTTTATCCTAGAAGGTCCAAATAAATCTAAATGTAATAATTCTAGGGGTTTTGAAGTGGAAATCACATTCTTTGATTTAAATGATGATTTAACTTGTTTACCTTTTTGGCATGCATCACACAATCTATCTTTTTCAAATTTCAATTTAGGCAATCCAATAACTAAGTCTTTTGATATCAATTTATTCAAATGATGCATGTTTATATGAGCCGCTCTTTTATGCCATAACCAAGGGTTTTCTTTCTTAGCAACTAAACATGTTATACTAGACTCATGTAAACAATCCAAATCAATCAAATATATATTGTTATGCCTAATGCCTTTTAATTCTACTTTTTCGGAATCTATTAAATGTATGGTGCAAAATTGGCTTTCAAAAGTTACCTTGAATCCTTTGTCACACAATTGGCTTATGCTAAGAAGGTTATGCTTTAGCCCATCAACAAGAAGCACATCCTTAATCTCCAATGTGTTTGCACCACCTATGTTTCCAATTCTGAGAATCTTCCCTTTGTTGTTATCCCCATAAGTCACATATCCTTGTTCTTTGGCTTTGAAACTTACAAATTTCGTTTTATCTCCAGTCATATGTTTTGAGCATCCACTATCAAGATACCACATAGACTTCTTTGATTTGGAAGTTTCCTACAACACAAGAACATATAAACTTAGGTCCCCACAACTTTTGGGTCCTTGGGGTTAGAGACATAACAATCTATTTAAATACTGCAAAACTTCTTTTAATTAATCTGCTGGTTTAATTAATCTGTTAAAAGATTCTTTTAATCTGTTAAAAGTGCAGTTTTAATCTGTTAAAACGTCTTTTAATCGATTAAAACGCAGTGTAGAAAATTTTTTTTAAGTTGTTTTAATCGATTGAAACGAGTTTTTAATCGATTTAAAAGATTCTGACCGCTCATAATAAAAATCTGATTGATCACAATGAGTTCTAAATGGTTTTAATCGATTAAAAATAGTTTGAATCGATTAAAATACTGTAAAAACACTTCTTTGAACATTCTAAGTGATTTTATTTGGTTCTTTCAAAACTGCATCAGTTAAAAACATGTTTTAAGAAAGCTTTTGTAAAAATACTTTGTTTTTAGTTGTTTAAAACAATTTTAGAGGCTTTTCGCAAAAATCTTTAAGTAAAGAACCTTCATGCAAGATAAAATGTTTTTACCTAAGCATTCATTTAAAACATACTAAATGATCCATTTTCTTTGAATAAATACAAGATACAAATAGTTCATTTAACTATAGGAACCCAAATATATTTTCCTTTAGGAACTCCAAAATGCTTAATTTTACATCTATTTGAAGTGTGACCTTGTTTCATGCAATAAAAACATGCTTTTGATGTAGCTATGGAATAAGATGCATTATTTACATGACATGCTCTAGTTCCTTTTTCTACCCATACTCTTTTCTTTTTAGTTTTACTCTTTTTCAAAGGAACTTTTTGATTTACATTATTTTGAGCAATTACCATTTCATGCTTCTTAAGATCATCAATTTCTTTTTCCGCTTTGTCTAGCAAATGGTTAAGAATATCTATGTCATATTCATGCTCTTTACAATTTGCACAAGCTAAGTCCTTATTCTCATCTAAGCATACAATTTTCGTATTAGCTACCTCCTTTTCTTCTAAACATGCAATTTTCAATTTTAAGGACTCATTTTCCTTTTCGGATCTTCTTAGATTTTTCCTTACAACTTTAAATTCGTTTTTCATATCCATAAATGCAGTAAATAACTCATTATAAGCATTTTGCAATTCATCATGGTCATTTTCTTCACTAGAGGATGAATCGGAATCACTAACCTCAACGTCGGAAGAAATGATGTCATTTGCCAACAAGCAAATGTTAGCTTCTATTTCCAAATCACTTGACTCCGAAATCGAGTCACTATCATTGGTTCCTTCATAAGTTACTCTTAGCTTTTCCCACATCTCTTGAGCACTCTTACAAGTGGATATTCTGTAAAACTCATCAAGGGTTAAAGCAGATGAAATTATATTTCTAGCCCTAACATCATATTGGGCTTTCCTATTTTCTTCATCCGACCATCTAGAAAATTGTTTTGGTACTTCTACTCCATTTTCAAAAACTTTAGGAATAAAAGGACCGTTTAAAATAGCGTCCCAAACGCCTCTATCAACAGACTCTAAAAATATTTGCATACGTACTTTCCAAAAAGGATAATTTTGACCCGCAAAAAGTGGGGGTCTGTTGATAGACGCACCTTCGGCAAAAGTTTGATTTTGTCCGGCCATTTTCGAAAATATTTGAATGACTATCAAAGCAAGCTCTGATACCACTTGTTAGAATCGCGCAGCGGAATGTTCGCGTGGTCGGACAAAAACCAAGAGGGGGGGGGGTGAATTGGTTTCTTAATAAAAATTAGGTTTTCAAAATTTTCCCCAAATTTTACCGATTAAAAACTGCGTAAATGTAAATAGAGAAGAGTAGAGAAGATTACACAGTAGGTTTATACTGGTTCGGATCAAAAGACCCTACGTCCAGTTGCTAATCACTCAAAAGAGGATTAACGCTGTCACTAAGAACAAATTGTTACAAACAGATTACAAATAAACAGATAAAGATAAGAAAACACCTCTCTTGAAATCCACAAGAGATGAAGAACAACTTTCCCTAGAGACGGCACAGCACACAATCCACTAAGAACTCCACTTAGTGATTCTTATCGCTTCTAGCCTCACACCAGGTTCCAAAAGCCCCCTTTCCTTGCAACAAACAGTTCTCGACACTCACAAGCACTTAACTTTTGTATGGAAAGAGTTGTTCTTAATTTTCCGAGTGCCAAAGCAGAGTTTAAGTAGGGAAATTAGGGTTTAGGAATTGGGGATTTTGAAACTAGGGTTCTTGGTAATTGGGTTTTCGAAAATAGGGTTAATTTGAAATTTAAAATAAAAAACAGACTGAAATAATCGATTATTTGGAGTGATAATCGATTAAAACAGAGCCAAATACGTCAGAACCCAAACCTCTCTGGAATAATCGATTATTTGGTGAAATAATCGATTATCTGTACGGAACAGTACAAAACAATCGATTATTTTGCTGTTTTAATCGATTAAAACAGTGAGTTTGTATAGAAAGTGTTTTCTCACTGTTTTAATCGATTATTTACCTATATAATCGATTAAAGCCGAGCCTAAATGATAAATTTGAGCTTTTTGAAGCTTCTAAGTTACAGACTATGTACCGGCTATCTTAGACTCTAAAAATACAGACTCAATCTTAAATAAAACAGAGTTATTACAATACAATTATCACCAATCTTCAATCTTCAATATTCTAAGTCTTTAGTTCTTGGATCATCATCAAAATCCATTCTTCATATTCATCAAGTGCAACATCAAGTCCTTAAATTGTCAACAATTGCGGGAGCTGAAGCAGAAGGGGACCATCCGTGACTATGTCAAAGAATTCACCACCCTTTTGCTCCATATTCCCAGCATGACAGAGGACGACTCACTCTTCTTCTTCGTGGACGGACTCCAACATTGGGCAAAGCAAGAACTACAACGTCGGGGCGTCAAGACCGTCGATGATGCAATTGCCGCTGCTGAGTCATTAATCGAGTTCCGCCCATCCTCATCTTCCGATACCACTAAGAAAGACAAGAAGTATCTCGCCAAAGGTGGGGGAGATAAAAGGGACAACAAGAACTGAGACTCCCAAGACCAACGACGAGCGCCGGCCAAGGAGGATTGAAACTTCGGACGTCGCAGCTACAAGGAGAAGAAACAGGCGTTTGTCCCTAAGGGAGGCTGCTTCGTGTGCAAGGGGCCACATGCCATGAAGGATTGTCCAAAGCTAGGGTCCCTCTCAATCATCATGGAGTAGTCCGAGACTGAGACTAAGCAGGCAGAGCCAACAATGATAGGTTCGTTGCAAGTCCTCAATGCTCTCGATACCAAGCCCGAGCGCATCACGTCTAGCAAGGGGCTCTTGTACGTGGAAGTGCATATTAACAGGGCTCCGACAAAGGCTCTGGTGGATACAGGAGCCAGTCACAACTTCATTACCAAGGAGAAAGTCACAAGGTTAGGACTATCTTGGTCCGAGAAAATTGGGTGGCTAAAGACTGTCAATGCCAATGCTCGTCGACTCGATGGAATTGCTAGCAACGTGAGTCTGCGCCTAGGGACATGGCAAGGACGCGTGAATTTCTCAATAGCACCCATGGACGACTTCAAGGTGGTACTCGGTATGAACTTCTTATGACAGGTAACAACTATACCAATGCCATCCTTTAGTACTGTTTGTATATTGGAGAAGGGATCTCCATGCATGGTTCCAACTATAGAAGGGGACAACAAGAGTGCTAGCAAGCAACTCTCCGCGATGCAGCTTGCCAAGGGGGCAAAGCGAGGAGAGCCAACCTACTTGGCAGTACTAAAGGAGGACAACCATGCGAAGGAATCCCCGAAGGTGCCCTCCCTTATCCGAGGAGTCCTTGAGGAGAACAAAGACGTCATGCCTGTCGAGTCGTCAAGCAAGCTTCCACCAAGGTGAGGTGTGGATCACAAGATTGAGTTGGAGCCAGGCACCAAGCCACCAGCCATGTCCCCCTACCGAATGTCTCCCCCTGAGCTCAAGGAATTGAGGAGGCAGCTCAAGGAGCTCATAGAGACTGGGAAAATCCGCCCGAGCAAGGCCCCCTATGGCGCACCCGTACTCTTCCAAAAGAAGCTTGATGGAACACTACGCATGTGCGTAGATTACCGGGCACTCAACAAGGTAACTATCAAGAATCACTACCCCATCCCTTTGATTGCTGACTTATTTGATCGACTTGGGGGAGCCCGAGTGTACACCAAGATGGATTTACAGAAGGGTTACTACCAAGTTCGCATCGCCGAGGGAGACGAACCCAAGACCACATGCATTACACAGTATGGGTCGTACGAATGGTTAGTGATGCCCTTCGGGCTCACGAATGCCCCAGCTACATTCTGCACGCTCATGAACGAGATATTCCATCCGTACTTGGATCGGTTCGTGGTAGTCTACTTGGATGGCATCGTTATATATAGCAACTCGCTTGAGGAGCACGCTGACCACTTACATACCATATTCAAGGTACTCCGGGAGAATGAACTTTATGTTAAGGAGTCCAAGTGCATTTTTGCCCAAGAAGAGGTGAACTTCTTGGGACATGTCATAGGTCATGGAAGGATCCGGATGGACAGGGCAAAGGTGAAGGCGATCATGGAATGGGAAGCTCCCACCAAAGTTACCGAGTTAAGATCCTTCTTAGGGCTGGTAAACTATTATCGTCAGTTTATATAGGGATACTCGGCGAGGGACGCACCGCTTACTGACTTGCTCAAGAAGGGGAAGTCATGGGAATGGACCAACGAGTGTCAAAGAGAATTTGAGGATCTCAAGGCCGCCGTGAGTCAGGAGCCTGTCTTAGCATTACCTGACTTCACTAAGCCATTTGAGGTTCACACTGATGCGTCTGACTTTGCTATTGGGGGAGTATTAATGCAAGAGAGGCACCCGATAGCGTTTGAAAGCCGAAAGTTGAATGACATCGAGCGACGCTACATGGTGCAAGAAAAAGAGATGACAGTCATCATCCACTACTTGAGGGTGTGGCGCCACTACTTGCTAGGGGCGCACTTCAACATAAAGACAGACAACGTAGCCACTAGCTACTTCCAGACCCAGAAGAAACTCTCCCCAAAGCAAGCCAGATGGCAAGACTTTTTGGCTGAGTTTGACTACTCGTTGGAATACAAACCGGGGAAGGCCAACGTGGTGGCCGATGCTTTAAGCCGCAAGGCCAAACTTGCCGCCATTAGCAAAGCCGACGGGGATGTCCTTACCCGTATTTGAGAAGGGCTCGAACGGGACCCCGTCACGAAGGCACTCATGGGGCTCGCAAAGGAAGGAAAGACCCAACGATTTTGGGTAGAGGACGGTCTACTCTACACAAAAGGGCGACGTCTGTTTGTCCCAAAGTGGGACAGACTACGACAGGATCTCATGAAGGAGTGCCATGATACCAAGTGGGCAGGCCACCCAGGACAACGGAGGACGATAGCCTTACTCGAGTCCAACTATTTCTGGCCCCAACTGAAGGACGATGTGGAAACATATGTGAGGACCTGTCTCGTGTGCCAACAAGACATGGTCGAAAACAACCATCCAGCGGGACTACTCGAGCCATTACCAATACCTGTAGGACCATGGGAGTCGATCACGCTGGATTTCATTAGCTCCCTACCACAGTCTGAGGGATACGGGTCAATAATGGTTGTGGTGGATCGATTTTCAAAATACGGAACATTTATCCCATGCACCAAGGATTGTACCACCGAGGAAGCTGTCCGTGGATTTTTCAAGAATGTGGTCAAGCACTGGGGACTACCAAGGAGCATTGTGAGTGATAGGGATCCACATTTCACTGGGCGACTTTGGACAGAACTTTTCAAGCTCCTAGGTACCGAGCTTAACTTCTCAACAAGCTTCCACCCCCAGACCGACGGGCAAACGGAGAGGGTAAACACGCTACTAGAGTGCTATCTACGACACTTTGTAAGCGCTAACCAGAGGGACTGGGCCAAGCTGCTTGATGTGGCCCAATTTTCCTATAACTTGCAGAGGAGTGAATCAATTGGGCGAAGCCTATTTGAGGTGGTCACGGGACGACAACCATTGACTCCTCACACAATTGCCATACCTACAAAGGATGGGAAGAGTCCCGGGGCAAAGAATATGATCAAAACTTGGGAGGAACATGCAGACTTAGCACGCTCATACTTGGAGAGGGCCCATAAAAGAATGAAGAAATGGGCCGATACAAAGAGGCATCCGCGAGAGTTCTCCCAAGGCGACCTATTCTTTGTGAAACTATTGCCCCAACAATTCAAGACCTTTCGGAGCTTGCACAAGGGACTAGTACGAAGATATGAGAGACCGTTCTCGGTGATCAAGAAGGTAGGAAATGTTGCTTACCGAGTCAATCTCCTACCAACACTCAAGATCCATCCAGTCTTCCACGTGAGCATGTTAAAGCCTTACAAGAAGGATGTGGAAGACCCAAGCCGAGGGCAATCACAGAGAGCACCACCCCTTACAACCAAGTCTTTCGACAAGGAAGTGGAAGAGGTGCTCACATCAGACATTGTAAGGAGACGAGGGGTACCGCCAAAGAAACGGTACTTAATAAAGTGGAAGGGACTCCCAACATCCGAAGCATCATGGGAATGGAGGACTTATGGAAATTCCGAGATATCCTCGAAGATTATGAGGCGACAGGAACGCTGCCACAATAGGTGGGGGAGAATGTAACGCCCCGCATCACTCCCTGCACGCACACGAGCAAGAATGAGTTACTTGTATATGGAAGCCTTTAGAAAGGCCTAGTTTTGACTAGAAGCTTCTAGAAGGCTCCAGAATTATGTAGATATTTGTAGTAGGGACAAGAACACCCTAGAACTTTGTAGAGACTTATAGAAAGGGCAAGAGTCATCTTGAGTTGTGTAGAAGGTTCTAGGACATGTGTAGAAAGAGTAGGATTTGTGTGGAAGGGTCTAGAAAGACTAAGACCCTTGAAGGATCTAGAGAATTCCTTAGAGGAGGTGGTGCCTATAAATAAAGGAGGTCCCCTCATTTGCAATTCATCCAAGCTTTGAGAGCTCACTTGTACTAGAGTTTGAGTAATAGAAGCATTTTCCCTTCAAGTTCTCTTTTCTCGCTTTCTCTAGCCAAAGCACTTGCACACACCGAGCACGATCCCGAGTGAGGTGAGACTGACTTAGCTAGTTGCGAAGGGCGCACGAGAGGTTAAGACCGCACGCAACCAAATTCGAGAAACAAGGGCGTGACATATTACACGTTAAAAAAAACACAAAGTTTCACGCTAGAAGATAAAAAAAGCAAAAAAACAAACAAACACGGGAATAGATTTATTTTTGTTTGGATTTTTTTTAACATAACTATAAGCTCTCAAAATAAAATATTGAAAATAAGATATAAAAAAAGAGATACGTATAAAATTAATTAAAATATGTTTTGATAAGTATTTAGATAATTGAGATATGTTTGATTAATTTAATAATAATAATAACAGAAAAATATTTGTTATTATGTTTTTATTTTTATTTAATTTTTTTTAGATTCGTTTTTGGATACCAATATTTGAAGTATAGGGATGAATATCCGATATTGATAAATTGGACTTTTCAACATCATAGGTGCAGCCAATAGAGGCAATCCAATCAAAGAAAAGCCCTGCATGTTGTACATAAATAGAGAAGGGAATCTTGTGATTGAAACCAAAAATGGGACTGTTGTTTGGACAGCATTAGTAGACTAAAAAAACATGGCTTCTAATCCGATTCTTCACCTCCTAAATTCAGGAAACTTGGTATTAAGAGATGAGAGAGATGAAGAGCCAGAGAACTTTTTGTGGCAAAGCTTTGATTGATACCTTGTTACCAGGTATGAAGCTGGGATGGAACTTACAGACGGGTCTTAGCCGGCATTTATCTGCCTGGAAGAAATGGGATTATCCATCACCCGGAGACTTTACTTTTGGTTTTGCACTTGAAGGGTACCCTCAACTTGTTATGTGGAAGGGTTCGTATTTATTCTATAGGGGTGGTCCCTGGAATGGTTTTGGTTTCAGGAATGGTTTTGGTTTCAGTGGTGCCCCAGAATAGAAGAGAATCAAATTTGTTAGAAACAAAGAAGAGGGTGTACTACACATACAACCTCGGAAATGAGTCTGTAATTTCAAGAATGGTTTTGAACCAAACCATGTTCACTCGGTAGCGCTATGTATGGATTGAGGGAGCTCAAACTTGGAGGATCTATGCTTCTGTGCCAAGAGACAACTGTGATTACTATAATCTTTGTGGCCCTTGTGGACTCACCAGTTTGCCAGTGCTTGTCACAATTTAAGCCAAAATCAGCTGAAAATTGGGACATGATGGACTGGACTCAAGGATGTGTACGCAATCAAGAATTGAGCTGCAAGGATAAGAGTGAATATGGATTTTTGAAACATACTGGGCTTAAATATCCTGATATTACACATGCTTGGGTCAATGAGAGTATGGATCTCAACAAATGCAGGGAAACTTGATTAAATAACTGTTCCTGTACAGCTTATGCAAATTTAAATATAAAAGATGGAGGTAGTGCATGTGTGCTATGGTTTGGTGACCTGAAGGATATGAGACAGTTTTCTGGAGAAGCTTGGGATCTGTAAATTCGAATGGAAACTTTAGAGTCAGGTATGGCATTGATCTTTCTCTAGTTCTTGATATTATTTTATAATCTTTAATGATTTGTAATTTTTTGTTAAAAATCATGAAGAAGGGAAAGATGTACTTAAGAAGAAGGTGGCTGCAATAGTGATTCTTATTATGTCCTGCGTTGGCAAGAGAATGAGAAGTTTAAGGGTATTTTTTGCTCTAATTTAACCAATTTCCACTGAAGTAAAGCAAGAAAGATGTAAATATTCTTTACTCTTAAAAAGGAATTGAAATCCGTACCTTCATTAAATGCTTTTAACAAATCTAAAATAATTCATTTGCTTTACTCAAAACACCAACTGCATCTTCTGATTCACAATTCTGCTCTATTATAGGTTTATTGTTTACTGATATGTTAGGCTTTCTATTATAAAATTAAGAATTAGGTGTACGTTGAATGTGGTAATGGCATATTATTCTCTTTTTCTCGAAAACTCATGCGTTACAGTTGAGGAAACATAAAATTACTTGATGGAAAACAGTGAAAATCTGGACCTTCCTTTTTTCGACCTTTCTTCAATGGTCAAGGCAGCCAATGGCTTCTCAACCAACAAGATGCTTGGAGAAGGTGGTTTTGGGACAAAATACAGGGTAATTATGCAGAATAATTGTTTTAGGAATATAAAACGTAGAATCTTGGATACCATTACATATTGTTTATACATAAATTGGAAATGATAGGGTATCCTAGAAGATGGACAAGAAATTGTTGTCAAGAGACTCTCACAAGGTTCTGGACAAGGGTTGAATGAATTCAGGAATGAAGTGAGATTGATTGCCAAACTTCAACATCGAAACCTGGGTAAGCTTCTAGGTTGGTGTACTCAAGGAGAGGAGAAAATGCCTATCTATGAATACATGCCTAACAATAGCCTAGACTCCATCTTTTGGTTTTCTACAATCTTCCAAATTTTTATATTCACCAATTTTACATATTTTCCTCCTCCATATAATTGCTACAAATTAAAACACCTTGATAGTTTACCTTGATAGTTTACCTTAATTTTTATGAATAAATAACATATGCACTCATGGCGTCAAAGTTGTTCCTTATTGTTATTTAATCATAAAATCTCATACATGACAAGTTATTTACTTTTACAACAAAGATGATTTCAATTGGTTGACCATGGTAGAACTGTTATGTTGCAGTGCATGTTTATTATGTTTCCATTGGTAATTAATAACGGTGTTAGTCTTCTCAGATCATGGGAAAAGTAGAGTCGTAGATTGGTCTATACGCTTCAAAATTATCTGTGGAATAGTCCCAGGAATTTTGTATCTTCATGAAGATTCTAGGTTAAGAATATTACAGAGATCTTAAAGCTAGTAATTTTTTAGTTGACAATGAGTTCAACCCAAAAATATCTGAGTTTGGCATGGCTGAACTTTCAGGGGAGATCAGATTGAAGGAAGCACAAACAAAGTTGTTGGAACCTAGTAAGTAACGGTTTGTGATTTACATGTACCTCCACCCACACAACAATGATCTCAACCATGTTTAATAATTTTCTTCAGTGTTTACATGGCCCCTGAATATGCCATTAATAGGCTATTCTCAGTGAAAACTGACGTATTCAGCTTTGGTGTATTGTTGCTTGAGATAGTATGTGGAAAGAAGAACAGAGGATTTTCCCATTCAGATGAGTGTCTAAACCTTATTGGCATGTAAGTTGCCAGGAGTTGATACTTTTTCTGTTTTGAGTCGTGAGTAACAAACTCTGTAATGTCATGACAAATCTTTGTATGTTTTAGGCGTGTAGACGTTGGAAAGAAAGAAGGCCTTTAGATGTGATTGATTCGTGCTTGAAGAATTCATATATTATATCAGAAACATTGCGCTACATTCAAATAAGTCTTCTATGTGTTGAGCGTCATCCAGCGGATAGGCCTACAATGTCAAATGTGGTTGTGATGTTGATTAGTGAGAGTGCCTTGGCCCAACCTAAGGAACCTGCTTTCCTTATGGACAATATTGTTGCTCACGGAGATTCTTCTTGCAAGCATCAATCTTCAACCAATGGACTAAGTATTACCGTGTTAGATCCTCGGTAGTGGATCATTTACCTAAATCCTTTTCATGGATTTTTTATGATGGATGAAGCTTCACTCTAGGTGTATGTATACATATTTCTTCATATATGTTGGTTAAGGTTAGTGCTTTTGCTTTATAATTGCATTGAGCCTATTCAATTTCATCAAAGAAGTGCTACACTTTGCTAGCAAACATGGAAGGAAACTAGGCTTCAGTCACTGAACAAATGGTATAGCAACAATATGTAGACCCACAAGATAAACCTTTTAATGTTTTCCATTGTCATGTGATTTAAGTTAGGGTGACCATTAACTCAATGTTTACATCTGAACAATGCTATTTTGTACCAAAACAGAGAGTTACATCATCTGTTGTATACTCACCATAGTAGAACCTAAATTATCCAAACCCCAAAAATTAAACGTTTTCAAGTGGTGGTTTTCTCAAGGTGAACTTCGTTCAGAAGCTTCACCATCGCATCCAACTCCCTATGCGAGCTTCCACCATTCCCAACCGCACGCAGCGCCGCGTCCCTCAACTCTTCAGCTCTCACCCTCTCCTTGGTTGTGCCCAAACCCTTTGCAATCCTCTTCCCCAGCTCCCAAGCTTCTGGAACCCTCTCACCTTCAGCACCACGAATTCCCACACCCAACTCATCCACCAAAAGCCTCGCGTTCGTGTACTGATCCAAACCCATCGGCCACGTCACCATCACCACCCCTGAAACCAACGGTTGAGAAATCTATAAAAGGATCGAGTGAAGGGAAACAAAAACATATCGAGAATTGGAATCGAAAATTGAGGAAATAACGCTTAAACGTCCCTTGGTGAAGAAAATCAAGAAAACAAAATCTGGTAACGTTAAGGATATCGAGAATTAAAAGCAAATACAGAATTCTCGAAGTTGCGAAATCTAAATCGAAGGAAATGCTAATATATGTGAATATCAAAATTTTGGCTAAGAAGAATGGTCGACGTATACATCGAACATAGTAAGCGGTAGCAAAAGTCGAAGGTCAAGGGAGCGGTTACCTCATTCATGGGAACGTGGATATAGCTTCTAAACCGTAGAGCTAGGAATAAAACTGCAAAAGACGTGCACAGAGAACGTGGTAGTAATCTTCGTTAACTGCTCTTAAGAGACTACTTGAAAAGACACTATAAATAGAGCAAATGAGGAAAGGAAAGGTGTGGAAAAATTGGCAGGAGAACAGAATACTAGTGAGAAGTCTACCGGAGAACGACGAACATCATGAAGTTTCTGGCGATCTGGGTTTCCACGCTCATTGAGTACCTTTACCGCTTTCTTTATTTTCCTTGGTAATTTACTTTGATGCAATTTATATTCAGCAATTTTATGTTTCTGTACTTTCGATTTTTAGTTATTTCGATTCAAGCAAAGTTAAGCTTCCGCGTTTAAGTTTCCTTGTCATTTACATTTCTGCTGTTTCGATTCCCTGTCTTTTATACTTAAAGCGAATTTAAGGTCTCTGCATGTTACGTTTCTTTGCAATTTAATGTTCAGCACTGCTTTTCGATTCCATTAATTTTCTGCTTTCTTTACTTCGAGCACTTTAAATATAAAACACCAAAAATAGTATCTTTAAAATCGGGTAAAATTCGATCCTCATACGCATCTCGATTGAAAATTAATTTGCTAGCCTAAGTAAAAAAGAACTTACGTGGTAGAATTTTGATTAGGATCAAAATATCTTAAGAGTCGAAATCGATCGAAATTCCACCTGAAACAAATTGGCGCGCCAGGTAGGGGTTTCTTGTGTTAAAAACACAAAATTGGTTAGTTCGAGAGTGTATGAGATTAAGGAGTGGGCGAGTTATAAGAATGAGTCAAAATTCATCAAATAACCAGAGTAACAGTGAGGGTCTAAATGGTGTACATTCACTAAATACTGGGGGACAAAGTCATAATGGGAATATGCCTGTAACATCGACAACTGCGAGTATGTCGATACCAGTGGGTAACGAACAAAATTCAGGTACCTTAACAAACACCCAAGTAGGATCTAATGCGGTGGTACCAAATAATATGCAAACTATAGGAAACACCACAACAACATATGTAGGGCCACATATGAGTGTAAGACCGCCTGGGTTTTCGCTTAATAATATGAGTGGGGCTGGAACTTCTTCGACACAACGGAATTCGAGATATAATTTAGGAATGCCTCAAACACTAGGCATGCTCCAAAATTTTGGAGTCCCACCGAATTTAGGGACATCTCAAAACTTAGCAATTCCCCAGAATTCAGGAAGTGGACAGAATTTAGGCACACAACAAACGCTTCCAAATCTAGATCATAGAGGAAATCTAGATCATAGAGGAAATTTGGAACATGGAAGATATACATTCGATAGAGATTATCATCGATCCAATTTTGAGACTATCGAAAACACTGGTACTGGGATATCCAGTAACTCATTAGGGATACTTAGACAATAAATGGATGAGAGCAATTTTGAGATGGTGAATATGTTATCACAACAGTTGACTACAGTCTTAAATCCATTAGTTCAAAACACTACTGCTAGTTTTGAGATATTAGCAGACCAAATGTCACGAATCGGGGATGCATTGGCTGTACCTCGACGAACAAGGGTAGAAAATCATGCTAACCAGAATGCTAATATTAATCCCCCGTATCTATTAAGGAGAAATCGAAACAATGATCAACATCAGCATACGGGGAATGAGTACCAACAGATGAGAAATGATATTTGTGGGAATCTGAATGAAGGATTTCAAAATATGTACAATCAGAATAACATGCAGTATAATCACATGTTAGGACAGAGGATGAATTTCCAAGAAATGGAGTTTAGACCACCCAATCAAACATACTTTGTGTCTCCCTTTCAAAATGCGATTCTTGAGACGGAATTACCTCGAGGATACAAAGTACCTAAATTCACCAAATTTGCCGGAGAAGTTGGTGAATCAACTATCGAGCATGTAGCTCGATATCAGATCGAATGTGGGGACCTAACGATGAGCGAAGAATTAAAGATGAAATATTTCCCTAGTTCTTTGACTAAGAATGCTTTTACTTGGTTTACTTCGTTGCCACCCGATTCGATATATAATTGGCTGCAACTGGAAAGAAATTTTCATGAGCAATTCTTTAGAGGAGAAACTCAAGTAAGTCTCATCGATTTGATGAATATAAAAAGATACAATCATGAAAGCATAGATGATTATTTGAATCGATTTAGACTAATGAAGTCGAGATGTTTCACTCAAAATCCTGAATATGAATTAGTTAGAATGGCCTCTGCAGGCTTAGAATTCTCGATTAGGAAAAAGTTAGTCAATTTACCATTGAATGACATGGCTCAATTAGCTGATAAAGTAAGAAGAGTAGAACAAATTGAGTATGAAAAACAAAGGTATAAGAAATATGAGAAACCCATGAAAAAAGAAAGAGTAGCATATATAAATGATGTATATGAGACAGACCCCATGACAGAAAATGATATTGAAGAAACTATCGACGAGAAAGTAAATATAGCAGAACTCAAAGTAGGGGCTCCATATATCTGTAAATTGCTACAAAAGAATGAAGTGAAAGATAAAATGGCAAATCGAACGTATACTTTCGATGTGACAAAGGCAGATAAAATCTTTGATATTTTATTAAAAGACAAACAAATCAAGTTGAGTGATGACCATAAACTGCCTTCTGCAGAACAAAAGAATGGTCGAAAATATTGCAAATTTCATAATATTTATGGACATTGGACTAACAATTGCATACATTTCAGGAATACGATCAAAGATGCGATTGACCAAGGAAGACCGAAATTTGAAGAGATGTCAATGAAAGTGGACACGAGTCCATTCGAAGTTCAAGTGGGGTATATTGAATCCCAAACGGGCATGATCGAAGATGTCCGAGTGACGAATTCTGCTTTTGTAGGCATGGTCGATGTTACTGAAGACATTGATCCCAAGCATGTCAGAATGGATGTATCCGAAGAAGATATGGAGTTCGACCTGAGTGAATTCGAGAGAGAATTCGAGAGGGAGATCTATCCTCGATCAGGAGATTCTCTCATCGAGCTTTTAAACAAGAAGAAAGAAAAAGATGAAGATGTATCGTTGTGTCCACGATGTAGTGCAGTGTTCGAAAAATCAGCTGCTAAGGCTTTCAGAGTGGAGCAGATAAAGAAAATCGAGAATCAAAATAAAAGAGGTAATGACAAAATGGATCAAACAGCCCAACCAATGATAGGGGAAAGTCAATAGAAATCCGTTGGTTCTGGTGTTAGTGGAAATCAAAGACAGTGGGTTAGAAGAGAGATGTATTCTTCTCGAGGAGGAAGAGGCAAACTCCAGAGTAATGATGTCTTCGAGAGACTGTCGTACGATGAAGGATCGAATACTAGATTCCCAACATTTCAAAGGCGATTCCGTGGAAGGCCCTGGAGAAGGGGAGGAAGGATCCCTTACTGGAATAATTACAGAAACTTTGAAGAGAATAATGTATCAATGGGGGGCCAATATGCAAGAGATTATTTCGACGATAAGAATGAAGGCAGCTGGGATGAACATCAAATCGGAGTGATATCAATACTACCCGCGGAATATGTTAATGAATATCAAGAATACCAAGAGCAGAGGGATGCTGATCGAGAAGATGACTTTTATTCAGAAAACATAAGGCCAAAGGTAACATGGGTTGCACAAACATCATGTGAAGTCCCTCATAGAGATGCTGCTTTTATTGATCCTCCATCTGAGGAAATGAGGTTCCACCTGAAGCCCCTACTGCTGAATATCGAGATTCAAGGACAAATGGTGAATAGAGTCCTTGTCGATGGTGGTGCAGCAGTTGAACATATTGCCAATCACCATGTTGAAGAGGTTTGGTATTGAACCGAAAGATTTAGTCAAGCACAATATCATGATTTCCGATTTCAGCGGAAAACATCGAGCTCGAAGGCATGATTGCTTTAGACGTGAAAGTGGGCACTTATTCGAGGCCTACTCGTGTTTGTTGTTGTCCAGCCACATGCCAATTTCAATGCACTACTTGGCAGGAGTGGATTCATGGAGTAGGGGCCGTACCATCTACGGCTCATCGAAATTATTCATGTGGAATCGAGATGGACATCTCGAAGTAATCCTGTGGGATCAACACGAATTTGTAACATTCGTATCTCAGCTGGTTCGGCACTCGCGAATCCGGCACTTGCTCAACCATTCACCTTCGAAACCGTCGAAGATTTTAATTCAAAGTTACATGAGGAGCGATTCTTAGAGATGAATGAGAAGAAAGGATTTGTTATGATCAAAGAGGGGGCCAACCTCGAAGTGGCCGGTGAAGATGAATAGAGATTACGAAGGGTTCTTGGCTCGATTGAGAAAATATGAAGATGAAAAGAAGAGCCAAGAAAGTAGTAGTAGTAAGGTAAGACTAAATAAATCGATTCATTCGACTTTAGTTGCAAATAAAAGCGATCAAGTTATGTTTGATTGTATTTACGATAATTCTCCGTTAGGTTTTGAAAAATCCATTATATCAAATCACAAAAAAGTTGAGGCTCAGGACCCATTAGAAGAGATTAACTTGGGGAGTATCGAGGACCAGAAGCCTACGTATATCAGCAAATATCTCGAAAAAGAAATGAAGGAAGACATTATTTCCTTGTTAAAAGAATACAAGGATCGCTTTGCTTGGGAATATGAAGAAATGCCTGGATTGGATCGAAGTCCGGTCGAACATAGATTACCTATCATAGAAGGCGTGAAAATCGAGAAACAAGCACCGAGAAGATTTGCACCTGAGGTGATGGGTAAGATCAAGAAAGAGATCGAAAGACTTCGAAAGCAAAATTTATCGAGACTGCCAGTGTATGTCGATTGGATTTCTAATATTGTCCCCGTTATTAAAAAGAATGGTAAAATGAGAGTATGTATTGATTATCGAGATTTGAACTTAGCTACTCCTAAAGATGAATATCCTATGCCAATAGCCGATATGTTAATAGATGCAGTAGCTGGTAATGAAATGTTAAGTCTTTTAGATGGTTATTCAGGATATAATCAAATTTTTGTGTCCGAAAATGATATAGCTAAAACAGCTTTTCGATGCCCGGGGGCATTGGGTACATATGAATGGATAGTAATTCCATTTGGATGAAAAAATGCTAGGGAAACATATCAAAGAGCAATGAATTTAATTTTCCATGATTTGATCAATGATTTTATGCAAATTTACATAGATGATATTGTCGTTGTATCGAAAGAAAAGTGTCAACACTTGAGCAATTTGCGAAAATCTTTCGAGAGAATGAGAAAACATGGATTAAAAATGAATCCTTTGAAATGTGCCTTTGGTGTATCTGCTGGTGAATTCTTAGGATTCATAGTGCGCGGAAAAGGTATTGAGATCGACAAAAATAAAGCAAAGGCTATAATAGATACTTCTGCTCCAAAAACTAAGAGACAGCTACAGTCATTCTTAGGAAAAATAAATTATTTGAGACGATTTATGTCTAACTTGGCTGGTAAGACTCATATTTTCTCATCTTTGTTAAAGCTGAAGAAAGAAGCAGAATTTAAATGGAAGGAGGAACATCAAGAAGCCTTCGAGCAAATTAAAATGATGCTGACAAATCCTCCAATTTTGATACCAGTAATGAGAAACAAGTCATTGAAGCTATACGTATCAGCATCAGATCGAACAATAGCCAGCCTATTAGCACAAGAAGACGAGAATGGTGTGGAATGTGCTGTTTATTATCTAAGTAGAATTTTGAATGATGCTGAGACTCGATACAGTGATATAGAAAAGTTAGGATTGTGCTTATATTTCTCTTGTACGAAACTCAAGTATGTAATGAAGCCTCATGATGTAATGGTTTATTCTAGAAATAATATTTTGAAGTTTCTTTTGTCGAAACCTATTATGCATAATCGAATAGGAAAATGGGTGTTGGCTTTGACAGAATTTTCATTATCCTTTGAATCTTTAAAATCGATAAAAGGACAAATAATTGCCGATTTCATGGCTGATCATACAGTTGATTATACTGAGAACTTGTTTATTGAAAAAAGTAAATGGATAATGTATTTCGATGGTTCGAGTACATCGGAGAAATCTGGGGTAGGAGTCCTTATCATTTCTCCAAGTAATATCCCGACTAAGTTATCATTTGAGATACAACCCATTTGTTCGAATAATGAAGCCGAGTACGAAGCTTTGATAACAGGTCTTGAGACTTTAATTAAGTTAAAAGCTCGACACGTCATTATAAGGGGTGATTCGCAATTAGTAATCAAACAAGTGCGAAAAGAGTATAAATGTATTAATACCAATTTGATGAGATATCTAGAAAGGGTAATGACTTTAAGTAGAATGTTCAATGATATAACATTCGAATACATTCCTCGAGAATTCAATCAAGAAGCCAATGACTTGGCGCAGATTGCATCTAAGTATAAGATACCCTTAGAAAGTTTAAAAGAAATGATTCAAATTAAAGAAAAATTACCTCAAGAAAGTGAAATTTTACATATTAGTGACTTGGATGACCAAGATTGGAGAAAATCGATTACGGGTTATTTGCAAAACCCCAATGGGAGAACTGATAAGAAAATTAAATATCGAGCAGTAAAATACGTTTTGTTAAACAATGAGTTATATAAAAGAGGAATCGATGGAGTATTACTTAGATGCTTAGGGAACGATGATGCTTACTTGGCAATGGCTGAAGTACATAATGGAATATGTGGTGCCCATATGGTAGGTCAGAAGATGAAATGGACATTAACTCGACAAGGCTATTACTGACCTTCGATTCTAAAAGATTGTATCGAGTATGCTAAATCCTGTGAAGAATGTCAGAAATTCAGTCCTATACAACAGGTTCCTACTAGCGAATTACACTCGATAATCAAACCTTGGCCTTTTAGAGGTTGGGCTATAGATTTAATCGGACAGATCTTCCCACAATCATCGAAGGGACATAGATATATAATAGTCGCTGTCGATTATTTCTCAAAATGGGTAGAAGCAATACCATTAAAAGATGTCGATCAACAAGATGTAATCGATTTTATTGAAGAATACATCATTTATCGACTTGGGATCCCACAATCTATCACTATAGATAGAGGGACAATTTTTACTGGTAGAAAGATAATTGAATATGCTGAATCAAGAAAGATACAGTTATTAACATCAACCCCTTATTACGCTCAGGCTAATGGGCAGGTTGAAGCAATTAATAAAGTAATTATTGGGTTAATTAAAAAACATGTTGGTAATAGACCCAGAACATGGCACGAAACGTTATTGCAAATTTTATGGGCTTATCGAAATTCGCCTAAAGATTCTTTACAGAATACCCCATACAAGCTTGTCTATGGACATGATGCAGTTTTGCCCATCGAAATAAATATTGAATCGAATCGAATACAGAGGCAGAATGATTTACCCAGTTGTGATTATTGGAACATGATGTATGATGAATTAAACGAACTCGATGAAATAAGATTGCAGGCGTTGAATAGTATGATTTTACAAAAGAACCAAATTGCTCGAGTTTACAATAAAAGAGTTCGAAAGAAAATGTTTAACGAAGGCGACCTAGTGTGGAAAACAATTTTACCGATGGACAAGAAATGTAAATGTTATGGTAAATGGTCGCCCAATTGGGGCCTTTTGAAGTTATTAAAGTATTATCGAGTAACGCTTATTCGATCATCGATTGGTATAACAAAGATAAAGTGCTATCGATAAATGCCAAGTACTTGAAGAAATATAAACCTCGAATGAGAGAAATAAACATTCAACATTAATTGGGATAGAATAATGTTTACAAAGACAAATACTGAGTTTTAAGATGATCAAAATCAATTAATAATTGTGCCCAGGAAGAAGAAATTGAGCTATCTTCGGAGATCAGTCTATGTTTGCGCTCCATGCTCTGACCAAGAGATAGCGCCACGTCCTTTGCAGAAGTTTTAATCGAATCGATCTCTAATGTAAGGAAATCCTTCTGCAACTTCAGCTGATGTAGTCTCTTCTCCAACTCCTCGATCTCACTATCGACCGAAGCCAGCGTCGTCGATGCTTCCTCCAGATTGAGCTTCTGAGTCTTCAGTAACGTCGATTTCTCAATCTGGAAAGAAGAAATATCAGATAACTTGGTTGCAATCGAACGCTTCTTTTTCTGTGCAGCGTAGGCCTTATTGAACAAATCAGTGGCCGCTGTGACTTCCGTATCGAAACCCTTTGGAAGAGCGTCTTCAGGAAGAGCTTCGATCGAAGTAAGAATCTCCTGGAAGCGTTGTTTCCTCTCACGAGACTCCACTAAAGCTTCCAGAGGCGAAGAGTAGAAGAAGGACCTGAAACATTGTTTCAGCTGGTACACTCCCTCGGTCGAGGCCGCGGGCAGTTGGGACGAGTGGCTGGAAGGGGTGGCTTCGTCAGACATCAGAATATCAAGGATCGAGAAAGGGTCTTCCTCGATGGCAGATCGATATTCCGGCACATTGCTTGGAGCAGGATCGCTTATCAATGGCAACGTCTCTGATAGCAACTCAACAGCAGGCATCGCAAAAGGAGGGGAATCCTGTTGCTCTGTAGAAGCTGGAGGAGAGTCCTGGACATGGACTACCGGGATATTTACTGAAAAGAAAAGAAATCGAAGAGATAAATCGAGAATTCATAATAAAGAATGAAATGAAAAAACTAACAGTGAAGGAAAAAGTTTTAAGTACTAGGGGGAGGTAGAGCAAGGGGTGCTGAGGCAGGAGGAAGAGTCTGTACAACCTCGGGTTGCTAAAAATCGAAAACAAATATCAGAAAAGGAAATATATAAAAAGCCAAACAAACATTTATACAAAATGATATGAGTAGTACCTCAGGAAGGGGTGTTAGTGATAAAAGTTGAGAATCGACATTTGTCGATATAGTCTCCGATGGATGATCCTGGAAAAATATCGAATTTTGAAGTCATGTTATAGGTCTTATTGAAATCTAAAAATATAAAGTGTGTAAAAGGAAACTTGTTGAACATTCAAGGACTTGATGTTGCAAATAATGATCATGAAGAATGTTGATTTTGATGATGATCCAAGAGCTTAAAGACTTAGAGTATTGAAGATTGAAGATTGATGATTTCTGTATTGTAATAACTCTGTTTTAGTTTGATTGAGTCTGTAATTATAGAATCTAAGATAGTCGGTACATAGTCTGTAACTTAGAAGCTTCAAAATGCTCAAATTTATCATGCAGGCTCGGCTTTAATCGATTATATAGGTAAATAATCGATTAAAACAGTGAGAAAACCACTTTCTATACAAAGTCACTGTTTTAATCGATTAAACAACAAAATAATCGATTATTTCGTACTGTTCCGTACAGATAATCGATTATTTCACCAAATAATCGATTAATCCAGAGAGGTTTGGGTTCTGTCGTATTTGGCTCTGTTTTAATCGATTATCACTCCAAATAATCGATTATTTCAGTCTGTTTTTCATTTTAAATTTCAAATTAACCCTATTTTCGAAAACCCAATTACCAAGAACCCTAGTTTCGAAATCCCCAATTCCTAAACCCTAACTTCCCTACTTAAACTCTCCTTTGGCACTCAAAAAAGGAAGAACAACTCTTTCCATACAAAAGTTAAGTGCTGTGAGTGCCAGAGAACTGTTTGTTGCAAGAAAAGGGGGCTTTTGGAACCTGGTGTGGGCTAGAAGCGATAAGAATCACTAAGTGGAGTTCTTAGTGGATTGTGTGCTGTGCCGTCTCTGGGGAAAGCTGTTCTTCATCTCTTGTGGATTTCAAGAGAGGTGTTGTCTTTACTTTATCTGTTCATTTGTAATCTGTTTGTAACAATTTGTTCTTAGTGACAGCGTTAATCCTCTTTTGAGTGATTAGCAACTGGACGTAGGGTCTTTTGATCCGAACCAGTATAAACCTACTGTGTAATCTTCTCTACTCTTCTCTATTTACATTTACGCAGTTTTTAATCGGTAAAATTTGGGGAAAATTTTGAAAACCTAATTTTTATTAAGAAACCAATTCACCCCCCCTCTTGGTTTTTGTCCGACCACGCGAACATTCCGCTGCGCGATTCTAACAAGTGGTATCAGAGCTTGCTTTGATAGTCATTCAAACTTTTTGAAAATGGGCGGACAAAATCAAACTTTTGCCGAAGGTGCGTCTATCAACGGACCCCACTTTTTGCGGGTCAAAATTATCCTTTTTGGAAAGTACGTATGCAAATATTTTTAGAGTCTCGTTGATAGAGGCGTTTGGGACGCAATTTTAAATGGTCCATTTGTTCCTAAAATTACAGAGAACGGTGTTGACGTTCTTAAACCTTTTGATAGATGGACTGCCGAAGAAAGTCGAAAAGCACAATTTGATGTTAGGGCTAGAAATATTATTTCATCTGCTCTAACCCTTGATGAGTTCTACAGAATTTCTATTTGTAAAAGTGCACAGGAAATGTGGGAAATGCTTAGAGTAACCCACGAAGGAACTGACGACGTCAAAAGAGCGCGTAAAAATTCTTTAATCCAAGAATACGAGATGTTCCGGATGCAACCAGGCGAAACGATATTTGACGTACGAAACGTTTCACTCATATCGTGAACCATCTCACCGGACTAGGTAAAATTTTTGACGTTGATGAATTAAATGTTAAAATTTTGAAATCTCCGGATAGGAAATGGCAACCAAAGGTGACGGCCATCTCGGAGTCACAAAATCTTGCCACTATGTCTATGGCGGCGTTATTTGGAAAGCTTAGGGAGCATGAGCTTGACCTTGGAAGGCTAAATGAGGAAGAGGGTCAATATCAAAAGAAGAACCTAGCTTTCAAGACCGAGATTTCAAAAAGCAAAGATAAGAAAGAAGAAGAAGAAGACTCCGAAAATGATGAAGAAGAGATGAGTCTTTTTATAAAGGAGTTCACCAAATTGATGAAAGCAAAAGGAAGACATCCTTTCAAAGGTAAGGGAAAGGTAAAAGAAAATTCTTCCATTAATATAAAATGCTATTGTTGTGGTGAAGCAGGGCATATAAAGACCGAATGCCCAAACAAGAAAAATGATGAACACAAGGGCAAAAAGCAATTCAAGAAGAAAGCATATATTGCTTGGGATGACAGTGATTCAAATTCAGAATCAAGCGACTCGGAAATAGAAGCAAACAATTGCTTAATGGCAAATGACAAAATTTCTTCGGATTTTGAGGTTAGTGATTCCGATTCATCCTCTAGTGAAGAAAATGACCATGATGAATTGCAAAATGCTTATAATGAGTTATTTACTGCATTTATGGATATGAAAAACGAATTTAAAGTTGTAAGGAAAAATCTAAGAAGATCCGAAAAGGAAAATGAGTCCTTAAAATTGAAAATTGCATGTTTAGAAGAAAAGGAGGTAGCTAATACGAAAATTGTATGCTTAGATGAGAATAAGGACTTAGCTTGTGCAAATTGTAAAGAGCATGAATATGACATAGATATTCTTAACCATTTGCTTGACAAAGCCGAAAAAGAAATTGATGATCTTAAGAAGCATGAAATGGTAATTGCTCAAAATAATGTAAATCAAAGAGTTCCTTTGAAAAAGAGTAAATCTAAAAAGAAAAGAATATGGGTAGAAAAAGGAACTAGAGCATGTCATGTTAATAATGTATCTTGTTCTAAAGCTACTCCAAATGCATGCTTCTATTGTATGAAACAAGGTCACACTTCAAATAAGTGTAAAATTAAACATTTTGGTGTTCCTAAAGGAAAATATATTTGGGTTCCTATAGTTAAATGAATTGTTTGTCTCTTTTATTTATTCAAAGAAAATGGATCATTTAGTATGTTTTAAACAGAATGATTAGGTAAAAACATTTTATCTTTTCTATTGCATGAAGGTTCTTCACTTAAAGATTTTTGCGAAAAGCCTCTAAAATTGTTTTAAACAACTAAAAACAAAGTATTTTTACAAAAGCTTTCTTAAAACATGTTTTTAACTGATGCAGTTTTGAAAGAACCAAATAAGATCACTTAGAATGTTCAAAGAAGTGTTTTTACAGTATTTTAATTGATACAACTTGTTTTTAATCGATTAAAACCATTTAGAACTCATTATGATCGATCAGATTTTTATTATGAGCGATCAGAATCTTTTAAATCGATTAAAAACACGTTTCAATCGATTAAAATCACTTAAAGGGTCAGGATGATCGATCAGAATCAAATTATAAGCGATCAGAATTCTTTTCAATTGATTAAAACACGTTTCAATCGATTAAAATCACTTAAAGGGTCAGGATGATCGATCAGAATGTAATTATGACCGATCAGAATCAGTTATGATCGATCAGAATTTAATTATGACCGATCAGAACTCTTTTAATCGATTAAATCTCGTTTCAATCGATTAAAACAACTTAAAAAATTTTTCTACACTGCGTTTTAATCGATTAAAAGAAGTTTTAACAGATTAAAACTGCACTTTTAACAGATTAAAAGAATCTTTTAACAGATTAATTAAACCAGCGAGTTTTGAAAATCGTCTATAAAAACAAGTTTGGCTTGAACTTTTTAAACACACATTGAATATAAGTTTTCACACATCCTTTAGCAATCAACTGCGGTGCAAACACTTTGGAGATCAAGGATGTGCTACTTTTTGATGATATTATTGGAGCAACTGATAGTTTGTTATGTGTAGAATTTGCTAAGATTATGCAGGGAGAGTTTGAAATGTCTATGATGGGAGAATTAACATTCTTCCTTGGACTTCAAATCAAGCAACTTAAAGATGACACTTTCATCTCTCAAACTAAATACTGCAAAGAGATTCTCAAAAAGTTTGGAATGGACACCTCAAAGGAAGCCAACACACCCATGGGAACTTCATGCTATCTAGACAAGGATGAATCAGGTTTGGAAGTTAATCAAACTATGTATAGAGGTATGATAGGATCACTATTATACTTAACCGCAAGTAGACCCGATATTATGCATTCTGTCTCGTGTGTGTGCTAGATTTCGAGCTTGTCCTAAAGAATCTCATCTAATTGCAGTAAAACATATTTTAAAATACTTAAAAGGAACTACTGGATTTGGCTTGTGGTATCCGTCTGATGCTTGTATTAGTTTATTAGGATATTCTGATGCTGATTATGGTGGATGTAAAATTGATAGGAAAAGCACTAGTGGGACATGTCATTTGTTAGGTTCATCCTTAATATCATGGCATTCAAAGAAACAAGCATGTGTAGCTTTATCTACCACTGAAGCTGAATATATTGTAGCTGGTAGTTGTTGTGCTCAAATTTCGTGGATGAAACAACAATTAGAGGATTATAGCATATATTTAAATGACATTCCATTAATGTGTGATAATACGAGTGCAATCAACCTAACTAAGAATCCAAGTAATGCACTCTAGGACTAAACATATTGAAATAAGACATCACTTTTTAAGAGATCATATCAGTAAAGGAAACTGTAAGATAGAGTATGTAGACACTAAACGTCAATTAGCAGATATATTTACTAAGCCTCTACCCAAGGATAGATTCTATGATCTTAGAAGAGACTTAGGGATATTAGAAATAGTTTAAATTCTGCTTAATATGACTGTTTCTGGATGATTGTTATGTTAAAATTCGTGGTGTAGCATGTTCATAGGTTATTATGCATATAAATCTCAAAAACTTGATATAGCCTCGGAATAATCGATCATCGGAAGTAATAATCGATTATTTTTCCTCAAAACGTCCAAAACAGGGTATTCTCCTTCGGAATAATCGATTATTTCGTGAAATAATCGATTAAATGCCTCGAATAATCGATTATTTGCTAGAAATAATCGATTAAAGTCGTTCGATATAGAGATAATCGATTATTTTGAGATATAATCGATTAAATGCGACCAGTTTTGCCTCCTAGCCGTTGCCAACGGATATTTTGCCATGGAATCTCTTCTATATGACCGTTGGAAGTGTTTTCTCTATAAATAGAGACATCTAGGTCAATTATACTCACTTCTAACTCTTGTAATCAAGTTTTCTTGAAATCTATACTCTCTTTGCTTCATTATTCCCTCACTTGTCTCCAAAATCTCTTCAAGTTTATCTACTCTTTCAAATGGCCTCATCCTCTTGCCCTAAGATTCCTACAAAAAGAAGATCTGCACCTTCCTCTCATTCCCGTCCTAATTCTGTAGAAGGATGGATCTCTGATGCAGATGGTCAACAAGAATTTCTAACCTACTGGAAAGAAAAAGCTATTATTTCTCCCAAAATTCTTATAGGTGAGCAATTCATTCGTAGGGGTTTCAATTTTCCTAATCTTCTTGAAATTCAAGGAGTTCTCCCGTTTATCCAAATGCAAGGTACATACTATCCTGACTTAGTTAGGGTATTCTATTCTAGATTCAAATTTAGGGATCAAATTGCTACATCCCATGTAAAAGGGGTTTCCATAATTCTAGATGATGATATTTGGGAAAATGTTGCTCACTTCCCAATTAGAGAAGATGCTATTATCGTTTATGGTGAGCTAGATGATTTTGACAGGTTCCTAGCTTATAGATCTTTTTTTGCGGAATCCCTCCATGGAGATTGGACGTATTCTTCATGCTGGACCCTTGAAGAAGGAAGAACGCATAATTCTTCATTTGCTTGTCTGGATTTTATGTCCCCGGGCCACAAATCATGCCCAATGCTCTTCTATTGATCTTCGCATTATTCATGCCATAATGAATAATGAACCTTTAGATTGGGGTGTTCTTGTCACAATGACAATGTTAAAGGCCAAACGTCATCCAACATTCAAAATTCCATATGCTCTTCTTGTATCCCGAATTCTTGAATATAAAGGAGTCAATGTCGAAGGTGAACAAGTTGTCCGAACTACTAACTTGAACCGCATGCTGGACAGCACCTTGATTCATCTACAAATGGTGTGGGTCAATGACATCTATGTTCATAAAGATGACGTCCAAAATCAAGGTGATGCAATTGAAGACTCGGATGAAGATATGCCTCCAGCAGCTGAATTTCCCTCTACCCAAATCCAAAATATAGGAACATCCTCTTCTCATCAAGAATCAAGACAATCCATGGAAGATATGCTTTCCGACATGAATCAAAGAATGCAATCATTCTTCAATCTTTCTGGTGTACGGCATGATGAAATTATTCGCCGTATATCCGATGTAGATGATAGAGTGGGTAGATTAGAAAATAGATTTGATACTCACTTTAATGATGAGGATAGTGAAGAATTTTAGATTTTATTAATATCTTTATATTGTAATGAATGAATGATTATGAAATAAAATTTGATGTTTCTTTCATGCTATGATTGAGGGGGAGCTTTCTCTAACTTATGCATATTTTGAGGGGGAGCTCTTATGATTGATGTTGCAGAGGTCTTTTTGATTATAATCAAAATAGGGGAGAAAAATTTAAAGCCTATGATTCAATATTAAATTTTATCTGGTATGTTTAATGTGTTTGTTAGTATGACAGATAAAACAGGTTATTACAAGGGCTTTAAAAGATAATTTTGATCATCATCAAAAAGGGGAGATTGTTGAACATTCAAGGACTTGATGTTGCAAATAATGATCATGAAGAATGTTGATTTTGATGATGATCCAAGAGCTTAAAGACTTAGAGTATTGAAGATTGAAGATTGATGATTTCTGTGTTGTAATAACTCTGTTTTAGTTTGATTGAGTCTGTAATTATAGAATCTAAGATAGCCGTACATAGTCTCGTAACTTAGAAGCTTCAAAATGCTCAAATTTATCATGCAGGCTCGGCTTTAATCGATTATATAGGTAAATAATCGATTAAAACAGTGAGAAAACCACTTTCTATACAAAGTCACTGTTTTAATCGATTAAACAGCAAAATAATCGATTATTTCGTACTGTTCCGTACAGATAATCGATTATTTCACCAAATAATCGATTAATCCAGAGAGGTTTGAGTTCTGTCGTATTTGGCTCTGTTTTAATCGATTATCACTCCAAATAATTGATTATTTCAGTCTGTTTTTCATTTTAAATTTCAAATTAACCCTATTTTCGAAAACCCAATTACCAAGAACCCTAGTTTCGAAATCCCCAATTCCTAAACCCTAACTTCCCTACTTAAACTCTCCTTTGGCACTCAAAAAAGGAAGAACAACTCTTTCCATACAAAAGTTAAGTGCTGTGAGTGCCAGAGAACTGTTTGTTGCAAGGAAAGGGGGCTTTTGGAACCTGGTGTGGGCTAGAAGCGATAAGAATCACTAAGTGGAGTTCTTAGTGGATTGTGTGCTGTGCCGTCTCTGGGGAAAGCTGTTCTTCATCTCTTGTGGATTTCAAGAGAGGTGTTGTCTTTACTTTATCTGTTCATTTGTAATCTGTTTGTAACAATTTGTTCTTAGTGACAGCGTTAATCCTCTTTTGAATGATTAGCAACTGGACGTAGGGTCTTTTGATCCGAACTAGTATAAACCTACTGTGTAATCTTCTCTACTCTTCTCTATTTACATTTACGCAGTTTTTAATCGGTAAAATTTGGGGAAAATTTTGAAAACCTAATTTTTATTAAGAAACCAATTCACCCCCCCTCTTGGTTTTTGTCCGACCACGCGAACATTCTGCTGCGCGATTCTAACAAAACTTACGTGACTTGAGCGAGTAGCAGGTGTTGTTTGGCCCGTTGTAGGGATCATGTTAGAGTCCGTCGATAATGGATCAAGGGCAAATGGTTGAACGGATCGAGGGCTCTTCAATTTTTGTTTCTGAAAATTAAAGATCAAAAAAGGTATAAGAATCCAAAGTGGATCAACCATAGACATAGAAAAATGAATAAAACAATGAGAAATCGAAAAGAACCTTCGATTTCTTCGAAGATGAGGAAATGGTGGCCGAATGTTTGCGTTTTCTGACGAAGGCTGATGGTTCCGACTCATCTGAGGACTCCCAGTCCTCTTATTTCTTCTCCTGCCCTTTCTCGACAGCGACGACCTTGGTGGACTTCGAAACTGTCAATAAAAGAAGACAGATTAGCTTACAATATACAAAATCAAAAAACATGAAAAAGCAGTAAAACCTCACCAAAAAGTGATGGAGTCAAAATCTTGACTCGGTCGATATGTACAAGCCAGGGAGGCAAGAGAACCTCAGGGAGATTAAGGTAAGGGAAATAAAATAATTTCGATACGGAAATATCTTTATTTTTGGGTTTGGGACGAAGTGTTTCTTTTAAGGTCCTTAGTTCTCGAACCCATTTGGGATGAGTTAAAGGTTTGGCAATCCCAAAGGGTGCTGTAGGAAAAGTAGGAAGGCGATCGGGACAATACATTTCAAAAGGTGTTTTTCCTAAGGGATTGATTATTTTGTGGTTCGATTGATTGGTGGTTGTTTTATGGGATAAGGAAATAACAGCATCATAGAAGGTCGATTCTAATTTCAATGGGTTGTAACATATTTGATAAAAATTCTCAAATCAAGATATTTGAAGACAGTGGAAGTGTGTACCTTTCTTCGCTTTCGATTTGTCCTGCAACACAAGAGAAGGATGAGCAGTCAATTTTTGTCGGACTTCGTCAAAAGCAGAATGATTACTCGAGAACCAATCAGCCCACCATTGAGAGAAACCCACAGTGGATAAATAATTCGATTCGAAAGCATAGGGATAAAAAAGTAGTGGGGTTTGTGGTAATAGTTTGGTCAGCTCCCGTCCGATTGTCGATTCACTTAACTTGGACCTTGGGGAGGTATCAAGGGGGAAGAAAGGAGTGGATTGGCTCAGACCAAATTGTCTCGAGAAAAGTTGGGGGTAATAGGTGATGAGTTTAAAATCTTTGGACTGAAAACCCGATACTAATATATCATGAGTCAAATAATTACTCCATACATCAACCAACTCCGATTGCAACCCAGGAGTTAAGGAAGAGAATTTTGACTTAAACCAAACTGGCCCTCGAAGTTGGTCGCTGATTCGTCCAAGATGCACGGTAAAGGGAGCCAAAGTTGAATCAAAATTAAATCTAGTTAACAAAAACTTAAGATATCTACAGTAAGCCGCTTCGTCAGGCTTGTGGTGAGGGTGGCGAGAAGATAATCGAGCACCTTCGATATTTACACTTGGAGGGATAGTGGAAGTTGGGGGAAGGATGCTCTCAAAAATCGAGTTCAGCCATAACTGTACAAACCAAATAGGGCCAGAGAAATTTCTCGATGCTTTAGGAGTACTCAAAATTTCGACAGCTTCGTCGAAAGCAGTATACACGTGGGCCAACAAAAGTTTAGCCAAACATATCCTAGGCCGGCCAGTATGGAGAAGGTAGGCAAGGTTGTAGAGGTGGGAGGAAATTTGGATGGATCGGGGGCAGAAAACATGGGTACATAGCCAATACACCAAAAAGGCTATATGTTCTTCGTCAGTCACAGTTATCGATTCGTCATCGACGAAATGCTTCTCCAGGAAATGTCCATAGGCCTTCGATTCCCAATCGATTTTAGACCTCAAAGAATTATCCGAAGGGTAAGCACCCTTATAATACTTTTCCCCGGTGGGTTTTAGTCCGGTTATAGCAGCAACCTCAAAGAGAGTAGGTGAAAGGGGACCACAGGGTAACTCCAAAGCATGTAATTCCTTGTTCCACAAATGCACCGCAGACAAAAACATTGTCATATCCAAAAATGACAAGTCGCATCGAGATAGGTGTAAAAAATAAAAAATCCCTACATCTCTCCAGTGGTTCCCAAACTTGGCTTCTACTTTATCAAACCACCTAATAAATGAAGGTTTTTTGGAAGGAGGACCCGTTCAGTATACTTTCGAGACCATATTCAAAAAATTAATCCAAACTTCAGGGTGGTGAATAAGTGCTGGGCTATTCGAGAGGGTGAAGGAAGAAAAAATCCCATGACTAGAACGAATAGGACCCCCAAAACCAAAATTAACACCATCAGCAGTGTAAGGAATGAGTACCTGCGTCTCAGCGACTTTCTGAGAAGCTTCCTCCATATGAGGGACTGGAGCAAACTTCTGGTTATTGATCTCCAGAAGGTTAGCCGTCAGCGAAGGAAGAGGTGGAGCCGAAAATTCAGAAGACTTGGACGAAGTTGCCATTTCAATAAACTTAGGAAAACAGAAGGATAGAGGTTAAAAGGTGGGATAGCAAGGACGAAGGCAAGAGCTCAAGGAAGAAGACGAAGTTGCAAAGAGGTAAAAGATTCGCGTAAAAAACCAGAGTAAAAAACTAATAGAGTTTAAGGGGGAAGCTACCTAGGGTGCTGGAAACGACGGAAGCAAAGACAATTAATGTGGTGTCGCCGCCGTCCCTTTCCGACGTCCTGGGGACGTCTCGAAATGTTTGTGCGAGCGGTCGCGAAAAGATGGTTTAGACTCGCGTTTTTGTTTTAAAACGTGTTCATTGCTTCCGAGGTGTTTGACAATTGAATTATCCTCTAATAAAAGCAAGGTTTTCGAAAAGGGGTTCTTATGGAGTCGCCACCAATATTTTGACCAGAAACATTGGAAAAGGAAAAAAAGAAAGAAAGGCGTTGATTTTATAAAATAAACAACTTGGCCGTTATAACCAGAGTTGGGTAAGGGAGTTAGTTACGTGTGGGGAAGGTGTTAGCACCCCACAACGACCCTTTCGGGTTCCCTATGACAGATCAATTCAATTAAAGAGAAGATTTCGAGAAATTACGCGATTACCCTATTTTATTGCACAATATTGAAATGACTATCTACATAATTTTATATAAATAAAGCTAAATAAAGCAATAAAAGAGATATTAAAATGACTATCTACATGATTCTATCCTACATGACATAATAAAGCTAAATAAAACAATAAATAAAACAATAAAAGAGAAGGGAATTGAAAAGAACCTCCGTAGCAAGCTTTATATTGAGAATCTCGAACTGTGAGGATGCGTTTTGGCAACCCCTCTCTCTACACGGTCTCTCCTCACCAATACAAGATCGACTCCACTAAAAATTTAAAGAAGAATCGAATGCCGGAATATAATTCCTTAACCGATTGTTACCTATTTAAGGCAATCGGAAAGATCATTCGAGAAAGGGAGAGAAGTAGACAAGTGCTCTAAAGTGTTTCGGAGCTCTCGGAGTGTCTCGTGGTGTGAAAAAGTGGCAAATGAGCCTCCTATTTATAGTTTTTCAGCAGTCGGCGCACTTTGGGACGGCCGTCCGGGTTGGGACGGCCGTCCGGATTGGGACGGCCGTCCCAAATGGCAAATTTACACAGAACGGGACCCCCAGGGAAGCCGGGACGGCCGTCCCACTTAAACTGGGTTTGGGACGGCCGTCCCACGTTCGGGACGCGCGTCCCAACTGCTTAATTGCAGTTGGGACGGCCGTCCCACTTTTGGGACCGTGGTCCCGGCCTGTTTTGTCCAGTCTTCGCGTTTTGGGACCCCGGGAAGCTTTCCTTGCCGTTTTTGGACGTAGATTGATGCTGATGTGTGTCCGTTGAAGCTTTATCTTCATATAGGAAGTCTTCTTGGCCTTCATTAAGATGCCGGGCGAGCTTTGTCTTTGTGTAGGAAGTCTCTTTTGGCTTTTATTGAATGAACTCCGTCTTTTGTTGTGGGAGGTCCTTCTCGTTTTGGGAAACCGGATGAACTCCATCTTCGGGTGAAGTTCCTCTAGCTTTTATTTTGAGAGGCCGGGCAAAATTAGGGGTCTACAGCTGCCCCCCCTTCGCCTGCCTAACTAATTCGTCGGTTTTAATATGCCGACAAAATTAGTTGGTAGGGGAAGGAGTTAACCCTTTTGCCCGGCTACCCTTCGGATGCTGCTCCTTATTGATCCTCCGGATGATAAATATTTTGATAGGTACCAACCCCTATCTGGTTTAAGCCTCCTTTTATAAGGCTCTGGTGAGTACTTACCCTCACCCGGTACAAGTCTGCATTTTGTTGGACTTTTAGTGAGTACCTACCCCCACTTGGTATGAACCTTGCTCTGCAAGGTTTTGGTGAGTACCAACCCTCACCCGGTATGAGTTCGTATTTTGCTAAACTCTTGTGGGTACTTACTCCCGAGGTGCTCAATATTGAACTATCCTCTAATAGAAATAAGGTCTTTGCAACCCATTTTTGAAATGCTTAGGTGAGTATCTTTACTCCACCTAATGCATTCTGCAAAGTTTTGATGAGTATGTACCCTCATCCGGTATAAACCTTTTTCTTAATATTTTGGTGGGTATCTACCCCCACCCTAGTGCGAATCCGCATTTTTGCTAGATTCGATGAGTACTTACCCTCATCCGGTCCGAACCCCGTTCTGCAAGGCTCGATGGGTACCTACCCCCATCCGGTCCGAATCCCGTTCGCAAGATTCCGATGGGTACCTACCCCCACCCGGTCCGAACCCCGTTCCGCAAGGCTCGATGGGTACCTACCCCCACCCGGTCCGAATCCCGTTCCGCAAGATTCCGATGGGTACCTACCCCCACCTGGTCCGAACCCCGTTCCGCAAGGCTCGATGGGTACCTACCCCCACCTGGTCCGAACCTCGTTCCGCAAGGCTCCGATGGGTACCTACCCCCACCTGGTCCGAATCCCGTTCGCAAGATTCGATGGGTACCTACCCCCACCCGGTCCGAATCCCGTTCCGCAAGATTCCGATGGGTACCTACCCCCACCTGGTCCGAGCAAGGCTCGATGGGTACCTACCCCCACCCGGTCCGAATCCCGTTCGCAAGATTCGATGGGTACCTACCCCCACCTGGTCCGAACCCCGCTCCGCAAGGCTCCGATGGGTACCTACCCCCACCTGGTCCGAACCTCGTTCCGCAAGGCTCGATGGGTACCTACCCCCACCTGGTCCGAATCCCGTTCGCAAGATTCCGACGGTACCTACCCCCACCTGGTCCGAATCCCGCTCTGCAAGATTCCGATGGGTACCTACCCCCACCCGGTCCGAATCCCGTTCGCAAGGCTCGATGGGTACCTACCCCCACCTGGTCCGAATCCCGCTCTGCAAGATTCCGATGGGTACCTACCCCCACCTGGTCCGAACCCCGTTCGCAAGATTCGATGGGTACCTACCCCCACCCGGTCCGAATCCCGTTTCGCAAGATTCCGATGGGTACCTACCCCCACCTGGTCCGAACCCCGTTCTGCAAGGCTCTGATGGGTACCTACCCCCATCCGGTCCGAACCCCGTTCTGCAAGGCTCTGATGGGTACCTACCCCCACCTGGTCCGAACCTCGTTCTGCAAGGCTCTGATGGGTACCTACCCCCACCTGGTCCGAACCCCGTTCTGCAAGGTTCTCAGGATGCACCTTTGGTAGTTAATCCTGTGATTATCTGTTTTTGGAGATGTGTTGGCGGCTTATTGTTTCTGTTCATGCGCCTATTCCGTAGGGAATATTTGTTTTTGACTTTTCTGTCATCCGGTTTTGCCAGGGATTTTTGTTGTTTTTGGCTTTTTAGCCATCCGGTCTTGGCCGGGGATTCTTTGTTCTTGGCTTTTTTTGTTTAGCCATCCGGCTTTGCCGGGGATTCTTGTTGATTGCCTCTTTTCAGGCGGGAATCCTCTGGGGTTTTTTGAATTCTCTTCTTGATTGTGCCTCTTGATTAGGCGAAGATCCACTTGGGGATTTTGTTGTGCCTCTTGATTAGGCGGGAATCTACTGGGGATTCGTTGATTTTTTTATTGTGCCTCTTGATTAGGCGGGTGCTTCAATAGTGACGAAGGCTTTCCTCTGGATAGGCTGATGTTCTATTTGAGGATATTTGTTCTTGATAATACTTCTGAGTAGGTGAATGCTTTTTTGAAAGCTTTGTGCTTGTATTGCCTCTTGCATAGGTTGATTTCCCGTTTCTCGGGGATATCGGCTCTTTGCTTGTTTCTGAGTGAGCCTAGGCATTCTTGGGAGTGAAGGTTTTTCCTTTCACTGGGGATATTCATATTAGGTGCTTAACTCCCTGTGGATTTGTAATTTGCCTTTGCGGATAGGCTTACTAGGGAAGAAATTTTTCTTTTTTGGTGATCCACCGGGGGGGGATTTTATTGGCTTCCTGTGGATGGAAATTTCTTTCGGCTTTTTCATGTAGTGGCCTTTGTTAGAGGATGAAAGGCTCTTCTCTTCTTTCTTTTTGTTGCCCCCCAGTGATGTGGGGATTTCGACTCTGTTTTTTCTTTGATGGACTCTTATGTAGTCCTTGTTCTCCATTGGGGGATGCAACGGAGACTCTTGCATGAGTGTGCTTGATGACTCTTGCGGTAATGTCTTCGAGTCGTGAGGTAATCTTTTTGTTTTGCCTCTGGACTAGGCAAGGATCCGCTTGGGGATTATCAAGCTTTTCCGTTGGCTTTTTCCGTTTTTGATGTACCTTCTTTTATTGGGATAGAAGGTTAGAGCTAGTTTCTTTGAAGCTCTTTATTTTGCTGAAGCGATTTTGATTTTCATATGGAGACTGTATTCTGGCGCCTCCTGTTTTTAATCATAAGCATGGAGACTATCCTCCTTATGTGCATGTTTATTATTCTTGTTTGAAGAAAATTATTTTTTCTTGATTTTGACAAAGTCGTATTATGCAACTACTTTGTGTGTGAATGTCCTAAATGCAATCTAATATTTATTTATTTTTGATGTATTTAGAAAGTAACTGGCCTTCTCCCGTTGGCTTCTCATGAATATGCCGATGGGCTCCTCCTTTTATTAATCTTTTGGTCTTAGCCCTATCTTTTACCTAGACCGCCCTTTACGGGTTTTCGATCTAGCAGGCTGCCTTAATTTTTGCCTAGAATATCTTAGGGGGCTTTTATTCCTTTATTTTTATGTGCTTCCCTTTTTTAGATGCATGTTTGATCTTTGATTAAAAAGTCTTTGCGCATATTTATGATTTATCAATAAAGAGGCATTTCCATAATATTTGGTCAAGAGAAAGGAAATGAAAGGGAATTTTATTGATAAATGAGCAAAAGTTTATTTCTTTTACAGAAGGATTTCAAAAGTATTTAGAAGAATGGGTGGTCAGGGTTGGCTGTACTGTTTAGGCTTATACAGTCATGTCTATGATATCTGCCCCCTGGTTCTCCTAATTGCTTCAGTTGAGATGCCTGAGCTCAGAGTGAAGACTATGCAGACTGCTTGCTTTTGGAAGAATGTTACCTTAGCCGCCTTTTTGGTTTTCGACTAAAGTAACCATTGCTCTTAGTTAGTTTTTTTTTTTTTTTTTTTTTATATACCTCTTCTTTTTGCCTAGGACGTATCCTAGCGAGGGATATGGACCCTATCTTTTGCCCAGGGATGCCCTTTGCGGGTTTTCATTCCTGACGGGTCTTGAGCAATGTCTTCAAGCATAATACTTCTTCACCATATCGGAGTTGATTAGGTGTCGAAGTTCTTTTCCATCCATATTGATGAGGATAAGAGCCCCTTCCGAGAAAGCTCATTTGACCACAAGGGGTCCTTCTTAGTTCAATGCCCATTTTCCAATTTTATTGTTTTGGGATGGGAGCAACTTATTTAGCCTTAAATCCTTCTTATGGTAAATGTGAGGGTTGACCTTTTTTGTAAGCCTTTTTTATTTTCCTTTGATAGGCTTGTCCGTGACATATAATATTCAGCCGTTTTTCTTCAATAAGGTTTAGCTGGTCATATCGGCTTTGAACCCATTCAGCTTCTGCTAATTTTTCTTCTATCATCATGTGCTTTTATTAACATGATTAGCTGTACTGATTTGCCATTTCAGATCTTTGCTATAACCGAAGAGTAATTATTTTGAATGTAGAGCAATTGTCATGTCAATGCCCCTCTTCCTTTCCTTTAGGGATTTCAATCCTCCTATTGATCACCATATTTCCACCTTTCCCAGTCAATTACTTGAATGCTTTATGATGAAGGGTCAAGAGAATAGAAAGAAAGGGATTTATTGCAAAGGCTTGTGTTTTAGTGAGATTTTTTTTTTGAAATAATAGTTTTTGTAAGAATGGCTAGCCAAGGTTGGTCGATGTTTAGGCTAGTTTAAACAAACGTTTTGTTCTTAATGAGGTAGCGTCTTCAGCTGATTACTTTATGACTGATTAACATTCCTAGTCTGCCTAGTATTTTGCCCTTTTATCTTTTTGTCTTGGCCTTTGACCTTGACGGGCTTCTTTTAATAATAATTTCTTTTCTCAAACATTGTCGAAACACGATTTTCTTGTTCGTGTCTCTAGCTAATCAATCATGTTAACTTTGGCTTCATTTTGTCTATGACGTTTTGATTATTTTGACGCATTTTGGAACAAAACGTTTGTCTAAACATTGGTTATTTAATGGGGTATAGAAATGTTTAGCAAGAAGAGAAGCACATAGTAAGAATAGCATTCTTTTGTAATTCAAAGGGAAATGCGTGCCCTAAAGATGCTCGGGGGCCGGGCATACCCCGAGGAGTGATCTCTAATAGTCATTGGGTTTACATCCCTTAGAATCAGAAGAAGGACATCTAATGACTAATGCTATCCTTGATGCTAATATCCCTCCTTTTTGGAAGATTGTCTTTTTAATGTATGGAGGGGAGACTTCCCTTTTCATCGTATGACTTGTTCTTTTGTAGGGTTGTATCCAAATCTCTTCATTATATGGGCCACTTTTAAACTGCTAGGATGTCTTTCCATCTTTTCAAATGTCTTCTTCAGCCGTATCCATTTAAGGTATGGTAGACGGTTCGCTGATTCGAATCTAGTCTTTAACTTGAACCATGATCAATTTGTCACCTACCACGCATTTGATTTTTCGCTGGAGCGTTGAAGAAAGTGTCCTAGCACTGTGAATCCAAAGTCTGCTCAATCTTCCCCTCGGATTATTTTTCTTTTCCTCTTCGGTTTCTTTATTTTCTCTTTGTTTTTAGGAGCATTATCTTGTAGCTCCTTGGATGAAAATTTTTTCTTATCATCCTGCCCCCAATGTTGGCTATATTGGAGATATCTTCATTGACGGACAATTCTTCTGTGCATATCCACAGCACAGTTTTATCCAATGTATGAGCGCAAAGGTGTTGTTTTTCCTTCCCTGACATTATCAATTTGGGTATCGACATTTACTTCTTTTTTATTATCTCCTTGTCCCAAATTGATGGCCTTAGTCTTTTCCTGATGGGGCTATATCAATTAAGCTTCTTTGCATGTCCGGGGAAATGGTCCCCTCCTCACTGTCTGACTTAATACATTCGCCTTCGGCTTTCAGATCCCGCAGAGAGTTTTCAATCACAGACATGACTGTTTATATGGTCTATATTTGGGTTTAGATTTTATTCAATTATTTTGGAATGAGAGAGAAAAGAATAACAAAGAATATGAATATTATGAATAATGCCTCGTTGTATTGATAGAAGAAAATATTTACAAAGCCCATTTTAATAAAAAATCTCGTGATCATGAGCGGGGATCACGAGAGATACATCGGAAGCTTTTTGATATATTTTTTTTTATATATTTTTTATTACATTTTTAGAGATGGTAAAAATGATGAGCCCTAAATTGCTGGTCTTCCTTATCCCGTCTCTTACTCGAGCTTTGAAAGAGGCTGGTCATCCGTTTTTGAAGTAGACGCATCAAAGGTAATCCACCCTGCATCTATTAGATTCATGACCTTGTGCTTTAAGGCCACACAGTTTTCAACGGAGTGTCCCGGAGAGCCTGAATGATAATCACAACTTTCATTAGATTTATACCATTCCGGGTATGGTGGCTCCATCTTCTTAGGAGGGACACGCACGAGGAGCTTGACGTCCAATAATTTTGAAAACAGACTTCCATAAGAGGTTGGGATTGGAGTGAATTTTCTCTTTTGTCTGCGTGACTTGGTCTGCTGCGAGGAAGAAGAAGGAGTGGCAACGTTCATGGCATCTACACTTCCCTCCTTTTTCTTGCCAAAGGGCTTCTTGAATGTTGCGTGGGATTTCTTAAACTTGGGAGGGGATTGAGTATTTTTGACAAGGTGTACATCGGTTACCTCCTTTACATCAAAGTTATGTCCCTCTAATGCCTTTAATCTTTCCTCTAATGCAAAAATTCGTTGCTCATAGACCGTATTGTGGAAGCATTGCTGATACATTAGCTCCGTTAATTGCGCTATTTGTTCCTTTATGACATTAAGCTCAGCGGTGAGCATACGGTTCTGCTCCTCTAATTTCTCCATCTTCTTGGCCTTTTGAGCACGAGTGAGGACGGGCGGAAGACCAGCCACCTTCTAAATGATTTTAATGATTCTTATTATAACTTTTTATTTTAAATGATTAGCGTGGAATAAATATGCCCTAGGATGAATGTGTTTATGTATGAGAGATTTTATTTATGATGATGTTTATGCATACTTTTCTTAATGTATTGGTTTTCTCTCTTAGTTTTACCACTTATTGAATGATGCGGTATGAATGATACGACTTTGCCAAGAATCTTTTTGAAAAGGTATTTTTATGACCTTAATGTTTTTACATTTTTTTATGATTTTTAGGTTTTTTCATTTTTTGTCTGTTGTATGATTACCCTATGCTAATGCATCAATACAAATGCAGCAAACGTATGCACACACAATTCATACATCCACGAGCAGAGCCACGCTTATTTAATCACGAGGTAGGGTTTTCCTGCAGAAACGTGTTTGGTTTAGGTGGTTCTAACTGTTCTCACCAGGCCAAAGGTCCCCAAGGTGCCCCCATTATAGGGACCTCTCAATCTCTCAATCCTCGGGTCATGCACGGAACTCCGTGGCGACACCCTTAGACCAAAAGAAGAGAGTTATCACCTTGAGTTGGTGGTTTTCCGACAACGGTAGTAGCCCCGTGTGCCAACTAACCGATCGTATCCGCCACCCACTCCCTATAGATATTTACTCTTGCCCCGGTATAGAGGGACTCGTTGTGTGCAAGGGTTTTTGTGTGCAATTTATATTTCAAACAATTGCGAAATAATCCTACAGCAGTTATATAAAGCCATACAATAAAAACATACGAAGGGTAAAGGCGTAATTTCAAATCTTTACTTAGTTTGAATTTATCTGTCACTAAATGGGATCAACTCTCTAGCTTCCCCAGTGGAGTCGCCATCTGTCGCCGCCGTCCCTTTCCGACGTCCGGAGGACGTCTCGAAACGTTTGTGCGAGCGGTCGCGAAAAGATGGTTTAGACTCGCGTTTTTGTTTTAAAATGTATAGATTTTCGAAAAGGGGTTCTTATGGAGTCGCCACCAATATTTTGACCAGAAACATTGGAAAAGGAAAAAAAGAAAGAAAGGCGTTGATTTTATAAAATAAACAACTTGGTCGTTATAACCAGAGTTGGGTAAGGGAGTTAGTTACGTGTGGGGAAGGTGTTAGCACCCCACAACGCCCCTTTCGGGTTCCCTATGACAGATCAATTCAATTAAAGAGAAGATTTCGAGAAATTACGCGATTACCCTATTTTATTGCACAATATTGAAATGACTATCTACATAATTTTATATAAATAAAGCTAAATAAAGCAATAAAAGAGATATTAAAATGACTATCTACATGATTCTATCCTACATGACATAATAAAGCTAAATAAAACAATAAATAAAACAATAAAAGAGAAGGGAATTGAAAAGAACCTCCGTAGCAAGCTTTATATTGAGAATCTCGAACTGTGAGGATGCGTTTTGGCAACCCCTCTCTCTACACGGTCTCTCCTCACCAATACAAGATCGACTCCACTAAAAATTTAAAGAAGAATCGAATGCCGGAATATAATTCCTTAACCGATTGTTACCTCTTTAAGGCAATCGAAAAGATCATTCGAGAGAGGGAGAGAAATAGACAAGTGCTCTAAAGTGTTTCAGAGCTCTCTGGAGTGTCTGTGGTGTGAAAAAGTGGCAAATGAGCCTCCTATTTATAGTTTTTTCGCAGCTGGCGCACTTTGGGACGGCCGTCTGGGTTGGGACGGCCGTCTGGACTGGGACGGCCGTCCCAAATGGCAAATTTACACAGAACGGGACCCCCAGGGAAGCCGGGACGACCGTCCCACGTTCGGGACGCGCGTCCCAACTGCTTAATTGCAGTTGGGACGGCCGTCCCACTTTTGGGACCGTGGTCCCGGCCTGTTTTGTCCAGTCTTCGCGTTTCGGGACCCCAGGAAGCTTTCCTTGCCGTTTTTGGACGTAGATTGATGCTGATGTGTGTCCGTTGAAGCTTTATCTTCATATAGGAAGTCTTCTTGGCCTTCATTAAGATGTCGGGCGAGCTTTGTCTTTGTGTAGGAAGTCTCTTTTGGCTTTTATTGAATGAACTCCGTCTTTTGTTGTGGGAGGTCCTTCTCGTTTTGGGAAACCGGATGAACTCCATCTTCGGGTGAAGTTCCTCTAGCTTTTATTTTGAGAGGCCGGGCAAAATTAGGGATCTACATGTGGTTTGTACTGCAAGGCAGCAGACTGACGAGACGGTGACATAAAGCAAAAAGAAACCCTAAAAACCCATAAACCCTAAAACCCCAGAAACCCTAAACCCTAAATTGTTGTGGGCCTCCAACGAGCGAAAGCGGGAATCGTGTTGAAAGAATATAAACGGAGACTATTCATATTCTTCCAAGGGGGCATTTTGTTAGTGAGAAATCTATAAAAGGATCGAGAAAGTGAAGGGAAACAAAAACATATCGAGAATTGGAATCGAAAATCGAGGGAATAACGCTTAAACGTCCGTTGGTGAAGAAAATCAAGAAAACAAAATCTGGTAACGTTAAGGATATCGAGAATTAAAAGCAAATCCAGAATTCTCGAAGTTGCAAAATCTAAATCGAAGGAAAGGCTAATATACGTGAATATCGAAATTTTGGCTAAGAAGAATGGTCGACGTATACATCGAACATAGTAAGCGGTAGCAAAAGTCGAAGGTCAAGGGAGCGGTTACCTCATTCATGGGAACGTGGATACAACTTCTAAACCGCAGAGCTAGGAATAAAACTGCAAAAGACGTGCACAGAGAACGTGGTAGTAATCTTCGTTAACTGCTCTTAAGAGACTACTTGAAAAGACACTATAAATAGAGCAAAGGAGGAAAGGAAAGGTGTGGAAAAATTGGCAGGAGAACAGAATACTAGTGAGAAGTCTATCGGAGAACGACGAACATCATGAAGTTTTTGGCGATCTGGGTTTCCATGCTCATTAAGTACCTTTACCGCTTTCTTTATTTTCCTTGGTAATTTACTTTGATGCAATTTATATTCAACAATTTTATGTTTTTGTACTTTCGATTTTTAGTTATTTCAATTCAAGCAAAGTTAAGTTTCCGCGTTTAAGTTTCCTTGTCATTTACATTTCTGCTGTTTCGATTCCCTGTCTTTTATACTTAAAGCGAATTTAAGGTCTCCGCATGTTACGTTTCTTTGCAATTTAATGTTCAGTACTGCTTTTCGATTCCATTAATTTTCTGCTTTCTTTACTTCGAGCACTTTAAATATAAAACACCAAAAATAGTATCTTTAAAATCGGGTAAAATTCGATCCTCATACGCATCTCGATTGAAAATTAATTTGCTAGCCTAAGTAAAAAAGAACTTACGTGGTAGAATTTTGATTAGGATCAAAATATCTTAAGAGTCAAAATCGATCAAAATCACCTGAAACACCAACCCTTCCAATACCGAGTTCCATCCACAGTGAGTCAAAAACGCCCCCACCGCGCGGTGACTCGGTATGACCAACTGCGGGGCCCACCCCTGTATCAAAAAGCCCCTCCCTCGCACCCCATCTCATCCATAAACCCAGACGGCACCTTACCCTGATCCGGCGCCATGTGTCGGGCGTCTGGAACCCCAACTGACAAAACAAAGGTCACCCCACTGAGTTCCAAAGCACACGTCAACACTTTCATTTGCGAACCCGACAAAAACGTACGGCTCCCAAAACACACGTAAACAACCGAACATTCCTCGCGCGAGTCCAGCCAGTCAACGATGTCATGTCGCGAAACGGCGCTGATCCCGCCATGCTCTTCTGGTTCGGTCGAACTGTTATGAATCCGTAAAACCGGGCCCACGACCCAGACTCTTTTATGTCCGAGTTCTTTCTTCACATGGTCTATGTGAACTTGTTCCAACTCGGTGAAAGTGTTGATAACGACGCCACAGGAGTCGATGTTAAAGAGCGTGTTTTCTCGGAAAAACTCCCATTCAGGTCCTCCTCTTTGGGACCCAGTGAACAGGTGCGAGATCTGCCACCAGGGGTAAACCGGGGAGTTGAGAAGGTTGGGGAACAAAGCGACGGAGTTTGAGTCTTGTGGGTTGTCGTTTCGCAGGACGTCGCGCCAAAGGGATTGGTGGAGGGAGAGCACGGCGGCGCCGAAGGGGAGAAAACGAGGCGCGGAACACCTAGATAATTAAAAAAATATAGAATTTATTCTATATTTTATTCCTATTATTTTTGTATATATATATATATATATTATATCATCTTATAATATTCTATTTTAATAAATCAGTCCTAAATATAAAAAATTCTGATTATACAATATTTTGTACCATTATACAAATCTATAATTTAACTAATCAAATATTTTTATTCCAACAATTCCCCTCAAATTGGTAATGGATGTCAAACATTCCCAACTTGTCCAATAATCTCTTAAAAATCTGACTTGTCATAACTTTAGTAAGAATGTTTGTCAACTAATCTTCAGATTGAATATTTGACAATTCCAAAATATTTTTATCAAGTTTTTCCTTGATGAAAAATCTATCAACCTCCACATGCTTCATCCGATCATGTTAGACAGGGTTATGAGCAATGTCGCACGCAGCTTTATTATCACAATACAATTGAATGAGATGTGTATGTGCATACCCTAAATCCTGGAGAAGTAGTCTGAGCCACAAACTTTCACAAAGTCCAAGAACCATTCCTCTAAGCTCAGCTTCTGCACTAGATCTAGCTATAACTTTCTGCTTCTTGCTTTTTCATGTAACAAGATTACCTCCTACAAATGTAAAGTATCCAGATGTTGATCTTCTATCATCAAGAGCACCTGCCCAATCTGCATCAGTATAAACCATCGCATCCTTGTAGTTGGAGTTCTTCTTGAACATAACTCCTTTTTCAGGAACAACTTTTATATACCTTAAAATCCGTATAACAGCATCCATGTGTTTTTCACTTGGATTGTGCATGAACTGGCTAACCACACTAAGAGCATAAGTTAAATCTGGCCTAGTGTGTGAGAGATACATCAATCTCCCTACAAGTCTCTGATATTTTCCCTTGTTAGTTGGAGTTTGATCTTTTTCAATGCACAACTCCAATCCCTCTTCAATTGGAGAATTTGTTGGTTTGCATGCTGTCATTCCAGTTTCTTTTAGTAAATCCAATGCATACTTTCATTGTGAGAGAAAAATATCTAACTTTGATCTTGAGACCTCAATTCCAAGAAAATATTTCAAAGGACCAAGATCTTTCATCTCGAATTCCTTTGTCAAGTACTCTTTCAATGTCTTGCGTTCCTCTAGATCGTTTCCCGTAACTATCATGTCATCAACATAGACAATAAGAATTGTAATCTTTTTTTCTTTTTTCTTTAGAAATAAGGTATGATCTTGGTTGCTCTGTTGGTATCCAAAATCAAGCATTGACTTGGTAAATCTACCAAACCATGCTCGAGACGATTGTTTTAGTCCATACAATGACTTCTTCAACTTGCATACCTTCTTGCTATGTGTATTCGGGATCCCACATCCTTCTGGTAGCTCCATATAAACTTTTTCAGACAATTCCCTATGTAAGAAGACATTTTTTACGTCAAATTGTTGTAAGGACCAATCAAGGTTTACAACTAGAGATAACAATACTCGAACTGTACTAATTTTGGCTACGGGAGCAAACATTTCAGTGTAATCTATTCCATATGTTTATGTGTACTCATTTGCCACTAATCTAGCTTTGAATCTCTCAATTGTGTCATCTGCATTAAATTTTACAGTATACACCCATCGGCATCCTACTGGTTTCTTTCCAACTGGACAATCTACTAATTCTCATGTTTTATTTCTTTGCAAGGATCTCATCTCCTCATTCATAGCATCCTTCCACCTGGAGTCAGCTAAAGCTTCCTGCACACTGTTAGGAATAGATACAGTAGACAATTGACTTATAAATGTGATATTTTGAGTTAGACAAATTCTGGTTACAAACATAATTACTCATAGGGTATCTTGTCTTACTGGTGAGATCAGGATCATAAGTAGGCTTAGGGATACCTCTAGTGATACGATCTGGTAGAATTTTTTTTTTTCTATATTAGGTTCTTGAGGGGAGATTGGTGTGGTATATCATTAGCATCAACAGGAAAATTTTCGATCTCAACATGCTCAAAATCTTCCTCATTATGTGGTTGTTGATCAAAACATTATTGCATACTTTCATCATTTCTTGATACAACTTTGTAACTTTCTCCAATATGATCTCAATATCAATTTCTTGAGGAACAAAAGTCTGAACTTCATCATAATTCTCCCCCTGAATTTCAGACTCGGGGAAAAAATATATTAAGGTTTTATGAAAAACTACATCTATAGTAGTAAACATTTGCTTGGTTTGTGGATTGTAGCACCGATATCCTTTCTGGTGATCCGCATAGCCAAGGAACAAACACCTTTCAGCTCTAGGAGACAACTTATTTCTCTGATGCTTGTGTAAGTGAACATAAGCAACACAACCAAAAACTCTATGTGTTAGTTCAGCAATTTTAGGACTTACTATTGCATCTGTAAGTGATTGAAAAGGTGTTTTATACTCAAGAGACCTGGACGGTGTTCGGTTGATAGTGTATACTGCATATGTGAGAGCTTCTCCCCAATATATTGCTGGCATGTGAGCTCTAATTAGTGCAGCTCGGACCACCTCCAATAGATGACGGTTCTTTCGTTCTGCCACCTCATTCTGTTGTGGAGTATTTGTACAAGATCTTTGATGAACAATTCCTTTGGCTACTAAAAAATGTTGAAGTTCTGATTGCATATATTCTCCTTCGTTGTCACTGCGCAGTACCTGAATTTGTGCTTTGTACTGGGTCTCAATCATTTTGCAGAATTTCTGAAATAGTCCTCCAACTTTACTTTTAGACTTCATCAAACATAACCAAGTCATTCGAGTACAATCATCAATAAACGTTACAAATCACGTTGAGCCACCTAACGTTGTAACCTTAGATGGACCCATACATCAGAGTGAATGATCATAAAAGGAAGATAACTTTTATTTAAAATTAAAGGAAAATGTGTTCTATGACTCTTTGCAAGCTCACAAACATCACAATAAAAAGTTGAAGTGTCTACTTGGTCAAATACATTTGGAAATAATTTCTTTATGTAACCAAAAGATGCATGTCCTAGACGCTTATGTCATAACCAGATATTCTTGCCTTTTCTTACTTCTTGAGACCCTTTTGTTGTCAGCATTTGACCAAGTCTCTTTGAATCTTCTTCTGTCAGGTCCAGGTAATACAACCTTCCTCGTCTAATACCACAACCAATCGTCTTCCTCGTTTGAATATCCTTAAAAACACAAGAGTCAGGTCCAAAAATTACAACACATAAAAGATCTTTGGCTATTTGCGAGATTGACAATAGGTTATATTTAAGAGAATGAACAACAAGGACAGTATCAAGATTCAAATTGTTTGAAATAGAGACAGTTCCTTCTCCAATAATAGTGGATTTACTACCATTGGCTGTGGATATACTTTTTTGTGAGGAAGGTTTAAAATTTTTAATTTGTCTAACATCAAAAGTCACATGATCAGAACATGGAGAGTCAATTATCCATGCATTATTCAGAACGGTAGATGTGCTTATTAAAGCCTTACCATTAGAATCATCACTACCTGCGATTGTAGCAAGCATCATGCCTTTGTCGTCCTCTTTGTCAATGGCAGTTACAGCAGCAGCAGTTGAATTTCTTTTTGAATTCTTCTTCGATGCTCGACTGTGATCCCACCACTCGGGGTATCCTATGATTTCATAACACCGTTCCTTGGTGTGTCCATCCTTATTACACTGAGTACATTTGTAGTTACCTTTTTCAAAATCTTTTGATTTGCTGTGGTGATTTGCTCGATGCTTCTTTGTCATCATAGATGTGGAATTAGAAATCATATCTTTTGTTTTCAACATTGTTCGTCAGACTGTCTCTCTCCAGATCAATGCATAACATTCTTCTAAATCAGGTGCCACCTCTTTGCGCAAGATTTCTCCACGAACTTGCTCAAAATCACCATCTAGTCCAGCAAGGAATATATGCACCCTTAATCTTTCAATGGACTTCTGATATGACTTCACATCATCAGGGTCCTTCACGACTTTGTCACGATGGTCCAATTCCCTAAAAATCTCAACCAACTCTCCATAATATTCAATTAAGGTTCTATTATTTTGTTTTGCAGTGAATGCCCTTTGATTCAGGGCAAACACCTGTAGCTCATCACTTCCATCATAAAATGCCTTTGACAAAGCATTCCAAATATCGAGGGCAGTGGGTAAGCAAATATACATTTTCATAATTTCTGGCTTCATGGACATCAATAGTCATCTTTTCACTTTTTGGTTTTCAGCATACCATTTTTCATATCCCTCATCGTTCTCTGTTGGAGGCTTCACTTTCCCACGGATATAGGACAATTTTTCCCTCTCTGCAATGTGCATCTCCATTAGTTGTGACCATACGTCATAATTGGATTCATTTAGGATGATGTCTGCGTTGAAGACACCTTCAGATTGAACAACCATTGGAATTAGTTTTTCTATCATCTCTCCAGTTAAGATCTCCAAGGATTTTGAAAGAAAAAGAAAAAAATTATAAGTTCTGATACAAAATTGAAATACATAGAATTCATTCTATATTTTATTCATATTATTTTTGTACACATATACTATGATCTTATAATATTTTACTCTAACAAATCATGACTAAATATAGGAATGTCTGATTATATAATATTTTGTACCGCTATACAAACTTATAATTTAGCTAATCAAATATCTTTATCCCAACAGAGATCACGTGCGAGGAGATGAGTCCAGCCGAGGAGAAAATCGGAGATGACGGCAGAAGAGGGAGTGGGTTGGGCCTGGGCCTGGGCCCAGTCCACGATTAACGAGTGGTGGTGGTGGTGCATGAAGGTGATCATGGTGACATGCATGTTGAGGTTGGGGTTTGAAAACTCTGGTGAGGGAAGGAGATGGGTTTGTAGAAGAGGAGAAAAGTTGGTCAGGACCAAGGGTAGGTTTCTTGGGGTGACGAGAACGGTGACTTGGACGTCACGAGAGACAAGAGCCTTGGCGAAGTCCAAGAGGGGGATCGCGTGACCGGAAGAAGGGAAGGGGTATGCTAACACGTGAGCTCAGTAGACATGCTTTGAAGATATCTTATATTAGAAATGAAAAAATAAAAAAAATTAAGAATAGATAATAACAAAATTTTACCAATGTAAAAAATAACAATATCTTTTTAAATCTAAAAAAATAATAATATTTTTTTAAAATAAAAAAAAATGATAATACTTTTTCAAAGAGATAAAATAATACAATTAGTACTTACTACACTGATATAAAAATGAGAGAAGAAATTTGAAATGATTTAATTTATTTTATAACAAATAAAATAAATATGATTTTAATTAAATTAATTAAATTTTTATTTGACAATATTATTTCTTTTATATTTTTATTTTTTCAATAGACTTTTAGTATGATCGATTTAATGATTAAATTTAAGAATTTATGTATCGTATATTTGTAAGAGTTGAATTCATACGAAGAATGTTAATTTAATAATAAATATAATAATATCAATTTTATATTACTGAAATAAATAAGTTCATACAATAATGTCACGATCAAACATAAGTTCTTAAAGTGATAAAATATCAATAGAATAATTATAAAACACAAATGTTATCATGTTTATACCTCTTCATCTAATCATCTAATGAAATCATCTTCCTCATGATCTTCATTATCACCATCAAGTTCTTCATCATCCGATGAGAAGTGTGCATCAACATTAAGATAAAAACGATATTATCAAACTCAAGTGCATCTAAAGTTGGATCATATGAACTTGGTTCAACTAAGTCAACATTTTCATCATGACCTTTCACTTGAATTTGCTCAACCTCAACATTATCTCCCTCTTTAATTATCTATTCATTATTTTACTCAATATCATCAAATGGGAAAACAACACTTTTCCTAATTTGTTTATTTTTCAACCATAAACTAGTTCCAGACATTTTCAATTTCAATTTTTATATCTAAAATAATCAAAATAAAAAATCAATTGATTTTTTCTAGCAAAATAATCAAACTTAAAAAAAAATCCTAAATCAATTTGAAAACCACAAAACCCCAAATCTCACAATGCATCAATCTAACCTGCGAGAAGGGTGACTAACCTACGAGAAGGGTAGCGAGAGGGGCGACCAAAGGAGCAGCGAGCAAGGGGAGAGACGTACGACCACTGTGCAAGCACTGTTAGGTATCAAACAAAAGCATAAGCACACACAACTAAAATAAAAAGATGAGAAAAATACTGACAATAGACAAAAGAGTAATTTCACTAATGAAAGAAATTACAACCCTTCTCTCTACCTCCAAGGAGAAAACAATAACACCCTCTCCTGAAAATAAAGGAAAAACAACTCTAAGAGAACCTAAAAGGAGAAACGATTTTTCTCTCTTAATTTATCTCTCAAGTACTAAAGCAGCAAGATAAAGAAAAGAAAGTGATTTTGGTGTGTTTTACAAGGTAAACGTTGTGTTCCTTTTATAGTAAAAAAAAAAAGCACCAAACTAAGATTTACTTGATGTGAGACTTTTCTTCTCACAATCTCCCACTTGAAGATTTTAATTAAATTAATCAAATCTTCACACCATGCTTGCTTTATTCTTGTCATCCATGTTGCTTATTTTTCCACTAGGTTATAGTAGGATTGACTCCAAACAAACTTGTCAACACTAACTGGTTTTGTCATATCATCTGCTACATTCTCATCCGTGTGAATCTGTTGCATATCCATACTACCTTCTTCCACTACTTCTTGAACAAAATGATATCTTATTCCTATGTGTTTTGTCTTAAAATGAAAGGCCGGATTCCTTGCAATGTGCAAGATATTCTAATTGTCACAATACACAACAATTTGTTGTTGATTATTCCCGAGTTCCTCCATTATCTTCCAAATCCAAATAACTTCCTTACATGCCTGGGTGGCTGCCATGTACTCAACTTCTGTGGTAGACAGAGCTACAACATCCTGTAACTTGGATAACCAACTTACTACCCCTCCTGCAACTGTAAACACATAACCAGTAGTAGATCTCATTTTATCCAGATCACCTGCAAAATCTAAATGAACATAGCCTCTGAAAACTAGATCTGATCCTCCATAACAAAATGCAACACCTGAGGTTCCTTTGATGTATCTAAGGATCCTCTTTATACCACTCCAATGATCTCCACCAGGATTTCCCATGAATCTACTAACTACTCCCACTGCTTATGCAATGTCTAGTCTTGTACAAATCATGACATACATAAGACTTCTCACTACTGATGCATACGGTACTCAAGACATTTTCATCCTCTCCGTTTCATTGTAGAAACTCATACTTGAAGATAACTTATAATTGATAGGAAGTGGGGTGGAAATTAGCTTGCAATCTTGCATGTTGAAGTGCCGCAATATTTTCAGTAAGTAATTCTTCTAATAAAGCCAAACCTTCCTATCTTTTTTGTCTCTGTGAATTTGTATCCCTAAAATCTTGTTTGCTGGTCCCAAGTCCTTCATGTCAAACTCCCTAGCCAATTGTGCATTTAACTCTTGGATTCGATCTATGTTGGGACCTACTACCAACATGTCATCCACATACAATAACAAGATAACAAAATTATTATCACCAAACCTATTGTAATATGTACAATGGTCTGAGCTTAGTTTATTGTAACCAAGGAAATTAATGAAGGAATCAAATCTCTTATACCAACATCTGGGTGTCTGCTTTAGACCGTATAAATATTTGGTCAACCTACAAACCAAGTTTTCTTGTTCTTTACAGCCTTTTGGTTAAAGCATATAAATTTTCTCTTCAAGATCTCCATAAAGAAAAGCAGTCTTTACATCCAATTGTTCAGGATGTAAATCAAATGCAGTACACATAGCCAGGATAGCTTTGATGGATGTCAATCTGACAATTGGAGAGAATATCTCATTGAAATCAGTACATTTTTTCTGAGCATATCCATTTACCACTTGATCATTGTCATCTCTTTTGATCTTATAGACCCATTTGCAACCAATGACTTTTCGACCTTTCGAAAGTTCCACAAGATTCCATGTCTTGTTTTTATGAAGAGCCTCAATTTCTTCCTACATTGCAGTCATCCACAGAGAAACATCTGAACAACTCATAACCACTTGAAAACTTGAAGGTTCTCCTTCTTCATTTAGAAGACAATACGCATCATGACTTGCCATCACATATTGTGAATGTTAAGATGGTATGATTTTTTTCTCATGTTGATCGCCGAAGATCTCCATTACCAACCTCATTTGGCTCTTGATTGTTGTGCTCCTCCTCTGACTCAGACGAGTCATCCGAAGACTTCTTCTCTATCTGTACTATAACCTTGTCCTTTATCAAGTTTTTATTTGTCTGCTAACTTTTTAGTTCATTTTCTATAAAGACTACATCTCTGCTAACAACAACCTTGTGGGAAGTGGGGTCCCACAGGTGATACCTCTTCACATTGTCAGCATAGCCCAAGAAGATACATTTCTTGGATTTTGGATCCAATTTTGTTCTTTCTTGAGTGTTGTACATCACGTACACAGGACAACCAAAAACACGTAAGGATAAATAATCAACTAGTTTACCTTTTCATAACTCCATTTGTGTGCTCAAACCAATGGTGGTTGACGGTGACCAATTTATAACATAATAGACAATTTTAACCGTTTCTGCCCAAAAAGACTTGACTACTCCAATTGTTCGCAACATAGCTCTACTTCTTTCCAGGAGAGTTCTATTCATCCGTTCTGCTATATCATTTTGTTGAGGCGTATGTGGGATATAAAATTGTTTGTGATACCTTCTTACTTGCAAAATGCTAAAAATTCTCCATCTACATATTCTCCTTTGTGATTTGTTCTTAAGCACTTAATTATTTTCCCAATTTCAAGTTCTACTTGTGCTTTAAATTCCTTGAATTGTGAAAACACATCTTACTTCTTCTTGATAGGGTACACCCACAATCTCCTGGAGTAATCATCGATGAACAATACAAAATATTTTGCTCCTCCGAGGGATAGTATCAGTGATTCCCACACATAAGAATGAATCAAGTCCAATATGTGTTTACTTTTAGCAGACACTCTAGCAAACTTCAATCTATGTTGCTTACTTATCACACAGTGCTCACAGAAGGGTAAATTAACCTCTTTAAGCCCGGGTAAGAGATTACATTCTATAAGGATTTTCAGACCACTTTCTGACATATGACCAAGTCTATGATGCCACATGATCACTGAATCTTCCTGACTTGTTGTCGCAACTGATGCATCCGCTTCTTGCAACGTATCTCCAAGCAGCACATACAAATTTGTCATGATCTTCTTTGCCTTCATGACCACCAAACTCCCCTTCACCACCTTTAAGATTTCACCTTCAACATGGATCTTACACCCGAGGTCATCTAATTGCCCAATGGACAATAGATTCTTCTTCAAATCCTTCACATGTCGTACCCCTTGAATTGTGTGAACAATACCATCATACATTTTAATTTTGACGGTACCAACTCTAGTAATATGTAATACATGGTTGTTTCCCATGAAGACGAATCCACCTGAGAGTAGTTCATAAGTGTAAAACCAATCTCGGTGCAGAGTCGTGTGTCATGCTGCACATAAATCCACTATCCACTTGTCATGAAACTCATTTTCACCATTAGAGCTAATTACTGTTTCGCTAACCAAAATATCTCCATCTTCTGAGGTACTTACAACACAACCTTGTGAGGTTGATTCTTTAGAGTTATTTCCTCCATTCTTCCTCTTCCAACACTCTTTTCTCGTATGTCCTTTCTTGCCACAAGAGTAACATTTGATTTTAGAACTCTTCTTACTTCGAGACCTCGATCTATCATTACTTGAGCCACATTCCATTGATCTTCCTCTCATCATTGTCAAAGTCTCTACTTGTTTGGAACTTTTGCCCTTACTCATCCGCCTAGATTCTTCTTCAAGAATAGCTTCGGCGACATCCTCAAAGTGAATATTCCCATCAATATTATTATTTGTAATATTGATGATGAGTTGATCATATGAATCAGGTAAATTCTGAAGTAGAAGCTCTACGCACTCATTTTCAACTATGTTGAAATCTGCCGCTAATAGTTGGGCAAACAAGGTATTCAAATGGTTTATGTGGTCCGTCATTGATGTAGACTCACTCATCCGAAGAGTATAAAGTTTTCTCTTCAAGAATATTCTTGTGTGAAGTGACTTCACCTCATATAGTTTAATGAGGGTATCCCAAATCTCCTTCGCAGTAGTCTTCTCCGCAACACTGGATAAAATTAAATCTGTTATTGATAAGTGCAAATTCGCAATAACATTATCGTTCATTTCTTTCCATCGTCGTTCATCCGTGTGTTCCACGGTTCTTTCCACAACTTTATCAATACAATTGTCCTTCCTCAAAATTGCCTTCATCTTCAATTTTCACAATGAGAAATTACTCCCATTGAACTTCTCTATCTCATATTTTGTTTTGTTGTCATGGTTCCAAACCGACTTATGTAATTCTCACTATGAGTAGTATTGCCTACTAGAATAACAACGGTAGACCATGAACCAATACACCAGGTAAGTTCCCAAGAAAGAGAGGTGGGTCACTAATAGAAACGCTTAAATACCAAGCTTTTCCTTGCCAGAATTTTTCCTAGACATGCACTATCACACTACCAAATAATATCCATTTACAAGAATAAATTTTTTCTGATGTGAAAGATCAAATTAAACGCAACCACAAAGCATACTAAGAATGTTCTCTAACACTATTCTAATAACTATGCAACAAAAGACCAATATCACAACTTAGTGGCTCTAATACCACTGTTAGGTATCAGACAAAAGCATAAGCACACACAACTAAAATAAAAAGATGAGAAAAATACCGACAATAGGCAAAAGAGTAATTTCCATAATGAAAGAAATTAAAACCATTCTCTCTACCTCCAAGGAGAAATAATAACACCCTCTCCTGAAAATAAAGGAAAAATAACTCTAAGAGAACCTAAAAGGAGAAACTGTTTTTCTCTCTTAATTTATTTCTCAAGTACTAAAGCAACAAGAGAAAGAAAAGAAAGTGATTTTTGTGTGTTTTACAAGGTAAACACTATGCTTCTTTTATAGTAATAAAAGTAAGCATCAAACTAAGATTTTCCTGATGTAAGACTTTTCTTCTCACAAGCATCGCATGACCACAACGAGCACCTTGTGACCACAACGAAAATTGCGTGACCATAGTGCTACCAAGGAAGCAACGCGCGAGCACCGTGTGACCAAGGGAGCACCACAACGCGACCACAACAACGATAAGAAGTGGCGAGCAATGAGAAAGGAAGAAGAATGCAAGATCTGAAGTTGTGAGAAGAAATGAGAAGTGCGAGAGAAGATGTAAGTTTCTCTTCTCCTTCAAACTCGATGACTTGCTTCTGACTAGCGAGTTTACTCAGAGTTCATCGAGTTTAACTTCGAAACTACTCTAAAACGAGTCTACTTATGAGTTAACTCGTGACTAGTCACGTGACTCATTAGCTCGTCTGAGCCAACGAGTTTGATAACCATGCTTGTCCCTACTAACCTCCTGTCATAACACTGTTAGGTTCTTCTTGTTATGTTTTGGAATACAAGACAATATTTTTTACCATATACAAGACACTATCATAACACACAACAATTATTCATATGTTAAGTGGTTGTCATATACTCAACTTTCTATATTAGGTAGAATTGACGGACAGGAATTCGTCAGTAATATTTTTCTTATTTATTGCATTTTTTACTTATTTTATAGCCTATTTTTTAGAGATCTCCCTCCCCTTTACATTTTTAATATTTATTATTATTAATTTCCCCTCATTATATTTTTATAGCTTTGAATTATTATTAGATTAAGAGAATTGTCATTAGCAAGATTCGAACCCAATACCTTAAAGTTAGAGGCTAATACTCCAACCACTAAGCTACTAGAATTTTTCGATAATAATTTGCAAATAAATTATATTTATATATTTATATATAATTAAATATTTATTTTTTAAATTATTTAATTTAATAAATTATTATAAATTAATCTAATTATAATTAAATTAATAAATAAAAAAATATTTAATTTTTTAATTAGGTGAATAATTAATTTATTAGAATATATTAAGTAATTATTATATAATTTTACGGACGGATATATCCATTGATAATTAATTGATAATTTATTGATTGATTTACCGATGGAAATATCCGTCGGTAAATAATTGTTAATTTACCGACGGATATATCCGTCGATAATTAATTGTTAATTTACCGACGGATATATCCATCGGTAAAACCAAATTCTATATCTGTCGGTAATGACTCATTTTCGTCGATAAAAATTCGTCAGAAATTTGCGGTTTTCTTGTAGTGTATGATGCATACAATACTTGAGACAATTGCATCATCTCTACTTCATTAGTATGACTCATACTTGATAACTTATTTGATAGAAAATAAGATATAAATTGGCTTACACCCTTGCGTGTTAAAGCACCGCAAGACATTCAATAAGTAATTATTTTGATAAAGTCAAATATTCCTATCTTTTATGTCACGATGAATTTGCATCTCTAAAATCTTATTTGTTTGTCTCAAGTTCTTCAACTCAATGTTTCTAGCCAATTGTGCCTTTTCAAAATCTGAATTTGAACTTTGTTAGAGCCTACAACCAACTTGTCATCTACATACAATGACAAAATAAAAATAAAAAAATCATTTTCATCAAATATATTATAATAGGTATAATAATCCGAATTTAGTTTGTTGTAATCAAGACTAATCATGAAGAATCAAATATCTTGTACTAATACCTAAACACCTGGTTTAAACCGTATAGAGATTTGATTAACCTACAAACCAAATTTTATTTTTCTTTAACATCTTCCAGTTGGAGCATATCAATCTTCTCTCCAAGTTTACTTTAAAGAAAAACAATATTTGTATCCCTACTAGTAATAATCTTGTGGATATGGGATCCCACGGAAAATACCCCTTTAAATCTAAAGAAGAATTCAAGTATATGAAAACATAGACTTCCTTTTAATGTAATACACCTATAATATTTTAGAATAATGATTATGACTAATACAAAATATCTGTTCTCACCTACAAATAATACTGACAATTTCAACAATTAGAATAAATCAAGTTCAATACGTATTTTCTCCTGATAGTTACACTACTAGAAAAAATCATTTTAGCGACCGAAAAAATTGGTCACTAATGTCAAAAAATCGGTCACTAATCGGTTAGCGACCGAAAGGCGTCGTCGCAAAAAGCCAAGTCGCTAATGTGTTAGCGATCGAATTTCATTTCGGTCGCAAAATAACAACCGATTTTATTTCGGTCGCAAAATAACGACCGAAATTAATATATTAAATTGGTCGCTAAATCGGTGGCAAAGTTAAAAAAATAACGACCGATTTAAATTGGTCGCTAAATCAATTACAAAGTTAAAAAAATAGCGACCGATATAAATCGGTTGCTAAATCAATGAATAAATTAATAAAATAGCGACCGATTTAAATCGGTCGCTAAATCAATGACAAAATTAATTATTTTTATTTATTTATTTAATACCCCTTTCTATTTATCTAGAAACTCCCCTACCTCCTTTTATACTTTATTTTTAATTTATATTATAGTTTTTAGAAGTTTGATTTATTACTAGATTATTGTCATTGTCAGGATTCAAATCCAAGTACCTTAGAGTTGAAGGCTGAAACTTCAACCACTAAGCTACTAGGATTTTTCAATAATAACTTACAAATAAATTGTATTTATATACAAATAAATGTATATATGTATAAATATATATAAATATAAAATATATAAATACAAATATATTTAAATATTATATATTTAAATATTTATATATTTATATATTTAAATATTTAAATATTTATATATTTATATATTTAAATATTTATATATTTATATATTTATATATTTATATATTTATATATTTATATATTTATATATATATTTCGATCCTGACAAGAGTTGGTATCGAGCCTTAGTGCTCTGGCTATTATTCATATTTGGTTTTCTTGTGGGGGGTATAGTATGCATAAATCATAAAATCATGAATAACGTTTGTCTAGATAGATGGGGCACTCCTTGGTATAGGATTCATAGTAAGACCTTTACGACTCCCAGGTATGAGTCCTAGTTTTAGCCCAAACCCAACAATAGAATTAACCAAGCAAATTAAGAAACTTAAAAGAAAATTAGCAAAACGCATAGCACAAAAAGAAAGATTAATAAGAGAAAACCCAGCAAATTATGCTTGGGGTATAACTTGGTACAAAAGTAATATTAAGCATCTAGAAGGAAGATTGAAGAACCTTAGTCACTTCGTTGCCTAGTTTAAACTATTAATTGTTTAAATTTGTATCTTAACCCTAAATCCTTGAGTTTAAAGGGTCTTTGGGACTCTTAACTCTTCAAAAGAATTCGTGTAGTACTGAGAGGTGCTCATACATTGGTCAGCCCTTAGGTCTGGTGGTCCCGGCAGTAAAACCCAGGAGGGGTAGTGAGACCGTTGGTCAGCCAGATAGGCTGTGAGGCAAAGAGGTGGTCCCGTAGCATGGAGACTCGAGAGAGAGTTAGAATGCCCAATATCCTTAGAACTTTAAGTGATTTAAGATTAAAAAACAAAGATAAACAAATAATAGTTAAAAAACCGCAACAAGAGGCTTCGTCTTCTTCAAATTCCTCTAATAATAAAGAAAAAGAATTAAAAATTGCAGAAATAGAAAACTCTTTACATAATTGGTCAATACCCATAGTAAAAAAATGTGAAGTATATAAACAACATAAATTTTGGTCAACAAATCTAGATGAAATTCATATAGTAGAATATAGTTACCCAGGAACTAAGAATAATAAGATTATAAATATTTTAGAACAATCAATTTTAGATCAACACATAAAAGATGGATATAATTTTATTCACTTAGGATTAATCCAAGTAGCAGCAAAACCTAATTACAGAATAGGAGTAAATAGTCCAATATTAATGTTATTAAGAGATATAAGACTTAAAAAATTTATTGATTCCATAATCGCTATTTTAGAAAGTAATTTACATGATGGCCCCGCTTTTTTAACTATTATCCAAATTTTTCAATGAACATTAAAAATGATAAAACTAGTGATGCAATAAAATTATATGTACAAATTCCTGAAGAAATTGTAGATGAAGAATCAGGACCAATACAAATAATTTATAGAATTTATTATAAAGTAACCAGAATAGATTATAATTATAAAGCCCTAAGATCCTCGCCAAAAGATGAAATCGTATTAGTAGAAGCTAATCTTAGAAAATCATCAAGTACAAATCCCTAAAAGATTAAGCCACGAAGAAGTAATAAGTAAAATTCCGGAGGAATGAAAGCTAGAGGATATTATAGAAGAACCAAAAGTATATAATACTCAAATTAGAGAAATAATTCAAGATGGAACTGATATTAGATTAAGAATGAATAGATCATTATTATTTAAAAATAAAGAACCTCAAATGATATATAAAGGCCAATCGTCAAGGCATTCCGTTGATGGTTCGATAATAAATTTAGATTTAAAAGGATTAAACAATATTACCCCTAGAGTAACCAAACCAGTATATGAAGAGTCTAGAGGAACAGAATCTCCTCAATACTCTCCAACTGCTTCACAAATTCTAAATACAGTACATAGAGAAGTATCCTTTAATATAAATAAAAATTGGATTAGACAAGATTTTGAAGCGGAATATAATAAACATAATAGAGAATGGTATTTTAAAACATTTACTAAACAACAAACAGAAGAATATAGAAAAAAGTTCTATGATTATTTAGAAGAAAATGAAATAAATTTATATTTTTTTGATTGGTTGTTTAATTATAGTCAAGAGAAGAATTTATACCCTTTAGAAAAAATAACTAATACATGGAAAACTATTAATAATGAAATAATAACATCAGAGTATCCTCCACAACAAGGAATTATCATAAAACCTATAAAAGATTTAGAAATAGAAGCAAGTCCATATAAAGATGTTAAAAGTGAAGAAAAACCAGTACACATAAAAGATATAAAAAATTACATTCTCAATTAAATTATTCTAATATCGTATTAGAAGTAATGACTAAACAATTGACTAGAATAGAAAATAAATCTGTAAAAGATATGCCTAGTAGTTCTAAAGAACCAAGTAAAACCAATATATAAATTATTTAATGTACCACAAAAAGAATTAGATTCATTAAGATTAAAAAGTAATATTGATATACAGATAGAAGAATTAAAAAAGAAAATAGAGCAAATAGGAAATACCTCTATAAATACAATAGAGATAAATAAAATGAAGACATATCCAAAACTTAGGAATTATTATTCTAGACCCACTTTCATAGATGTACAATTTGAAGAAAGGGGGGAATTAGTACAAAATTCATTTTCAGGAAATGATATAACTGAGTGGAACTTAGATGGATTAAGCAAACAAGCCATATTAGATCTAACTTGTCAAATGACTATGGCAGCTACTGCCCATAAGTCTAAAGGATGTAGTGATAAATCAGCAGCTATAGCCATAATTCAGGGATTCACTGGTCAATTAAAAGGCTGGTGGGATAATTTCTGCACAGAACAAGATAAATTATCAATATTAAATAGTATAAAAACAGACACTAACCAAGAAGATGCAGTAGCCACTTTAATATATTCAATAATACAAAACTTTGTAGGAGATCCCAATATTTTTAAGGAAAGATCAGCTAGTCAATTAGCAAACTTATATTGTCCAACAATGTCTAATTACAGATGGTATAAAGATAATTTCTTATCAAAAATAACTTTAAGAGAAGATGGATTCGCAGGATTTTTGATACACTCTGCTGCAGAATGCTCAAAGGTTTTAACACTCTTCGAGTGAGTGTCCACTCCTCAGAAAATTAAGAGAAAGAGAATAATAGAATTTGGGGGAAAAAGGATCTTGAAAACTTTTATTCTGTTATGTTTTGATTACATCATAGCTATTAAAAGGAATTGGGTGCTAACAATCGAGCAAAAATTAGGGAAATAAAACAGGAATTAAACTAATAATTTGCAGCAGAAATTTTAGGAATTAATTTGAGCATATCAGGATCTTCTAATTTTGTCCGCAAACATAATTTGAGCATATCAGGATTTTCTAATTTTGTCTACAGACATAATCAGTCATCCACGCTGGCTTCTTTCTTGCTTGTTTCCTTACTATTGGGTCATCCTTCCTTATTGGGTCTGGGTCCACTGGTTGGTTTGTATCAATTTTGGAAAGAGAGATTCTTAGCAGGATTACCCAAATTATTTTCAGAAAAAGTAAAATTAAATTTAGAAAGCCATTATGGTAAACCATTAGCATATGATACTCTAACCTATGGACAGATATACAATATAATTGTAGAAACAGGTGTACAAGTTTGTACAGATTTTAAATTACAAAATAAACTTAGGAAAGAAAGTATGATTAACAAAAAAGAAATAGGAACCTTTTGTTATCAATATGGTATGGAACCAATAAGAGCCCCTAGTGCTAGGAAAAAGAAAGTAATTAAACGTCAAGAGAAAACATATAAAAAACCTTATAAAAAATTTCAAGAAATTGAGAATAAGAATATAGAAAATAAAACCAATTGGACAAGAAAACCCAAATATAATAAACCCAATAAGAAAAAGAATGTCTGTTGGAAATGTGGAAAACCAGGTCATTATGCTAATAATTGTAAAGTCATAAAAAAGATAAATCAAATAGAAGATGAAAAATTAAAAGAAAATTTATTAAATATTTTAATAAATTCTGAAGAAGAAGAAGAATCAGATAGCACTATAGAAAATACAGATAGTGAATTAGAACTAGAACAGATAGAACAAGAATCTTCTAGTGAAGATGAACAAAATTATGAAAATAATTATTGTTTAGGCCCAGAATTATGTAACTGTTTAGATTGTAAAAACATAAATATGTTAACAAAAGATCAAACATCTACTTTAATTTCTATAATAGATAAATTAGAAGAATCTCCCTTAAAAACTGAATTTTTACAACAATTAAGTAGTTTAATAACTCGTAGTGAAGAAGTTCATAAAAATATAACTCCAATAAGCATGAACGAAATTTATAATAGATTTAGAAGCCCAAGTCAACAAATAACCATAAAAGATTTACAAGAAGAAATTAAAACCCTTAAACAAGAAATACAATTATTAAAAGAAAACGATATAGCTTTAGAATATAGATTATTAGAATTAGAAGGAAAAGATATTATAAAAAATCAAGAACATAATGAAGAAAGCTCTAGTAAAATTGAAGATATAAAAGATGAAAGTTATATTAGTTTATTAAATTTAATGACTACCCATAAATGACATGTAGAAGTCACATTAGTAATAAAAGAAGAAAAATTTAAGACTATAGCTTTAATAGATTCAGGAGCAGATGTAAATTGTATTCAAGAAGGTTTAATACCTACAAAATATTATGAAAAAACTTTAGAAAAAGTAACAAGTGCAAATGGATCAAAAATGCATATTCAATATAAATTATCAAATGTAAAAATATGTAAGAATAAAGTTTGTTATAATACCTCTTTTGTATTAATAAAAAATATGAATACACCCGTAATATTAGGAACTCGGTTCTTAACATTATTATATCCTTGTCAGGTAACTGAATTAGGTTTAAAGACTAGTATTCTAGATAAAGAAATTTGTTTTGAATTTATAAAACCACCAAAAATTAGAGAATTAAATTTATTAAAAGAATCCTCTATAAGCCAAATAGAAATAAAGAAAAAACAAATAAACATGTTAAATAAAGAAATAACATTTAAAAGAATAGAAGAACAATTAAATAGTCAAAATATTAAGAAAATTATAAAAATATATGAAGAAAAAATAGAAAAAGAAATATGTGAATTAAACCCTACTGCTTTTTGGCATAGAAAGACATGTACAATAGAATTACCATACATAAATAATTTTGATGAAAAACAAATACCAACAAAAGCTAGACCAATACAAATGAATAATGAATATTTAGAATATTGTAAAAAAGAAATACAAGAATATTTAGATAAAGGATTAATAAGACCGTCAAAATCACCCTGGAGTTGTACAGGGTTTTATGTAATGAAAGCCTCTGAGATAGAAAGAGGAGCACCTAGATTAGTTATTAATTATAAACCTTTAAATAAAGTATTAAAATGGATATGATATTCATTACCAAACAAAAATGATTTAATTAAAAGAGTGCATAATGCAACAATATTTTCTAAATTTGATTTAAAATCAGGATATTACCAAATATCAGTAAAAGAAGAGGATACATATAAAACTGTTTTTGTAGTACCCTTTGGACATTACAAATGGAATGTAATGCCACAAGGATTGAAAAATGCTCCTAGTGAATTTCAAAATATTATGAATAATATTCTTATTCCATATATAAAATTCTCAATTGTATATTTAGATGATATATTAATATTTTCAAAAAATATAACAGAGCATATTAATCATTTAGATATATTTATAAAATTAATGAAAGAAAATGGTTTAGTAGTATCAGCTAAAAAAATAAAAATATTTCAAACAAAAATAAGATTTTTAGGATATGAAATTTATCAAAATACTATAATACCTATACGAGAGATCTCTGGAATTTGCAGAAAAAATTTCCAAATGAAATAAAAGATAAACAACAATTACAAAGATTTTTAGGATGTGTAAATTATATAGCAGATTTTATTCCTAATATTAGAATAATATGCGCACCATTATTTAAAAGACTTAGGAAAAACCCGCCTTCGTGGGATGAGAAAATGACCCAAGCAATAATAAAAGTAATAGAATTAATTAAAAGAATACCTTGTTTAGGAATACCTGATCCACAAGCCTTTTTAATAATAGAAACTGATGCATCTGATTTAGGCTATGGGGGTATTAAAACAAAAACTTACAGAAATTTCTAAAGAACAAATAGTCAGATACCATTCGGGTATTTGACATCCTTCACAACAAAAGTATTCCATAGTTAAAAAAGAAATTCTTTCAATAGTATTATGTGTTCAAAAATTTCAAGATGATGTTTTTAATAAAAAGTTTTTAATTAGAACTTATTGTAAAGCAGCACCAAGTGTTTTAATAAAAGATGTTCAAAACCTGGTTTCAAAACACATTTTTGCTAGATGGCAATCCTTATTATCATGTTTTGATTTTGAAATTGAGCATATAAAAGGAAAAAATAATTTTTTACCAGATTTTTTGACAAGAGAGTTTTTACAGGCTTCAACATAAGTACAAAGCCAGTCAATAAGGATCAATATGGTCCGCCACTGGGATTACAAAAAGGTAAAGAACAATATAATTCCCCACTGGAATTACAAGAAGGAGCCACATCTAAAAATTATTATAATCCCCCACTAGGATTACAAAAAGAAGTCTCTACAATATCATTAAGACCTCAAACATCCCAGACCCATCCTAAAATCCAGTCTACTTTAGCAGAAATTCTAAAAACACCTCTGCAAATACCCAATATTTCTAGAAACCCTTTGATCAAAAATAGATTTACTCCTCTCCAATACCAGAATATCCTAATAGGACCAAAAGATTTTGTTAACAAAACCACTCAAGAACCATTCCCAGAAGAATATTTAAAAAAGCCTGAGACATCTCCCATAATTATCGTAGAAAAATCATGGATCTATGACAATGTTAGAACAATAACCAATCATCTTTTCCCAAAAGACTTTCATTATCCTCCAATAAACCCAGAAAAAACTAGAACCTTTTATGAGTTTATTTTAGTAGACACAGACTCTGCAGAAATTTATCATACTAGAGACAGTCAAAATAGCATTCTATTTTCAAAAATAAAAATTTTAAGAGTCTTATCTCCAGAAGAATGGAACCAACCCATCCATGATACTAATAATTTTTCCAGAACCTTTAGACCTCAGTCGTATAATTATTATGATTACATAGAAGCATGGACCAAAGCTCTGTTAGTATATCCAGGAACCCATTCTTGGTTTATCTGGTTTAAAAGAGGGATATCTCTAAAATTCCCCAAATGGTTTATTAAATGGTTTGCAGATTTTGGACCATTACCAACAATATTTCCTCAAGATGTTAGTGATGTATATCAATATTTTAGAGAAAAAACATCTTTTGATTCAGGATATAGATTAATATCATTTGTAGCTACTCAATCCATTACTTGGATAGTAGCGTGAGATTATGAAGTAGAACCAGCCTATGAAAATGTAGATATAAAGCAGTTATCTAGAAGATTTAAAATCAAGTGGTGGCAAAAGTTTAATACAGAATTAATAACCAAAAGCAATATTGACAAGTGGCAAGAGAATCATCGACAGAGAAGAGAAGGATCAAGCCAAGCATTGAGTCAAGAATCATTATTTTTAGCCAAAAAACAAAGGTTAATGGCAGAACTAGCAGCAGCGACTACCATGAAAGATTTTGAACAAATTATTAAAGAAAAAGCAACAACTTCAAAAGCAGATTCAGAAGAAAGTATTCAACATAATCCGTTTGATATGTTTGATTGAAGACTAAAAAGAATCAAGACAAAAAGAAAAAGTATGACAAGATAAAAAGTACAAGTAAAAGAAGACGGAAAGATGATAGAGACAAAAAGAAGATGAAGACAAAATTGAAAAAGAAGACATGACGGAAGATCAAGACAAATTTGAAAAAGAAGATATGACGACAAATATGAAAAAGAAGATATGACAAAAGAAGATACTCCGAGATATGATAAGGGATAATTATGTAAATAATATAAGGATATTTTTATAAATTAGCTACTTGTCTAGAATAATATAAGTTTATTATAAATAGCCTCTTTAGTTAGAAAAGGAGGCAGAGGGAGTTTTAGTGTTTTCTCATAATTTGTGTATTGAAGTTTTCTAATGAAGTTTTTAACTTTCTTCTATGTAAGTGTTCTTTCTATCTTCAATCTTCATTTTTATTTCTCTATTTTAAATATTTAAATATTTATTTCAATCTTTCTATTTAAATATTTAAATCTTTCTATTTAAATATTTAAATATTTAAATATTTATATATATATATATATTTAAATATTTAAATATTTAAATATTTAAATATATAAATATTTATATATTTAAATATTTATATATGTATTATATTTATATACAAATAAATGTATTATATCTTTATATACAAATAATAGTATTATATCTTTATATCTTTATAACTTACAAATAAAATATATTTATATACAAATAAATGTATATATTTATATATTTATATATTTATATATTTATATATTTATATATTTATATATTGATATATTTATATATTGATATATTGATATATTGATATATTGATATATTGATATATTGATATATTGATATATTTATATATTTATATATTTATATATTTATATATTTATATATTTATATATTGATATATTGATATATTTATATATTTATATATTTATATATTTATATATTTATATATTTATATATTTATATATTTATATATTTATATATTTATATATTTATATATTTATATATTTATATATTTATATATTTATATATTTATATATTGACATATTGATATATTGATATATTGATATATTGATATATTTATATATTTATATATTGATATATTTATATATTGATATATTTATATATTGATATATTTATATATTGATATATTGATATATTGATATATTGATATATTGATATATTGATATATTGATATATTTATATATTTATATATTTACATATATTTATATCTTTATATCTTTATATCATTATATATTTACATGTACAAAATATTAAAGATATATATTTATATCTTTACATATTTATATATTTGTATATAAAGATATAAAAATATTAGTTTTGTATACAAATAATATTATAGTATATTATATTATTAGTATAGTATACAAATTATATATTAGTATAGTATAGTATACAAATTATTAGTTTTGTAATTTATATACAATGTAATTTATACACAATGAAAATAATATAATCGTATATTAGTATAGTATAGAATATTTGTATTCTAATTTTTAATTAAATTTATATATTTATGCTAATAATGTATAATAATAATGAGGGGATAATAAATTTAATCCAATTACTTTTATAAATATATAAATATAAAATCTATAAATACAAATATATTTATATATTTTAATATATATTTAATTATTTATATATTTATATATTTATATATTTATATATTGATATATTTATATATTGATATATTTATATATTGATATATTTATATATTGACATATTTATATATTTATTTATATCTTTATACATTTATATCTTTATACATTTATATATTTATATCTTTACATCTATAAACATATTTATATCTTTACATATATTTATATCTTATATCTTTACATATATTTATAGCTTTATATATTTATATCATTATATATTTACATGTACAATATATTAAAGATATATATTTATATCTTTACATATTTATATATTTATATCTTTATATCTTTATATTTTTATATCTTTACATATATTTATGTCTTTATATATTTATATTTTTATATTTCTACATATATTTATATCTTTACATATTTATATCTTTATATCTTTATATATAAATATATAAAGATATTAATTTTGTATACAAATAATATTATAGTATAGTATATTATACTATTAGTATAGTATACAAATTATATATTAGTATAGTATACAAATTATTAGTTTTGTAATTTATATACAATGTAATTTATACACAATGTATAGTAAGATTATAATATAATGGTATATTAGTATAGTATAGTATATTTGTATTCTAATTTTTAATTAAACTAAAATTACGCTAATATTGTATAATAATATATGAGGGGATAATAAATTTAGTCCAATTACTTATATATATATATATATATATATATATATATATATATATATATATATATATATATCCATTTTTAACTTTTTTTTTCATTTTAAACTTCTCACATTCTACATTGTTTTTAAACTCTATCATTTTTACTATATTATCATCATCATTTCCTCCCATATTCTATTTTATCTTTATAATAATTAGTCTTCTTTTATAGAATACTTTATTTTCTATTTTTATTATTTATTTTTTATAATTTAAAATAATTAATATTATTTTAAAATTTATTTTTATGATTTTTACTATAATAAATCAAATTAAATGGTTCAATAATATCAATTAATTAAAATCATCACATAAAAAACTTAGATAACTACATGAAAATTATTAATTTTAAAAATATAAAATATATTTAAAAAAAAACTCAAATTATAGATTGGAAATAAAATAGAATAAACAAATACTCATTACTTTATATTATATTTAAGTGTGTGCATAAATGTTGACCTTCTTAACTATAAAGAAACAGTAGAAAAATATAAAGATAATATTTGAAGAAGTGAATTTTGAAGATTAAGACTATTTTTATATAAATTTATTCTAGTATATCAAATAACAATAATAATACATAAAATTTAAAAACTAAACTAAAAAAAGTAAGTTTAAATTTATAAAAAAAATACATTACTAAAAGTATCATATTATATTAAGATTTTCATTAATTATAAATTTAAATGTGTTTCATAAATAAAATTATAAATTTAAATGTATTTCCACTTTTGATCCATCATAAATAAAAATAAATAGTCTCTTATAAATGTTTTTCTATTTTAATTCATCATTAAATTTGTTTTATATACGAATTTGATGACTTATCATATTATTAAAAATTTGGATGAAATAATTATATATAATATTTTTTTAGTATATTATGTTTTTAAATTTGTTAATAGAGAAAAAGTTTCAGAATTCAAAATGTTAAATACTTTTAAAAATTAAAATTGACTTTATAAAAAATTAGGAAAAAAACAATTAATCCAAAAATATAATAATGATAAAAATATTATAAAAAAGAGTTCAAAAATGTATTTAATATTTTCTATTTTAGTTTAATTATATTTTTAATTCTCAAAGTAGAAAAATATATTGTAATTATTTTAATTTAATAAAATATAATTTAAATTTTTAATACTAAAATTAAAATATTAAATAATAATAAATTTAATTCTTTAAATTTAGTATTTAAAAACTAAAATTATAGTTTCTCTATTTTAAAAAATTAAAATAAATATTTAAAAATAAAAATAAAAACTAGTATTATCTTAAATTTATTAAAAATATAATTAAATCTCTATTTTCTTATGCAATTTTAGAAATTTTTTAATAAAAATCCAATATATAAAAAGGTTGAAATTTTAAAAAGGTGCAACCTTAATTTATATTAACTATTTTTTTGAAAAAACTGACAAGAAAAACTTGGCTTTGAAAAAAAATTAATAATTTTGAAGTTATTTAAGTGATGAAGTTTCCAAATGTGATCTATAAATTTATTGAGCAAAATTGGAGGTATGTTGAATATAAATTTAAATATATTTTTAATTTATTTAAATATGGTTTATTTTTAGTATTTATAAAATAGATTAATTTTAAATTTTTAACTTTTCTAGCAGTCTATTTTTAATCTTTGTTATTAATTATGTTAAAAATGAAAAATATTAATTAGTATACTTAAACTAAAAAATATTTTAACTAAAGATAAATATATTTTTATTAATAATTTAATTAAATAATATATTTATTATCTAATGTATATTGATATAAAATTTTTTTGGTATATCAATTATATGACAACAACCATGGTTAAGTAATTAATAATAATAAAGCAATAAATTTAAAAATTAGATTAAAAATAAAGTATTATAAAATAAAATTGTAATAATTTTATTAAAATTGTAATTTTTTAATTAAGTTAATTAGGAATTAAAATGTGATAATTTGATGTGTTTAGTTTTTTAATATAAATTTTTAAAATATAATTTAATTTCAATTCAAATTTTCAATTCAAATTTTCAATTGAAAAATAAATTAAATAATATTTGTTATTAAACTTTTCTTAAATAATGTATTGAATAGTTAATATCACTCTAGTATTAATTTATTGTAATTTAAATTTTTAATAAATTTCATTTATTTTTAATAATATTTTTATTTTAGTAATTTAAAATTAAAGTTAATCTTCATTTTATTAATATTGAGATCAAAGTTTATTTTTAAAGTATATTTTAAAAATTAAATTATTTTCCAAAAATAAATTAGTTTTAAAATGTAAATTATAAAAAATATACTAAAACAATTAAAGTATATTTATAAAAAAAAATTTAAATATAATAAAATTGAATTAAGTGGGAAAACTTCGGTAGAAATACCATACAAGGTAAGAGGAAGTTTAATTCATTCAATATATGAAATTGAATTGTTGGGTACTCTGTGAATACCCTGTGAATAAGGAATAGGAGTAGAGATATGAATTATTTGAATATCTGATTTTGGATGCACTGTTCATGGTTTGAAAGTTTTTGAAATTCTTAAAATTAAGGATGAATTATATGGTAAAATTGTTGTTTTCAACTTAAATTAAATATAATTCATGTTTAATTTCGATTTGGGACTAGTTTGGTTGTCTAAAACTGAGTAATTTGAAATCTGCAAAAATCTGCAAAATTCGACACTGTTACTGGGCGAAGGAAGAAGAAAGGGATATGGTGGAGATTTTTTAAAAAGATCACATTGTGCCTACAGATGATAGCCTCTGAGTTCGAGCATAGTTAGGGTATACTTCGGAAGGTGTCTTAGTATGTTGATAATTTCGTAATTGATCATAATATATAATTATTACTTCTATATCTGTTTTATTATATCGAATGATTTAATACTTACCCCTATTTTTCCATGTGGATGGAACTGCGATGATCACTTTTATGTGGGAGCAGATCAGGAGTTGAGAGATGGAGATGTGACTACTGGACAGCAGGGATAGTTCAGTGGGATAGCTTCGAGGGAGTTACTTTTACATGTATAATATATAAATAAATTATGTTACTATATTTTGAGGTTCCGTTAGTGAATCAGAATTTCAATCTACGTTACAATTACAGTAATATAATGTAAAATAGATGTCGTTATTTACTTGTTTACTACTTTGCGAAGACATCATTATAGTAGCGATTTCTAGGGTCGTTATAATAGTGGTATCAGAGCGGTAGTATCCTTGTAAATCTGTGGGGATGGGTAGTGAACCTGTGATAAGTCCGTTGTGATTATACTCTGATATGTGAGTGTGTGTGAATGTTTGCTCTGTATTGATGGTTGCGTTTGATATAGGATGGCACCGCGACCTCCTACTCCTACTCCACCGAGTGTAGATGCCCTAGCCAGGGCAATGGAAATGTTGGCAGCTGCCATGCAACAGCAGGCTACCTACCCGCAGTGGAGGCCAACTATGGCATCATCCTCTGCTGAATTCCACCAATCAGAGCAGATGGGGCTGACTGAGTTCATGAGGCATAATCCGCCTCGTTTTGGAGGAGATTTGGGTCCAGATGCAGCAGAGAAGTGGCTGCGTGAAGTGGAGAAGATTTTTTATGCTACCTTATGCCCGGAAGATAGGAAATTGACATTCGGAAAATACTTACTAGTGGATGAGGCTGAGTTCTGGTGGTCAAGGACTCAAAGGATGATGATTGCACGTGGGGAGGTGTGTAATTGGGAAACCTTCCGTGAGAGATTTCTGGAGAAATACTTTCCTGACAGTGTTAGATTTCAGAAGGAGACTGAGTTCCTGAGTCTGAGACAGGGTAATATGATGGTGCATGATTATGCCGTATGATTTGAGCACTTATCTCGTTTCTACATAGGTACATCTTCAGAACAGTGACTTTGCAGGAAGTTTGAGGAAGGCTTGAGGGCTGAGATCAAGCTCATGGTGGTTCCTTTCTCTATCAGGAGATTCCCAGAGCTGGTGGAGAAAGCGCAGACAATAGAGAGATTCCAGGAGGGAGGAGTCAGAGTGATGAGGACCCACCCAAGTGGGAGTAGTAGATCAGAGAGGAGGATGCCTTATTCACGCCCCCAGTCCTCCAGGAGTGGCAGTGTTATCCCAGCACCTCGATCATCGGGATCTGTATCCGGGGTAAAATGTTTTCAATGTGGAGGCCCTCATTACAGGAATCAGTGCCCACAGAATGCCTTCACTAATCCTTCCCAGACTTCTCGGGCAGGTCTTTGCTACACTTGCTAGAAGCCAGGACATATGGCTAGAGACTGTCCATAGAAGCCTAATGTTATAGTCTCACCTGGGGCATCAATAGCACCCAGGGGGAGTGACGCGAAATCTAGAGCTGCAGGACGGGTGTTTGCCTTGTCAGGAGCAGAGGCATCGAGGTCAGAGAATTTAGTGCAAGGTGTGTGTTTTATCTCTGATATACCTCTACGAGTTTTGTTTGATTCAGGTGCTACCCATTCTTTTATTGCTGATAATTGTATGGATAAACTTAAGTTACCTGTGTGTGACCTACCCTATGAATTAAGGGTATCTACACCAGCAGCTGGACTGGTGGTGTCTTCCTATGTGTGTTTAAGGTGCCCAGTTGTCGTAGAAGGATGACAGTACAAGGTGAACTTAATCGGTTTACCTTTGAAGGATATGGATGTGATCTTAGGGATGGATTGATTATCCACCAATCGCATTCTGATTGACTGTGGACAGAAGATGTTGGTGCATCCGGAATCAGGAGATGAGCTTATTACATCAGCTCGGCAGGTTCATAAAGAGATACGAGAGGGAGCTCAGTGTTATTTGATTCTGAATCAGATGGATGAAATGAAGGATAATATCCTGGAAGAGGTACCGGTTGTGAGAGAATTTCCTGATGTGTTTCCAGATGAGATACCAAGGCTGCCACCTCAGAGAGAGGTAGAATTTGGGATTGATCTAATTCCTGGTTCAGGCCCAATCTCTATGGCACCATACCGTTTGGCTCCAGCAGAATTGGCTGAATTGAAGAAACAGGAAGAGGATTTGCTGGAAAAGAAGTTCATTCGCCCGAGTGTATCTCCCTGGGGCGCTCCTGTATTGCTAGTAAAGAAGAAAGATGGGAGCTCCAGGTTGTGTATTGATTACCGGCAACTAAACAAGGTGACTATCAAGAACAAGTACCCGTTGTCGAGGATTGATGATTTATTAGACTAGTTACAGGGAGCATCAATCTTTTCTAAGATTGATTTGAGATCTGGATACCACCAGATACTGGTTAAAGAAGAGGATGTACAGAAGACGGTGTTCAGGTCGAGATATGGCTATTATGAATATGTGGTCATGCCGTTTGGAGTAACAAATGCACCTGCAGTATTTATGGACTATATGAATAGGATCTTCCGTCCTTATTTAGATAAGTTTGTTGTTGTTTTTATAGACGACATTCTTATTTATTCTAGAATTCGAGAAGAACACCAAGAACATCTGAGGGCGGTGTTGGCTGTGTTAAGAGAGAAACAATTGTATGCCAAGCTTTCAAAATGTGAGTTTTGGTTAGAACAGGTGCAGTTTTTGGGACATGTAATTTCGGCAGAAGGGATATCTGTAGATTCTGCCAAGGTAGATGCAGTGTTAAAATGGGAACCCCCTAAGACAGTGACAGAAGTACGTAGCTTTGTGGGACTTGCAGGATATTACCGGAAATTTATAGAGGGTTTCTCTAAAATAGCAGCTCCTTTGACACAGTTGACCCGTAAAGATCAACCTTTTGCTTGGACAGATAGATGTGAGGAGAGTTTGCAGGAGTTGAAAAGAAGGTTGTCTAGTTCCCCAGTGTTGGTGATCCCAGATGTGACTCAATCTTTTCAGGTATATTGTGATGCTTCTATTCAGGGGTTAGGTTGTGTCTTGATGCAAGATAAAAGGGCGATGACATATGCGTCAAGACAACTTAGAATTCATGAGAGGAATTATCCCATTCATGACTTGGAACTAGCAGCAGTGGTGTTTGCTCTCAAGATGTGGAGACATTACCTTTATGGAGTCATATTTGAAGTTTTTAGTGATCACAAGAGCCTGAAGTATTTATTCGATCAGAAGGAGCTAAATATGAGACAGAGAAGATGGATGGAGTTTCTAAAGGATTATGACTTTCAGTTACTTTATCATCCAGGAAAGGCGAATGTGGTGGCTGACGCCTTGAGTAGGAAGACAGTTCAGATGTCAGCAATGATGATGAATGAATTGAGATTACTTAAGTTCAGGGATCTGCATCTAGATGTAGAGTTTCGTGATACTAGTATTAGTTGTGGTAGCATTACCATTACTAATGATTTTCTCGAGATGATCAGAGATAGACAACAAGGTGATATGACGTTGAAAATTGTTATCAATCAGTTAGGATCCGAGCAGACCATTGACTATAAGATGGGTGAGGATAATATTCTGAGATTTAGAGGAAGGATTTGTATTCTTGTTGACCAGGAATTGAAGAGAGCAATACTAGATGAAGGTTATCGGAGTCGTCTGAGTCTACACCCTGGTATGACTAAAATGTATCAAGATCTAAAGAAGATTTATTGGTGGTCTGGTATGAGAAGAGATATTGCAGAGTATGTGGCTGCTTGTTTGACTTGTCAGAAAGCAAAGGTGAAACACCAAAGGCCGGGAGGAATGCTACAACAAATGGAAATACCTGAGTGGAAGTGGGATAACATTACCATGGATTTTGTTACTCATTTACCACGGACAATTCGGGAGAACGATTCGATCTGGGTGATAGTGGACAGATTGACGAAGAGTGCACATTTCCTCCCTGTAAATCTGAAGATATCTATGGCTAAACTGGCACAACTATATATTCGCGAGATTGTTCGATTACATGGGGTACCATCTAGTATTATCTCAGATAGGGATCCTAGATTTACTTCAAGATTCTGGCAAACTTTACAAGAGGCATTAGGTACCCGACTTAGGTTGAGTTCAGCCTATCACCCCCAGACAGATGGACAGTCAGAGAGGACCATCCAGTCACTAGAAGACTTATTGACACTACTACAAATAAAGCCTTCAACGTCGGTTCTGGAAGGCCTTCAACGTCGGTTCCAGAACCGACGTTGTATCAGGCGACGTTGAAAGTTTAGACTTTCAACGTCGGTTAAATAGAACCGATGTTGAAAGTCTGATTTTTCAAATTAAATTTTTTTATTTATTTCCAACCTTTCCAACCCCTCTATTTATCTAGAAATCCCCCTCTCTTTTATATTATATTTTTATTAGGTCCCTCTCTCTTTTATATTATATTTTTATTATTTATCATATTTTTTTTAAGTTTAAAGCATTACCAAATTATTTTTTTGTCACTGACATGATTCGAACCCAGTACCTTAGTGTTGGAGGTCGATACTCCAACCACTAAACTACTCGAATTTTTTGATAGTAAGTTACAAATAAATTATATTTATATACAAATAAATATATATCCGTGTAAATATATAAATACAAATATATTTATATATTTTGATATATTTATATAATTATATATTTATATATTGGATGTGAGGGCACGCTCGAAGGTGAAAGTGTGTGTCGAGTGGGTTTTCAAAATTTAATGCCAAATTTGTGAGCGAGTCTCTATATATGGGTTTGTAATTTAATGACAGAATATAATATTTATAATTTATTTATATAATGATATAAAATAAATTTGAAAAACGCATCATTCGCTCAAGTGACACATTCGCTCAAGCGAAAAATACCAATTTTCGCTCAAGCTAGGCTTGAACGAGTGAATTTCTGTGAGCTTTAACGTATTTTCACTCAAACGAGAGTCAATCTCACTTTCACCCTCGATCGCGCCCTCACATCCAACATAAAAATATATAAATATATTTGTATTTATATATTTACACGGATATATATTTATTTGTATATAAATATAATTTATTTGTAAATTATTATCAAAAAATTATAGTAGTTTAGTGGTTGGAGTATTAATTTTCAACTCTAAAATATTATATTCGAATCCTATCAGTGACAATTCTCTAACTTAAGTGAATTTTTTACTTAAAAAAATAAAAACACTTTCCAGAAAATATATATAAATAAATATATATTTACACAAATATATATTTATTTGTATATAAATATAATTTATCTGTAAGTTATTATCAAAAAATTACAGTAGTTTAGTGGTTGGAGTATTAGCTTTCAATTCTAAAATAATAGGTTCGAATCCTGTCAGTGACAATTCTCTAACTTAAGTGAATTTTTGGCTAAAAAAAATAAAAACACTTTCCAGAAAATATAAATAAATATATATTTATACTGAATATATATTTATTTGTATATAAATATAATTAATTTGTAAGTTATTATCAGAAAATTACAGTAGTTTAGTGGTTGGAGTATCAACTTTCAACTTTAAAGTACTCGGGTTTGAACCTCGCCAGTGACAATTCTCTAACTTAAAAGAATTTTTGGTGAAAACACATTCAACGTCGGTTCCAGATGAACCGACGTTGAATGTCAATTTTCAACGTCGGTTCATCTGGAACCGACGTTGAATGTCAATTTTCAACGTCGGTTCATCTGGAACCGACGTTGAATGTACTTTCTACGTCATTTTTTAATCAACCGACGTTGAAAGTGCATTTAACGTCGGCTCAGCTTTAACCGACGTTAAATGGCGACGTTGAAAGCATATTTTGTAGTAGTGTGAGGTCTTGTGTGTTGGTTAATCTAGGAAGTTGGGATGATATCCTTCCATTAATAGAGTTCACGTATAATAACAGTTATCATGCCAGTATCGGAATGGCACCATATGAGGCTCTTTATGGGAGAAGGTGTCAAACACCTTTATGTTGGTGTCAGGATGAGGAGAAAGTGTTGATCGGACCTGAGCTACTCTAGCAAACTACAGAGAAGGTCCGGGAGGTACAAGAGAAGCTGAGAGCCGCTATGAGTAAACAAAAATCATATGCGGACCAGAGGAGGAGGCCTTTGGAATTTGAGGGGGGAGACCATGTATTTTTGAGAATCAGACCTACTATTGGAGTAGGAAGGGCAATTAAATCTAAGAAGTTGACTCCCAAGTTTATTGGCCCATATCAGATTTTGAAGAAGGTAGGTCCAGTGACATATCAGTTAGTGTTGCCACCTCATTTGGCGAATATGCACAATGTATTTCATGTATCTTAGTTGAGGAAATATGTACATAACCCCAGTCATGTCCTGGAGTCAGACGATGTGTAGATTAGAGACGATCTCTCCGTTGATGTGAGACCAGTGAGGATAGAGGATTCTCAGCTGAAGCAACTTAGAGGTAGAACTATCTCAATGGTGAAGGTAGTATGGGATCAGAAATCCGGAGACTTCACTTGGGAGATGGAGGATCAGCTGCGAGAGTCTTATCCATATCTATTTCCAAGTAAGTTCATTTTCGAGGACAACAATTTTTGTGGAGGGGAGATTGTGACGTATGCCTTATTTTAATATTATATTAATATTATTGTGCAAGAAAACTTCGTAACGAAGTTTTCCTCATGCACAGTAAATTTTTTTCTTATATATGCATACTGAAGCGGGGGAGGAGGAGAATCAAAATTTTCCTCTCATCCTTCTTCTTCTTTTATCTAAATTTCAAGCAACGATACTCTACTCCTGCAGGATCTGGTGAAACAGGAGAGAGTTTGTATTAAGTGGGAAAGCTTCGGTAGAAATACCATACAAGGTAAGAGGAAGTTTAATTCATTCAATATATGAAATTGAATTGTTGGTTACTCTGTGAATACCCTGTGAATAAGGAATATGAGTAGAGATATGAATTATTTGAATATCTGATTTTTGAGAATTTCTGATTTTGGATGCACTGTTCATGGTTTGAAAGTTTTTGAAATTCTTAAAATTAAGGATGAATTATATGGTAAAATTGTTGTTTTCAACTTAAATTAGATATAATTCATGTTTAATTTCGATTTGGGACTAGTTTGGTGTTGTCTAAAATTGAGTAATTTGAAATCTGCAAAAATCTACAAAATTCGACACTGTTACTGGGCGAAGGAAGAAGAAAGGGATATGGTGGGGATTTTTTAAAAAGACCACATTGTGCCCACGAGATGATAGCCTCGAGTTCGGGCATAATTAGGGTATACTTCCGGAAGGTGTCTTAGTGTGTTGATAATTTCGTAATTGATCATAATATATAATTATTACTTTTATATCTATTTTATTATATCGAATGATTTAATACTTACCCCTATTTTTCCATGTGGATGGGACTGCGATGATCACTTTTATGTGGGAGCAGATCAGGAGTTGAGAGATGGAGATGTGACTACTGGACAGCAGGGATAGTTTCGAGGGAGCTACTTTTACATGTATAATATATAAATAAATTATGTTACTATATTTTGAGGTTCCGTTAGTGAATCGAAATTTCAATCTATGTTACAATTACAGTAATATAATGTAAAATAGATGTCGTTATTTACTTGTTTACTACTTTGCGAAGATATCATTATAGTAACGATTTCTAGGGTCGTTACACATGTTACTCATGATTATGTCTAATATTAACTTGTTTTGCATTTTTTTTATGTACTTTAATAAAAATAAAAATTATGCAAACAAAAATAACCCTAAACCCTAAATTTTCAAAACATTTAATTTATCAATGAATAAACTTTACATTTTTAAAAGTAAAATTGAAAAATTAGGATTAATTTTTTATTTACATTGTGAATTTTTTTTACTAATTGTTTTTCTTTTCTTTAAATATTGGGATTATTGTATTTTATATTATCCCTGAAAAAAATGACTTTATGAATTATCCAGTTTCCCACCTAAACCCTTGTTTACAAAACTTTTTATCACTAGTCAACAAAAATTTTCAACGTTTATTATTTTACATATATGTTCATTTTTTTTTAATCTAATTCAACTTTTTGTTTCATAAAATAAAGCCAACGTTTTGAAGATGATTTGAAGTTTTTAGAATATAATTATGCAGTGCAGTAATTCAAAGGCACAATAATTGTTAATATACGATAAAATAACTAGAACTGAAGATCAGGCGACTAACACTTATAAACTAATCACACAAAATTGATGCGTGCTTGAAACTACTAATTCAATAATAAAGATGTTAGAATTCGTCTGGGTAACGTAACTTCGAAGCATGCAAACTAATAAATTTTATCAATGAATTTGTCATTTTCTTATTCATTGACTCCTTATATATAATTTGTAATCAGATAATTTGATATATTTAATTTATATTAAACTGGCCAATTAATGCACATTACGAGATTCAAATAGTTAACTCTGTATCAGAGAGGAGATAGAGTTACCTAAAATGGCCATTCTTACTATTCTCCTTCTCTTTTGCAAGTTATTTTTGTTTTTCTGTAAATTTTCTGTCGCTAAAGATACCATTACCCAGTTTGAGCCACTTGAAGATAACAAGACCTTGGTTTCAAACGATGGAACCTTTGAGTTGGGTTTCTTCACCCCAGCTACCACTTCCTCAAACCGCTATCTAGGAATCTGGTACGCAAACATACCTTTCAGAACTGTGGTTTGGGTTGCAAACCGTGACATTCCTATCACAGACAACTTCACCAAGTTGAGGATAAATACACAGGGCAACCTCGTACTAGTTAACCAGAACAACACCGTTATTTGGTCAACAAACGCAACAACAAAAGGGGTGGTTGTCGCTGCACAAATTTTGGACTCAGGAAACCTGGTTCTAAGAGATGAGAAAGACACCAACCCTGAAAACTACTTGTGGGAGAGCTTTGACTATCCTTCAGACACGTTTCTACCTGGAATGAAAATGGGATGGGACTTCAAGAAAGGCCTTATAGTATAGGTCTAACCGCGTGGAAAAACTGGGATGACCCTTCTCCAGGAGACTTTACAGGCGCTATTCTACTTACCAACAATCCTGAAGAGGTCATGTTTAAGGGCACAACTGAGTACTACAGAAGTGGCCCATGGGATGGCACTAAATTCGTTGGCAACCCCTCTTCCTCCAACTCAGTAATAAACTACACGTTTGTGTCTGACAAGGATGGATACTACATCACATATAGTATAAATGATAAGTCAATGATTTCAAGGCTTGTGTTGAATCAAACGCTTTATCTTCGTCGTCAGCGCTTGACATGGAATAATGATAGTCAAACGTGGAGGGTGTCCTCACAGTTGCCAAGTGATTTATGCGACGTCTATAATACTTGTGGCGCGTTTGGGATTTGTGTCGTTAGTGAGTCACCGGTGTGCAAGTGTTTAGATGGATTCAAGCCAAAAGCACCCCAAAATTGGACCCAGACAAACTTTCACGAAGGGTGTGTGCACAACCATAGTTGGAGCTGCGGGGAAAACAAGGACGGTTTTCAGAAGTTCAGTAACGTGAAGGCACCAGAAACTACAAGGTCATGGGTGAATGCAAGTATGACACTTGAGGAATGCAATAAGAAATGCAGGGAAAATTGTTCCTGTACAGCTTATGCAAATACAGACATGAGAGGAGAAGGTAGTGGATGCGCCATTTGGTTTGGTGATCTTTTAGATGTAAGACTCATTCCGAGTGGTGGACAAGATCTGTATATCAGATTGGCCGTGTCCCAAATAGGTATGAGCTTCCATTTTCATTTGTCTGGTTTGAGTAATTTTATTTTACATATAGTAACTTGTAGGAATTTTTTTTTAATTAAAATTAATTTATATTTCATTCTTTAAATATATTGTATGAGAGATTTTAAAAAAGAAAATAAAAATTAAGTGCATAATTAAGTTGATTTTAGTTTGAGAGATAAACTAAAACTAAAACTAATTTGACCCATTTTATCACATTTATGCTGAAGGTAAAATATAAGTATAAGTATACTAAATACCCAATTTACTTCCTATATTTATTATTATTTATTTTTTATGTTTTTTATTTTTCACCTCAAGATGGAAAAGATAACTCAAAGAAAAAGATGGTTTTGCTCGCAAGCACCGTTTCCTCAGTTATTCCGATGCTAATACTCCTCATATTCATTTATTGGGGTAGCAAGAAAAAAATCAAAGGTAAGACTTCGCCTCACTTGTCTTTTCATGGTTTATGGAACAACAAGTGCATATCTGGGTTAACAACCTAATTACTAACAACACCGTTGTTGTGTCCATTCAATTTAAAATCGAAGGAAAGTGGGAGATGATACTCTTCGTATATGTTTTTATGTTTAAAATATTACAATTTTTCCTACCCCAAATTATTGACATATTTTAAAATAAAAGGCTTTCAGTTAAGTATATATAAAATACAACCCAAAAGGGAGTTTATTATCACGGGTTGGAATATAATTTTGCTCATTGACTTGTTTGGGTATAAAAAAGAGATCATCAGTAGAATCAAAGGAAAAAACAACGAAAATCAACAAGAAGAATTTGAACTACCCTTGTTTGAATTTGCCTCAATAACACATGCCACAAATCACTTCTCAAATTACAATAAGCTCGGGGAAGGTGGCTTTGGACCAGTATACAAGGTAAGTGAGCATTGTTTCCATTAATAATTAATTAGAAATGACAAATCTCAAAAATTATTATTCATTATTTAATTTTCTTTTTCGCCAATGTCGTGTGTTCAGGGGACACTACCAGATGGGCAAGAGTTAGCTGTTAAGAGGCTTTCACAAACATCTGGACAAGGATTAAAAGAATTTAAGAATGAAGTTATGTTATGTGCCAAACTCCAACATCGAAATCTCGTTAAAGTTCTTGGATTTTGCATTCGAGAAGATGAGAAATTGCTTATATATGAATACATGGCCAACAAAAGCTTAGACTTTTTTCTTTTTGGTTAGTGTCTCTCTAAATCTATCTTTTACCTTGATAATAGTTCTTAATTACCAGATTAAAAGAAGATAACCAGAAAATTTGACAGATTCTAATAGAAGTAAGCTTCTTGATTGGCCTAAGCGTTTCTGCGTTATAAATGGAATTGCTCGGGGACTACTTTATCTTCATCAAGACTCACGACTAAGGATCATACACAGGGATCTCAAGGCAAGTAATGTTTTATTAGATAATGAAATGAATCCAAAAATTTCAGACTTTGGCTTGGCTCGAATGTGTGGAGGTGATCAAATTGAAGGAAAAACGAGTAGAGTAGTTGGTACATAGTAAGTATTTTTATTTATGCCATGATCTTTATTACACAGTGATCACTCATCAAATTAACTCTTTTGTAATTTCTTGTAGTGGTTATATGGCACCTGAGTATGCTTTTGGTGGAATATTTTCCATCAAATCTGATGTGTTTAGCTTCGGCGTGTTACTGCTAGAGATAGTGAGTGGCAAGAAAAATAGTAGACTTTTCTATCCAAATGACAACAATAATCTTATTGGGAATGTGAGTGACATAACTTCATTTTGTTTTCATGTATATGATGAAGCAATAGATAACCATTATTTCGAAATATTTTAGGCATGGAAGTTATGGAAAGAGGGAAATCCAACACAATTTATGGACGCTAATGTGGAGAACTCATTGATTCTATATGAGGCCTTGCGTTGCATTCATATTGGTCTTTTATGTGTGCAACATCATCCTAATGATAGACCAAACATGGCATCAGTTGTGGTATTGTTGAGCAACGAGAATGCATTGCCTCCACCAAAAGATCCTACCTACTTGATCAAAGACATGTCGACTGAAAGAGAATCATTTTCTGAGAACTTCACGTCATTTTCTGTTAATGAAGTCACTATCTCAATGTTGAGTGATAGATAGACAAAATTACTTTACTTCTTACCAAATATTCACTTATTTATTTTGTATATGTCGTAATTATTTTTGTAGCTGCGTTTTTAAATGTTAATATATTTATGTCTACAGTTTGGGTTTTAAAGTTGAAGCCAAACCTCCCAACACGGTACACAAAGAGAGAACACTTGGTTTTAATGGGGTGGCAAAAGAATGAGGCAACCACAATGAGTTCTCTAACATTGTTTGTTTTTTTCAAGTGGGTTATGCTCTGTGTATTCCGAGTTTTTTTTATCCTTTTTCATTGTATCTTATTCTATACTGTTATTCTTGAAGTTTTAAACCTTTTGTTGAAATTGGTAGTATCTTGAAATTATTAGAAAATATTGAGCTAACCATACATCAAACTGGTATCTACCTAAAAGGTTACATGTCAATCATTTTACTGTCTAATGGTAATGTATATTTGATTAATGAGACTAAAAATAATGGTAAATAATTGCCAAATTGAATTAGATAAAAAATATTATTTATAAATTAAAAATGCATTTTGTTAAAATACAAGAAACTAAGATTCATTAGTTAATTTCTTTTCACATTAGAGTTTAAAAATTAAACTCTTTAAATTACAGTGTATTTCATTTTTCAACATCAATCCTTATTGTGAAAGACTGATGACTTAGTCAATCTCATTAACAAAAGTTTTCTGCTAAGGTTGATTTTTTCTACTCTAGTCTTTACTGTTAATATTATTTTAGCTCTAAGTCAAAATTCTAAACAGAATTTGAAAAAAGCACTAAAATATAAGATACAATGAAAAACTATCTTCAACCATTAATATACAATAAATTAACAAAAACTATTGACCTAAAGTTGATGCTTGCTTGGAACTACCAATTCAACAATCAAGACATATGAATTAATAAGGTAACGTGACTTTGAAGTAAGCATTGTACCTTAAAACGTATTATAATTCAAACCAATTAAGAATCATTCAAGATACCAAGAATGATACATGCACACAATACTTTAACGTACATATATGTATTCAACACTTTTCTTGTCTCCCTCTAATTAGCCTATCTATCTATGTCACTGCTATGCTTCTCTCTTTAAGTCTTTTCCTCTCATGAAATAGACTAGTTACGTAAATTATTTTTAACCAGACAAAATTAATTATATATATATATATATATATATATATATATATATATATATATAGTAAACCATGGAGAGAGAGAGAGAGAGGTAAGTCCTTTTCCAATTTTGATGTATTTAAAACTTCTAACCCTTATTGATTCCTTCTACATTGAACAGGAAGAAGCATGCAACCAGTACCTTCTGCTAAACTTCAATGCTTGCATTTTAACGCTGAATTCATGAAGAGAAATTAACGTACAATGGTCATTCTTTCTATTCTCCTTCTCTTTTGCAAGTTATTTTTGTTGGTAACAAGAAAACAAAAAACACTCCCAATTTTTCTCCTGATGCAATTTCAAATGAGTTGTTACAATTATTTATGGCCAAAATATTTGTCTCTTCAAATGCGAAACGTAAATCATAATACCTATTAAATAGGTTTACAACTCATTGATTATATTACTCGTAATTAAAACCATTAATATTATTCTAGGAATACTAAACGTCTAATTTAAGTTTTACAATAAATCTCCCCCTTAAACTTAAATACTCTTCCCATCTCTTATTTCAATAAGCCTTTTACAACTTTCCAACAGTGTAGTTGGCAGTGGTTTGGTGAATATGTCAGCAGCTTGAGCTCGACTTTCAACATGCTCCAGCTCAACCTTTCCTTCTTTGACTTGTTCTCGGATGAAATGAAATCAGACGTCAATGTGCTTGCTCCTTCCATGATTAACCGGGTTCTTTGCCAACTCGATCGTTGACTTGTTGTCAACTCGAATTACAGTTCTTTCGTCTTGGATCACTCCCAGATGCCTTAGTAAATTTGAAAGTCAAACTATATGACACACACTCCAAGAGGCCACCACATACTCAGCCTCATAGGTTGACAGAGTTACAATGGGTTGCTTCTTTGACAACCAAGTAAAAACTGTTTTTCTGAGTATGAACACATAACCTGAAGTACTTTTCCAGTCATTAACATCACCACACCAATCACTATCCGAGTAACCCACTAGTCGGTAGTCATCCGATTTTGAATAAAAAAGACCAAGTGATAAGGTTCCTCGAACATATCTCAAAATTCTCTTTAAGGCCTTCCAATGTGTGTAACTTGGATTCTCTATGTATCTGCTCGTTATCCCAACACTCAGCATTATGTTGGGTCTTGTGCTTGTAAGGTGCCTCAGACTTCCGATTAAGCTTCGATATCTCCCAAAATCAGCTCGTTCTTCTCCATCAAACTTTGAGAGTTTAGTGCCCGGTTCCATTGGAGTAGAAACTGGGTTACAATCCTCCATTTTAAATTTCTTTAAAATTTCAAATGCATACCTCTCTTGGGATATAAAAATTCCTTCCTCTGACTGCTTCACTTCTAGGCCAAGAAAATATTTCATCAGCCCTAAGTCTGTCATTTCGAACTCTTTCTTCATTACCTCCTTGAACTCCTTAATTAGCTTCCTATTGCTTCCAGTGAATATGAGATCGTCAACATAAAGAGCGACTACCATCATATATTTTTCTGATTTCTTTGTGTACAAAGCATGCTCATATGGACATTGTTCATACCCATTTTTCTTGAAATACCCATCAATTCTCTCATTCCAGGCACGAGGAGCCTGCTTCAGCCCATAGAGAGCTTTTCTTAATCTCAGTACCTTTTTCTCATCCCCTCTCTTCATGTACCCGAGTGGTTGCTCAACATACACCTCTTCCTTCAGCACTCCATTTAAAAATGCCGACTTCACATCCATCTGTAGAATCAACCATTGATTCTGAGTAGCTAATGAGATCAGAAGTCGGATTGACTCCATTCTCGTGACAGGAGCAAATACTTCATCATAGTCAATTCCCTCCTTTTGTCTATAGCCTTTCACCACAAGTTAAGCCTTGTAACGTTGAACCTCTCCCTCAACATTCATCTTCTTTTTGTACACCCATTTTACTCCAATGGGTTGAGCTCCTTTAGGAAGGTCAGTCAGTTCCCAAGTTTTGTTGCGTTCAATCGCTCCAGTCTCTTCATCCATAGTTGTTCTCCACTTCTCATCTTGGACAACTTGTTGAACATTCAAGGACTTGATGTTGCACTTGATGGACATGAAGATTGTTGATTTTGATGATGATTCAAGAACTCAAAGACTTAGAGTGTTGAAGACTTGTTTTGTATTGTAATAACTCTGTTTCAATTAGATTGAGTCTGTAATATTAGTGTTTAAGATAGCCGGTACATAGTCTGCACCTTAGAAGCTTCAAAAAGCTCAAATTTATCATCCAGGCTCGGCTTTAATCGATTAAATAGGGAAATAATCGATTAAAACAGTGAGAAAAACCATTTTTTGTATCTGATCACTGGTTTAATCGATTAAACCACCTGTTAATCGATTAACAGGCCTGTTAATTGATTAAAACCGAGAGTTTTAGGATTCTGTTGATTTTGGCTCTGTAATAATCGATTAACACTTCATTTAATCGATTATTTCAGTCAGATTTTGATTTTTAACTTCAAATCAACCCTATTTTCGAAAACCCTTTTCCCAAGAACCCTAATTCCAAAATTCCCAATTCCCAAACCCTAATTTCTCTACTTAAGCTTCTCTTTGGCACTCAGAAAATAAGAACAACATTTTTCATACAAAAGTTAAGTGCTGTAGTGCCAGAGAACTGTTTGTTGCAAGAAAAAGGGGCTTTTGGAACTTGGTGTGGGCTAGAAGCGATAAGAATCACTAAGTGGAGTTCTTAGTGGATTGTGTGTTGTGCCGTCTCTAGGGAAAGCTGTTCATCATCTCTTGTGGATTTCAAGAGAGGTGTTTTCTTATCTTTATCTTTTCAATTGTAATTTGCTTGTAACAACTTGATTATAGTGACAGCGTTAATCCTCTATTTGAGTGATTAGCAACTGGACGTAGGGTCTTTTGATCTGAACCAGTATAAATCTCCTGTGTAAGATTCTATCTCTTCTCTATTTACATTTACACAGTTTTTAATCGGTAAAATTTGGGGAAAATTTTGAAAACCTAATTTTTATTAAGAAACCAATTCACCCCCCCTCTTGGTTTTTGTCCGACCACGCGAACATTCCGCTGCGCGATTCTAACAAGTGGTATCAGAGCTTGCTTTGATAGTCATTCAAATTTTTCGAAAATGGCCGGACAAAATCAAACTTTTGCCGAAGGTGCGTCTATCAACAGACCCCCACTTTTTGCGGGTCAAAATTATCCTTTCTGGAAGGTAAGAATGTAAATCTTTTTAGAGTCTGTTGATAGAGGCATTTGGGATGCTGTTTTAAACAGTCCATTTATTCCTAAAGTTACTGAGAACAGTGTTGAAGTTCCAAAACCCTTTTCTAGATGGACTGCATAAGAAAATAGAAAAGCACAATTTGACATTAGGGCTAGAAATATAATTTCATCTGCTCTAATCCTTGATGAGTTTTACATAATTTCTGTGTGTAAAAGTGCTCAGGAAATGTGGGAAATGCTAAGAGTGACCCACGAAGGTACCGACGACGTCAAAAGAGCAAGGAAAAATTCTCTAATCCAAGAATACGAGATGTTCCGGATGCAACAAGGCGAAACGATATTTGACGTTCAAAAACGTTTCACTCATATTGTGAATCATCTCACCGGATTAGGTAAAATTTTTGACATTGATGAATTAAATGTTAAAATCTTAAAATCTTTGGATAGGAAATGGCAACCTAAAGTAACGGCCATCTCGGAGTCACAAAATCTTTCCACAATGTCAATGGCGGCGCTATTCGAAAAGCTAAGAGAGCATGAGCTTGGTAGGCTAAATGATGAAGAAGGACAATTTCAAAAGAAAAATCTAGCCTTCAAAACCGAAATCTCCAAAGGTAAAAATAAAGGAAGAAGAAGACTCAAACGATGAAGAAGAAGAGTTGAGTCTTATGATAAAGAAGCTTACCAAATTCATGAAAGCCAAAGGAAGACATCCCTTCAAAGGTAAAGGAAAGGTAAGGGAAAATTCTTCTGTAAATATAAAATGTTATGATTGTGGTGAAGCAGGGCATGTAAAAACCGAATGCCCAAACAAGAAAAACGATGAAAACAAAGGCAAAAAGGTCTTTAAGAAGAAAGCTTATATTGCTTGGGACAATAGTGATTCTAGTTCGGAATCAAGTGACTCGGAAGTAGAAACAAATATTTTCTTAATGGCAAATGACAACATATCTTCCGATTTTGAGGTAAGTGATTCTGACTCATCTTCTAGTGATGATGATAATAATTATGATGAATTGCAAAATGCTTATAATGAATTGTTTAGTGCTTTCAAGAATTTGAAAAATGAATATAAAGTTGTAAAGAAGAATTTAAGTAGATCCGAAAAGGAAATAGACTCCTTAAAAATGAAAATCACATGTTTAGAAGAAAAGGAGTCCCTAGAAACGAAAATTGTATGTTTAGATGAGGATAATGATAAGAAATTAGAATGTGCAACTTGTAAAGAGCATGAATATGACATAGATATTCTTAACCATTTGCTAGACAAAGCCGAAAAAGAAATAGATGATCTTAAGAAGCATGAAATGGTGTTTGCTCAAAATAGTGTAAATCAACAAGTTCCTTTGAAAAAGTCTAAAAAGAAAAATAAAAGAATATGGGTAGAAAAAGGAACTAGAGCATCTATGATTAGAAATGCATCATTTTCAAATACTACATCTAAAGCATGTTTTTATTGCATGAAACAAGGTCACACGTAAAATAGATGTAAAATTAAACATTTTGGTGTACCTAAAGGTAAATACATTTGGGTTCCTATAGTTAAATAATTTGTTATGTCTCTAACCCCAAGGACCCAAAAGTTATGGGGACCTAAGTTTACTATGTTCTTGTTTTGTAGGAAACTTCCAAATCAAAGAAGTCTATGTGGTATCTTGATAGCGGATGCTCAAAACATATGACCAGAGATAAATCTAAATTTGTGAGTTTCAAAGCTAAGGAACAAGGATATGTAACTTATGGGGACAACAACAAAGGGAAGATCCTTGGAATTGGAAACATAGGTGGTGCAAACACTTTGGAGATCAAGGATGTGCTACTTGTTGATGGACTAAAGCATAATCTCCTTAGTATAAGTCAACTATGTGACAAAGGATTTAAGGTAATTTTTGAAAGTAAATTTTGCACCATACATTTGATAGATTCCGAAAATGTAGAATTAAAGGGCATTAGGCATAACAACATATATTTGATTGATTTGGATTGTTTACATGAGTCTAGCATAACATGTTTAGTTGCTAAAGAAGAGAACCCTTGGTTATGGCATAAAAGAGCTGCTCATATAAATATGTATCATTTGAATAAATTGATTTCAAAAGACTTAGTTATTGGTTTGCCTAGGTTAAAATTTGAAAAAGATAGATTGTGTGATGCATGTCAAAAGGGTAAACAAGTAAAATCATCATTTAAATCAAAGAATGTCATTTCCACTTCAAAACCCCTAGAATTATTACACTTAGATTTATTTGGACCCTCTAGGATAAAAAGCTTTGGTGGAAATTATTATGGTCTTGTGATTGTTGATGATTATTCTAGATATACATGGACATTTTTCCTAACTACGAAAAGTGAAGCTTTTAAGGTCTTTAGAAAATTTGCAAAACAAATTCAAAATGAGAAAGACTTAAGAATTAAATTTTTTAGAAGTGACCATGGTGGTGAGTTTCAAAATGAAAAGTTTGAAAGTTATTGTGAAGAAAATGGAATATTACATAACTTTTCTGCTCCTAGGACTCCCCAACAAAATGGTGTAGTTGAAAGGAAAAATAGGTCATTAGAGGAACTTGCTAGAACTATGTTAAATGAATCTAATGTTCCTAAATATTTTTAGTCTGATGCGGTTAGTACTGCATGTTATGTTTTGAATAGAATGCTCATTAGGTCAATTATTAAATCTATTCCTTATGAATTGTTTAATGGTAGAAAGCCTAATGTTGCTCATTTGAAAATTTTTGGATGTAAGTGTGATGAGTCATTATATTCCTGTATTTTCTTCCCTTTCTGAACTTATTTTAATTAGTGTTTTGGGCTTAACTTTCTATTATTAGTGAATTTTTATTAATTGGACTTCATTGGGCCAATAATTAGATTTTAATTAATTTAAATCTATTTTATCTAATTTTTTCTCATTATTATTTTAGGACGAGTTAAAGCAATTTTGGGCCTAGAAGATTGGGCTAGATGCCATTTTACAGTTTAAATCAATTTTGGGCTTGGAAAATTGGGTCAAATGTCATATTTTATTCTATACGGGATCCAAAATCATTCAATTCGGACATAAATTGGATTTTACATAAATTATCCAACACGGGTCAAGCGCACCAGGCCGGCCCAATGGACATGCTTCAGTAATTTAAGTCTCCTAAATTCATTAAACCTCCAAAAATAGTAGCAATGGTGGCGTTTTAAAGCTAACTCAAAAGGCTTTCAAAGGATACCGAAATCGCTTAATTTGGATAAGTATTGAAAATACTGCACGTGTTTGAAGTTCACGGACCTGCACTAAAACCAACTTATGATGTGTTTCATGGACCAATTGAGCCCAAACCTCAATAAAGATTAGGGTTAGGGTTATTTATATAAGAGAGGCACATCACACATCAGAAGACACATATCACACAAGGACTACGCAGCCACCACACTTCCGCCTTTCATCTTCTCGCAATTTATATTCAAGTTTGTTTACTCTTCTCGTCATTATTTTTAAATTCTTGTTTCGATTTTAATTATGTTTCTTCTATTATGTTTTCAACTTTCCATGGATAGCTAAATCTTTGTATTGATTTTCTGAGAAGAATGCAAGTAGATCTTTGAGGTTTATTATTCAATTTCATTTCGTTTGTTCTCTTCACTCTTCATCTTCTAATCTCAGTGTTGAATTATAATCTATTTATGCTTAATAAACCGAAACTAATATCACAGTTTGCTTAATTCTGTGTTAGAGATGAGATTGTGTGATGTATGCAATGCTTAATTGTATAAGGATAATTTGGGGTTAATCTTCGCTTAGTTGGTTAATTTCATGTTGGAATAAGGGTTAAGGAAAATTTGGGATTAATCTTCGCTTAGTTGGTTAATTTCATATTGGAACAAGGGTTAAAGCTAATTTGAGATTAATCTTCGCTTAGTTGATTAATTTTGGATTAGAATATAATTTGGGATTTATCTTCGCTTAGTTGGTTAATTTCGAATTAATTTCGTAATCTAGGATAAGTGACGCCGCATTAGAATCGGAAAATCAATTGCATTTTAATCTATTTTTAATCCGCATTTTTATAATCTGCTTTTTGTTCTCGTTTCATCTAATATTTTAATTTTGAAAAACTTCCTTTTTTGTTACTTGTTCTAAATTTAAAAATTGATAAACTTTGATAGAAATTTGTGGTCTTTGGGAGACGACCTAGGAAAGCTTCCTAGTACTACATTTATCTGCTTTAATTATTTGACCGAAGTACGACATCGATCAAATTTGGCGCCGTTGCTTGGGACCAAGATTTTTGTCTAGGTTTTCAATTTTTATTTTCTGTTTCTGTTTTCATTTTTTTGTTTTTATTTTATTTTATTTAAATATTTTATTTGATTTTCAGTTATTTAGATATTTTATTTGATTTTCAGTTAATTGAATATTTTATTTGATTTTCAGTTATTTAAATATTTTATTGTTAGTTATTTAATATTTTATTTGATTTGGATATTTTATTTGATTGTTAGTTATTTAATATTCTATTTGATTTGTCTGTTATTTGAATATTTTATTTGATTTGCTATTATTTGGATATTTTATTTGATTTTTAGTTATTTAAATATTTTATTTGATTTTCAGTTATTTCAATATTTTATTTGATTGCTAGTTTTTAATATTTTATTTGATTTCCAGTTATTTGAATATTTTATTTGATTTTAAGTTATTTAATATTTGATTTTCAGTTATTTGGATATTTTATTTGATTTTTAGTTATTTAAATATTTTATTTGATTTTTCAGTTTTTTAAATATTTTATTTGATTTTTTATTTTCAGTTATTTGGATATTTTATTTGATTTTTAGTTAATTGAATATTTTATTTGATTTTCTATTTAAGTTAAAATTCTTACTTCTCTTGATACTATTTTGATAGCCCACTGTGTTCTAAAACTCTTTTGGGTTAAAACAAAAAAAAAAAAAAAAAAAAAAAACAAAAAACAAAACAAAAAAATATATAAATAATAATTCAAAAAAAATAATTTCATCTCTAATTTGTTTTTTTAGCTTTATTTAAAAAAAAATTATAATTTCCATTCTCATAGGAAACTCGGATATAGCTTGGCAAGTGTGAGAGTGCATGTCTAGGAGGGTTCCGGCTAGGAAAGATTTGGTACTTAAGCGTGTCCATTAGTGATCCACCTCTCTTCCCGGGAACCTACCCGGTGTACTTATTCACGGTCAACCGTTGTCTTTCAAGTAAACAACTGATTTTTATTTTTTTTTAGGAATTTTTTTTTAACTCTTGGGAAATATATGAATTGTTGAATATAGTGCATGACTAGGAGCAATCTTGACCTTTTACAACCTTTTGATCCCGAGATAGACAGAACCTTTCATAGATTAGTTAGACATTCTAGGAATTCATCTCTTGAGTCTGAACCATTAGATAGTCATAGTGAGAATACTGCACCTAATATACCTTCTTCCGATAATTTCCAAACTAATAACATGGGTGATCAACCTATTGGACCTCGTGAGAGGACTCTCGTGGAGATGGCCGCACTCGATTTCACTTATGCAAATTTATGTATCCAATACCCCGAAGAGGATGTACCATTTGTGCTTAAAACTGGACTAATCCATTTGTTGCCCAAGTTTCATGGTCGTGCGTGTGAGGATCCATACAAGCATCTCAAGGAGTTCCATATAGTCTCGCTCCACCATGAAGCCACAAAATGTTCCCTGAAGATCACATATACTTGAAGGCTTTTCCTTTCTCTTTGGAGGATCTTGCCAAAGACTGGTTGTACTACTTAGCTCCTAGTCCCATAACGAGCTGGGATGATCTCGAAGAGAGTCTTTCTAGAGAAATTTTTCCCTCGCTTCTAGGACCACTACCATCGTGAAGGATATATCGGGTATCGTGTAACGAGATGGGAGAGAGCTTATACGAGTATTGGGAGAGGTTCAAGAGACTTTGTGCAAGTTGTCCTCACCACCAAATATCGTAACGACCTACCGTCGCAAAGACTTTTATGAGGGGATGAACACAATGGATAGGAGTATGATAGATGCAGCTAGTGGAGGAGCTTTAGGAGACATGACACCTGCCGCTGCCGGAGGTTTAATTGAGAAGATGGCATCCAATTCCCAACAATTTAACATGAGGAGTGATGCCATAGTCCTTAGAGGTGTACATGATGTGGGTTCATCGATTTAGTGGAGAAGAAGCTAGAAAGTAAGATTAATGCCCTCACCACCCTAGTCTCCCAACTTGCCGCAAATCGGAGACCCGCACCACCCGCAAGGGTTTGTGGCATTTGTACTTCAATTGAGCATCCCACTCGATCGCTGCCAATTATTGCATGAGTCTACAGTGTTCGGAGCTCCACAAGCTTATGCAACAAACATTTTCAATAATAGGGCTCCAAACCAACAACATAATTTTGACCTCTCAAGCAATAGATACAATCCAGGGTGTAGGAATCACCCAAATCCGAGATGGTCTAATCAACGAAGCACCAACAACAAGAAAATCCTTTGCCACCACCACCATTTCAGAATCTCGCTGGTCCAAGCGCACCTTATATGCCTCCACCAATGCAACAACAATATCGAGGCAGCAAAATGAAGCACCAACTCCTCAACCTTCTTCACCTTCATTAGAGGAATTGGTCAAACAAATGGTTGAGATGAACATACAAGCACCAACGTAAAAATGATGCCTCCATTCGCAGTTTAACCAACCAGATTGGTCAACTAGCTACCGTCGTGAATCAATTGCAAAATCAAAATTCGGACAAGCTCCCCGCACGTACTGTGGTTAATCCTAAGAATGTGAGTGCCATCACATCGAGGTCGTGGAAACAGATTGACATACCCACCGCAACACCTCCACCCTCATCTCGTAGCCGCCTCGGTTCCTACACCCGAGCAACTAGTTGGTAGTCAAAATTTGCATATAGATGGACCTTCTTCCAGCCCCAGCTTCCGACTCGCAACAGCCTCCTATCCCTCTTCCATTCCCTCCCAAAGCAATTCCAAGCAAAAAGATGGAAGAGGTCGATAAAGAGATTCCGAAGACCTTCGAGAAAGTTGAGGTGAACATACCTCGCTTGATGCCATCAAGCAAATTCCCGCATATGCTAAATTCTTAAAGGAGTTGTGCACCCACAAGAGGAAGATGAACTGCAGTGAAACAATCGAGCATGGGCGTAAATGTGTCTACTTTGATAGGTAAATCTGTTCCTTACATTCCTAAGAAATGTAAGGACCCGTGTACATTCTCGCATACCTTGTATTATTGGCAATAATAAATTTGAGAATGCCATGCTTTATTTGGGTGCTTCAATTAATGTCATGCCTTTGTCTATATTTAAATCTCTTTCTCTTGGACCCTCGCAACCTATGAATATAGTTATTCAGCTGGCAAACAAGAGTGTTACCCACCCTATAGGTTTCATTGAGGATATCTTAGTTAGGGTTGGTGAGTTGATTTTCCCTACCGATTTTTACATTCTTGATATGGACGAGGGATTTTCACGTGGTTTTGCACCCATCATTTTAGGAAGACCATTTTTAAAGACTCGCAAGAACCAAGATTGATGTGCATGCAGGGACCTTATCCATGGAATTTGATGACATTGTGGTGCACTTTAATATTATAAATGCCATGAAACACCCATCTCGAGGAGATAAATCCAGGAACCACCATGATGAGGAAGACTTTGTTTGTTTTAGCGGAACAAAGTTGCTACTTGATGACCTCAACACCTGTACTCATCCGAGGAGATAGATCCGGGACCCACCATGATTAGGGAGTTCTTCTTTCCCCTTCAACTCTTTTATCTTGCTTGTCCTATTTGTTTAATGGATATGATTGTGTTTACATTGAGGACAATGTCTAATTTAAGTGTGGGGTGGGAGATATAGGATTGTAGGTTTATATTCTATGTTTTGTGTATAGTTTTGCATATTTTTCTTTGATTTCTAGGTTTTGTATAGGTAGTAGGCACTTTATTTACTCTTGGGATAGGAGTTGCTTTATGCTTTTTGGATTGAAATCCCTGTTTTTCTCTGCTTGTCAAGTTGGTTACGATGTTTGAGAGGTTGAATTGAAGGCGACAATCTTAACCTTTGTGAGGAATTGAGCCACTACCTGTTCTTTCTTGAGTGTTATGCCTCTTGATTGCTTGCGCAGTAGCCTTGGCTTGACTCTGATTGATACTTCTTGATTCACATGCATGTTTGGAGATGATTAAGGCATTTTTTGTTCTAATTAGCCTCTAGCCAAATGAGCCTACCTTGAATTAATTCCTTTGATAGCCCCTTTGAGCCTATGTTTCCCTTTATTTCTTTTGAAGCTCATTAAAATCCTTAAGTGAAAAACCATGATTACCTTAACCTTAGGGATTTTTGGAGCTTTGGAATTGTTTTGGGAATAAGTTATTGAATAAGTGTGGGGGTGCATTTTGTATTTCATTGGATGATGTACTGGCTAGTTGGTTAACTCTGTTGTACAGTTTGTGTGTTTTCCTTTCAGTGTATTTCATGTAGTTAAAAAAAAAAAAGATATATATCAAAAAAAAAAAAAAGAGAAAAAAAAAGAAGGAAAGTTGTGGTTGAGGTAAAGGCAGTAGTGGAGGTTTGATATTAGAGGTTTTTGGGCATGCATCTTGTGCTTATTTTTTACTTATTCCCCATTTCTCCTCTAGTTACTCTAGTTCACAGCTACTTATCCCATATGATATCCTCTACCTTGTCCCTACCCCCATTACAACCTAAAAAGACCTTTTGATCTTTTTATGCATGTGCGTTGGGTGTTGAGTTTAGAGGCTTGTCAAGTCTATCTGTTGTTTGCTTTTCTTGAGTATTTTGAGAGTATACAGTAGCCTAGACACATGAGAGATACAGTGCATCTTGTGAGGTTTTGTCACTTTGATTAACCTTTTATCCTGATTGACCTCTTGCCAGGTTTTGAAATGCTTGGATGATTTCCATGAGTATCTGGTTCCTCTGACTCTTTGTGTGTTGGATGTTGTCTACTCCTTTCGTTTCCTAGGTTTCATTGATGAATATGTATATCTGTGTATGTTTTTGTTTGTCTTTATTTTTGTTTTTGTCCTTTGCATAATTTTCTTTAATGTTTTTGAATTTATTTCCTTGTTTTGCTTCTTGATTTTGCCCAGGAGTGCAAAAGGCTAAGTGTGGGGTTATTTGATGAGTCATTATATTCCTGTATTTTCTTCCCTTTCTGAACTTATTTTAATTAGTGTTTTGGGCTTAACTTTCTATTATTAGTGAATTTTTATTAATTGGGCTTCATTGGGCCAATAATTAGATTTTAATTAATTTAAATCTATTTTATCTAATTTTTTCTCATTATTATTTTAGGACAGTTAAAGCAATTTTGGGCCTAGAAGATTGGGCTAGATGCCATTTTACAGTTAAATCAATTTTGGGCTTGGAAAATTGGGTCAAATGTCATATTTTATTCTATACGGGATCCAAAATCATTCAATTCGGACATAAATTGGATTTTACATAAATTATCCAACACGGGTCAAGCGCACCAGGCTGGCCCAATGGACATGCTTCAGTAATTTAAGTCTCCTAAATTCATTAAACCTCCAAAAATAGTAGCAATGGTGGCATTTTAAAGCTAACTCAAAAGGATTTCAAAGGATACCGAAATCGCTTAATTTGGATAAGTATTGAAAATACTGCACGTGTTTGAAGTTCACGGACCTGCACTAAAACCAACTTATGATGTGTTTCATGGACCAATTGAGCCCAAACCTCAATAAAGATTAGGGTTAGGGTTATTTATATAAGAGAGGCACATCACACATCAGAAGACACATATCACACAAGGACTACGCAGCCACCACACTTCCGCCTTTCATCTTCTGCAATTTATATTCAAGTTTGTTTACTCTTCTGTCATTATTTTTAAATTCTTGTTTCGATTTTAATTATGTTTCTTCTATTATGTTTTCAACTTTCCATGGATAGCTAAATCTTTGTATTGATTTTCTGAGAAGAATGCAAGTAGATCTTTGAGGTTTGTTATTCAATTTCATTTCGTTTGTTCTCTTCACTCTTCATCTTCTAATCTCAGTGTTGAATTATAATCTATTTATGCTTAATAAATCGAAACTAATATCACAGTTTTCTTAATTCTGTGTTAGAGATGAGATTGTGTGATGTATGCAATGCTTAATTGTATAAGGAAAATTTGGGATTAATCTTCGCTTAGTTGGTTAATTTTATGTTGGAATAAGGGTTAAGGAAAATTTGGGATTAATCTTCGCTTAGTTGGTTAATTTCATATTGGAACAAGGGTTAAAGCTAATTTGAGATTAATCTTCGCTTAGTTGATTAATTTTGGATTAGAATATAATTTGGGATTTATCTTCGCTTAGTCGGTTAATTTCGAATTAATTTCGTAATCTAGGATAAGTGACGCTGCATTAGAATCAGAAAATCAATTGCATTTTAATCTGTTTTTAATCCGCATTTTTATAATCTGTTTTTGTTTTGTTTCATCTAATATTTTAATTTTGAAAAAACTCCCCTTTTAATTTTTTGTTACTAAAAATTGATAAACTTTGATAGAAATTTGTGGTCTTTGGGAGACGACCTAGGAATGCTTCCTAGTACTACATTTATCTGTTTTAATTATTTGACCGAGTACGACATCGATCAAATTTGATTCTAAAGCCGATGAGGGCATTTTCTTAGGTTATTCATTAACTAGTAAGGCTTACAGAGTGTTTAATAGAAGAACTTTAAATATTGAAGAATCTATTCATGTTACATTTGATGAGATTGTAGACCTTGGGGGAAATCCTCTTGAGTCAAATAAAGAACTTGCAGGTGATGATGAGTATATAAGAGAGGCTCTTGATGAATTGTATTTGGAAGAAAATGAGCCTTCTCAAACACCTGAATTAGCAAAAGAATGGCAATCACCAAGAGGACTCTTAATGGACAATATCATAGGTGATATTTCAAAAGGGGTAAGAACTAGAAACATGTCTAACTTTTGTATGTCTGTAGCTTTTGTGTCTCAGATAGAACCCAAAAATGTGGAGGAAGCTCTTAAAGATGAACAATGGTGCATAGCTATGCAAGAAGAACTTAACCAATTTGAAAGGAATCAAGTCTGAGAATTAATCCCAAGGGAAGAATCACATCAAGTTATTGGAACAAAATGGGTATTTAGAAATAAGCTTGATGAAGATGGAAATATAACAAAGAATAAAGTCAGACTTGTTGCCAAAGGCTATTGTTAGGAGGAAGGTATAAATTATGATGAAACTTATGCTCCTGTTGCCAGGTTAGAGGCTATACGCCTACTTCTTGCTTATGCATCTTTAATGAAATTTAAATTATATCAAATGGATGTTAAGAGTGCATTTTTGAATGGTTTTATTAAAGAAGAAGTTTATGTGGAGCAACCCCCTGGATTTGAAGATTTTAGTTTTCCTAATCATGTTTTTAAATTAAAGAAAGCTTTATATGGGTTGAAACAAGCTCCTAGATCTTGGTATGAAAGGCTAAGTAGTTTCCTAACTTCAAATGATTTTTCTAGAGGAAAAATAGATTCTACTTTGTTTATAAAGAAAGTAAAAGAGCATATCTTATTGGTCCAGGTATATGTTGATGATATTATTTTTGGATCAACTGATAATTCGTTATGTGTAGAATTTGCTAAGATAATGCAGGGAGAGTTTGAAATGTCTATGATGGGAGAATTGACATTCTTCCTTGGACTTCAAATTAAGCAACTTAAAGATAGCATCTTCATCTCTCAAACCAAATACTGCAAAGAGATCCTCAAAAAGTTTGGTATGGACACCTCAAAGGAAGCTAACACACCCATGGGAACTTCATGCTATCTAGACAAGGATAAGTTAATCAATCTATGTATAGAGGTATGATAGGTTCACTGTTATACTTAACTGCCAGTAGACCTGATATTATGCATTCTGTTTGTGTGTGTGCTAGATTTCAGGCTTGTCCAAAAGAATCTCACCTAATTGCAGTAAAACATATTTTAAAATATTTAAAAGGAACTACTGGTTTTGGTTTATGGTATCCTTCTGATGCTTGTACTAGTTTAATAGGATATTCTGATGTTGATTATGGTGGATGCAAAATTGATAGGAAAAGTACTAGTGGGACATGTCATTTGTTAGGTTCATCCTTAGTATCTTGGCATTCTAAGAAACAAGTTTGTGTTGCTTTATCTACCACTGAAGCTGAATATATTGCAGCTGGTAGTTGTTGTGCTCAAATTCTGTGGATGAAACAACAGTTAGAAGATTATAGTATATTTTTAAATGACATACCTTTGATGTGTGATAATACGAGTGCAATTAATCTTACTAAGAATCCAGTAATGCACTCTAGGACTAAGCACATAGAAATTAGACATCACTTTTTGAGAGATCATATCAGCAAAGGAAACTGTAAAATAGAGTATGTTGATACAAAGCATCAATTAGCATATATTTTTACTAAGCCTCTACCCAATGATAGATTTTATGATCTTAGAAGAGACTTAGGGATATTAGAAATAGCTTAAATTCTGCTTATTTAGACAGTTTTTGGATGATTGTAATGTTAAAATTCATTATATAGAATGTTAATAGTTTATCATGTGTTAAAACCTCAAAAATATGATGTACTCTCTAGAATATTCGATTAATTGGAGTTATAATCGATTATTTGCATCCAAAACACTCAAAACAGGGCATTCCTCTCTGGATTAATCGATTAATTCAATAATTAATCGATTAAATACAGAATTAATCGATTATCTGCTCAATTTAATCGATTAAATGACTCTGGCACTGGTTTAATCGATTAATCTAAGTTTTAATCGATTAAACCTGGCAAGTTTGGCTTCCTAGCCGTTGCCAACAAATCTCTTGACCTATATTCACTTCCATATGACCGTTGGACATGCTTGATTATAAATAGGGGCCTCCATTTCACTTCTACTCACTACTATCTCTTGAAATCAAGCTTTCTTGCCTTATTCTAGCAATCTTGCCCTCTTCTCAATACATTTAGCTTTCTAAATCTTCTTGTTATTCCTCAAATCTTTCAATGGCCTCATCTTCTCGTGCTAAGATCCCTACTAGAAGAAGATCTGCACCCTCATCTCGTCCCCGTCCTAATTCTGTAGAAGGATGGATTTCTGATATAGATGGCCAACAAGAATTTCTGACCTATTGGAAGGAACGTGCTATTATCTCTCCAAAGTTCCTTATTGGTGAGCAGTTCATCAATAGGGGATTCAACTTTCCCAACCTTCTTGAAATTCAAGGAGTTCTCCCTTTCATCCAAATGCAAGGTACGTATTATCCTGACCTTGTTAGGGTATTTTACTCTAGATTTAAATTTAGAGATCAAATTGCTACCTCTAGAGTAAAAGGCGTTACAATTATTCTTGACGACGATATTTGGGAGAATGTTGCCCACTTTCCAATTAGAGAAGATGTTATTAACATTTATGGTGAGTTAGATGATTTTGACAGGTTCTTAGCTTACCGTTCTTTTCTGCGAAATCCCTCCACGGAGATTGGGGGTCTCCTTCTTGCTGGACCTTTAAAGAAGGAGGAACGCATGATTCTACATCTACTTGTCTGGATTCTCTGTCCCCGGGCTACGAATCATGCTCAATGTTCTTCAATTGATCTTAGGATTATTCATGCCATAATGAATAATGAGCCCTTAGATTGGGGCGTTCTTATCACCATGACTATGTTAAAAGCCAAACGCCATCCCACCTTCAAAATTCCATATGCCCTCCTTGTCTCTCGGATTCTTGAATATAAGGGAGTCAATGTCGAAGGTGAACAAATAGTAAGAACAAATAACCTGAATCACATGCTTGATAGCACATTGATCCAACTTCAAATGGTGCGTGTCAACGACATTTATGTTCACAAGGATGACGTTCCGAATCAAGGTGGTGATAATGAAGATTCTGATGAAGATATGCCTCCTGCTGCTGAGTTTCCCTCTGATCAAATCCAAAGTGTTGGAACTTCCTCTACTCATCATGAAACCCGACAATCCATGGAAGACATGTTATCTGACATGAATCAAAGAATGCAGTCTTTCTTCACTCTTTCTGGAGTACGACATGAGGAAATTATTCGCCGTATATCTGATGTAGATGATAAAGTGTGCCGTTTAGAAAATAGATTTGATGCACACTTTCATAGTGATGATAGTGAAGAATTTTAAAATTTGTAATTTTTCTCTTATATTGTAATGAATGCTTTTATCTGAAATAAAATGTGGTGTTCTATTTTTGCTATGTTTGAGGGGGAGTTTTCTCTAAGTTATGCATATTTTGAGGGGGAACTCTTATGTTTGCCTTAGAAGAATTATTTTTTATTATAATCAAAATAGGGGGAGAAAATATTTAAAGCCTAATATGATTGTTTTTAAATATTATCTGGTATGTTTAATATGTTTGTTAGTATGACAGATAAAACAGGTTATTACAAGGCTTTAAAAGATAATTTTGATCATCATCAAAAAGGGAGAGATTGTTGAACATTCAAGGACTTGATGTTGCACTTGATGGACATGAAGATTGTTGATTTTGATGATGATTCAAGAACTCAAAGACTTAGAGTGTTGAAGACTTGTTTTGTATTGTAATAACTCTGTTTCAATTAGATTGAGTCTGTAATATTAGTGTTTAAGATAGCCGGTACATAGTCTGCACCTTAGAAGCTTCAAAAAGCTCAAATTTATCATCCAGGCTCGGCTTTAATCGATTAAATGGGGAAATAATCGATTAAAACAGTGAGAAAAACCATTTTCTGTATCTGCTCACTGGTTTAATCGATTAAACCACCTGTTAATCGATTAACAGGCCTGTTAATCGATTAACAACCCTTTTAATCGATTAAAACAGAGAGTTTCAGGGTTATGTTGATTTTGGCTCTGTAATAATTGATTAACACTTCATTTAATCGATTATTTCAGTCAGATTTTGATTTTTAACTTCAAATCAACCCTATTTTCGAAAACCCTTTTCCCAAGAACCCTAATTCCGAAATTCCCAATTCCCAAACCCTAATTTCTCTACTTAAGCTTCTCTTTGGCACTCAGAAAATAAGAACAACCTTTTTCATACAAAAGTTAAGTGCTGTAGTGCCAGAGAACTGTTTGTTGTAAGAAAAAGGGGCTTTTGGAACCTAGTGTGGGCTAGAAGCGATAAGAATCGCTAAGTGGAGTTCTTAGTGGATTGTGTGTTGTGCCGTCTCTAGGGAAAGCTGTTCATCATCTCTTGTGGATTTCAAGAGAGGTGTTTTCTTATCTTTATCTTTTCAATTGTAATTTGCTTGTAACAACTTGATTATAGTGACAACGTTAATCCTCTGTTTGAGTGATTAGCAACTGGACGTATGGTCTTTTGATCCGAACCAGTATAAATCTCCTGTGTAAGATTCTATCTCTTCTCTATTTATATTTACACAGTTTTTAATCGGTAAAATTTTGGGAAAATTTTGAAAACCTAATTTTTATTAAGAAACCAATTCACCCCCCCCCCCCCTCTTGGTTTTTGTCCGACCACGCGAACATTCCGCTGCGCGATTCTAACACAACTTTCTCAAAACTCAAGTCTTCAGAGTCAGCCAAAAGACATACAACATGAACTTCATTTGTAGTGTCGTATATTTCCTGCAAACTTCTCATCTTGGTTTGTTGTGACTCTATTTCTTTATCTGAGGACTCAATAGTTGTTATTGTTGAAGGCAAAACAATTTCTGAACTAGTTTCTTCTACTGTCGGGTTACTCCAGCACCAATGCTTTGTTTCTTCCACGTGAACATCTCGGCTTACCACCACTTTATTGTTAACAGGATCAAACAATTTATACGCTTTAGATTTTCCATCATACCCGATAAATATGTACTTCTTTCTCCGATCTTCTAATTTAGTCTTGTGCTGACTTGGTACCTGCCCATAGGTCATGCTACCAAACACCTTTAGATGAGAGACACTCGGCTTCATACCACTCCATATCTCCTGAGGCGTCTTCTCACCTAGCTTTGCATATGGACATCTATTTTGCAAATAGACTGCGCACTGCACCGCCTCTGCCCAAAACTTCTTTAGCATATTCTTCCCTTTCAACATAGATCGAACCATATCAAGAATGGTTCGGTTCTTTCGTTCTGCTACACCGTTTTGTTGCAAAGAATATGGGGCAGTCAGGAAACGTTTGATCTCATGTTCCTCACAGTATTTGTTGAACTCAGTAGAAGTGAATTCGCCTCCTCTGTTAGATCGGATTGCTTTGATGACTTTGCTTGTTTCTTTCTCCACCATCACTTTGAATTTCTTGAAAGTTTCAAACACTTCTGACTTCTATTTCAGAAAATAAACTCATGTTTTCCTTGAAAAATCATCAATGAAAGAGACAAAGTATCTCTTACCACTGAAAGATTCTGGAGTTATTGGCCCACACAAATCAGTATGGATCACTCCGAGTTGCTGCTTTGCTCGACACTCAGAACTTCTTGGGAAAGAAGTCCTCGCTTGCTTCCCAATCACACATTCTTCACAGAACCTTTTTTTGAATTCCATTTTAGGTAATCCGAGCACCATCTCCTTTTTCACCAGTGCAGGCAACCCACCAAAGTGAAGATGACCAAACCGCAAATGTCACTTCATGGTCTCATCCTCCATATCAAATTGCATACATTTATCTTGAACTGTTTTCAGCTCAAGTTTGTACATGCGATTTTTTTTTATTACCACCAAAGCAACAAGTCTCCCTAATTTATCCTTCAGTTGTAGTTCTCGGTCCTTCATCAGAACCGAGTACCCCTTCTCCATTAAATGTCTCATGCTTAATATGTTGCTTTTGAGATCAGGTACATAGTATACATCTCTGATCTCTCCGATTTTCCCATTTCTCTATTGATACCATATCGTTCCTTGACCTTTGACAACTACTTTCGAAGCATCACCGAAAGAAACAGATCTGGACTCCACCTTTGAAAGTATTTTGAATAAGCGCTCATCACCACACATGTGGTTACTATCGCCGATGTCTAAGTACCAAACCGAGTTATTAGAACAGTTCGGTTTGATCTTAGTTTTTGAAGTGTTTGTCACCATCAACAATCATTCATTTTCTTCCTCAGCAAGAAAGTTTGTTGGTTCCTCCTTTTTCTTCTCGGACCTACAATCTTTAGAAATATGACCCAGTTTTCCATAATTATAGCATTTTATGGAGTAACAGTCCTTGGCAACATGCCCATTCTTTTCACAATTATAGCATTTTACCGAGTAACAATCCTTGGCAATATGTCTATTCTTCCCACAATTATAGCATTCAATATTGTTTGTGTTTGTCCGGCAACCCTGAGCTTGTCCTTGGCCACGCCAGTTTTGTTGACCGTCTTGCTCATTTCCTCGTCCTCCTTTTTCTCTAACACCACGACCTCTGCCTTTTTCTCGGCCTCTGGTACTCTGAGCATAGATCACCTTCTCCTCTTTTATTGTCGCCATTGCTTGGAGAGCCTGTTTAAGGGACTCCCCCTTCTTGTTTTTCCTTCTCTGCTCATGCGCTTCTAGGGACCCAGCAAACTCTTCAAGAGTGAGCGTTGACAAATCCTTGGACTCTTCTATTGCGCGCATGATGTTCTCGAAATCATCTATCAATGATCTCAAAAAATTTTCAACAACTCGGTTTGATGAAAGACTCTCACCATTCTGATTCAGCTTGTTCACCACGGTCTCCACCCGAGTAATGAACTCGGATACACTTTCAGGCTCTTTCATCCTCATGTTTTCAAGCTTGCCCCTTTGAAGTCAAACTTGTTTCACCCTTTCATCTCCTTTGTTTGCTTTTTCAAGTGTATCCCATGCTACTTTGGAAGATTTTGCGTTAGCTATCTTCTCAAAGCCAGATTCATCGACGACTCGGTATAGTAGATACAAAGTCGCCTTGTCTTTAGCTCGAACGACCTTCAATGCATTCAGCTGGGCATTTGAATACCCATCTGTGTTCGCCAGTTCCTCATACCCATTCTCGAGCACATCCCAGTTATCTTGGGAGCCGAGAAGAGCCTTTATTTGTACCTTCCAGTTGTCATAGTTTGTGTCTTTCATCAACTTAGGTAGCGGGATGCCATTGGTTAGACCTACTATTTCCTCTCAAGTGTTTGTACTCAACTCACACACCTCAAAAAGTTCTGAGTCGCTCCTCTCTCTTTCTCAGCCAGCACATACTGCGGCATTCTCTCTTGAGGCTTGGTGGGCTCTCTCACGCTCACCTCACACACAAGCTCTGATGCCAATTTGTTGGTATTAGGAAAACAAAACAACGCTCTCAATTTTTCTCCTGATGCAATTTCAAATGAGTTGTTACAATTATTTATGGCCAAAATATTTGCCTCTTCAAATACCAAACGTAAATCTTAATACCTATTAAATAGGTTTACAACTCATTAATTATACCATTCGTAATTAAAACCATTAATATTATTCTAGGAATACTAAACGTCTAATTTAAGTTTTACAATAATTTTTGTTCTTTAAATTTTCAGCCGCTAAAGATAGAAATACCCAGTTTGAGTCACTTGAAGATAACAAGACATTGGCTTCAAATGGAACCTTTGAGTTGGGTTTCTTCACCCCAACTACCACTTCCTCAAACAGCTATCTAGGGATCTAGTACACAAACATAACTGTCAGAACTGCGGTTTGGGTTGCAAATAGTGACACTCCTATCACAGACTTCACCAAGTTGAGGATAAACACACAGGGCAACCTCGTACTAGTTAACCAGAACAAAACCGTTGTTTGGTCAACAAACGCAACAACAAAAGAGGTTGTTGTCGCTGCACAAATTTCAAACTCAGGAAACCTGGTTCTAAGAGATGAGAAAGACACCAACCCAGAAAACTATTTGTGGGAGAGTTTTGACTATCCTTCAGACACTTCTCTACCTGGAATGAAATGTTAGGTAAACATTAAATGCATGTAGTTGAGAGGTAGTAGTTATATTGAATGTATGTAGTTGAGAGATAATGGTTGTATTGAATATATGTAGTTGAAAGGTAGTTGTTGTATTAAATGCATGTAGTTGAGAGGTCATACCCAAAGGCCTATAAATTGAACATGTATCACTCATTGCAAATACATCAAGTAATAATATACAGAGTGTTTTATTTAGATACTTGTTTGTCAACAAATTGGCAAATGTTAAATCTTAGAGGCGTGAGATATTCTGGAGAAGGCATATAAAGGGGATAATCACGTGAAGCAAGTCAGGCTTCAAACTCTTAGAGGCGAGCTTGAAAGCATGAGGATGAAAGAGGTCAAAGGGGGTTTCCAAGTATATCTCTCGTGTTGAGACCGTGATGAATCAACTCGGAAGAAATGGAGAGACGCTGCCCACTTGCCGAGTGGTGGAGAAAAATTTAAGGTCGTTAACTGACGACTTTGAGAATATCGTTTGTGTAATAGAAGAGTCCAAGGACTTGTCGGTGTTCTCGGTGGAAGAGCTTGCCGGGTCGCTTGAAGCGTATGAGCAGCGGAGAAGGAAGAAGAAAGAGGAGTCTGTTGATCAAGCACTCCAAGCAAAGGCAACCTTAAAGGAGAAGAAGGTTCCTTATGCTCAGAACACTCAAGGTCGAGGTGGTAGAGGCAGAGGAGGATATGAAAGAGGTAAGGAACAACTCAATCAACAAAACTGGCGTGGTCGAAGACAAGGTAGAGGTCGTGATGGTAGAGACCGAGGTGGTCAGTCAAGCAATTCCGGAGTTGAGTGCTTCAAATGTGGGAAGTACGGTCATTTTGCTAAGGACTGCTATTCAGGTATCAAATGTTATAATTGTGGGAAGGTTGGGCATTTTGCGAAGGACTGCCGATTTGAGAGCAAGAAGGAAACAAATCTCCTCTCTGAGGACGCTAAGGAAGAAGGAGTATTGATGATGTCGAGAAGTTCGGATGTCGAGCTAAGTCCGAGTCGTTCTGACAACTCGGTTTGGTATCTTGATATAGGAGCAAGTAACCACATGTGCGGGGACAAGAACCTTTTTAAGGAGCTCACTAAAGTTGAGGTCGGACACGTGTCGTTTGGAGATGCATCAAAGGTGGCAGTAAAAGGACGAGTTACAATCTGGTACCTGCAGAAGAATAGCCGAGTTGGAGAAATCAGAGACGTGTACTATGTACCCGATCTCAAAAGCAACATATTGAGCATGGGTCAACTGATGGAGAAAGGTTACTCGATTCTGATGAAAGACCGAGTACTATACCTGAAGGACAAGTCGAATCGTTTGATTGTCCGAGTTGAAATGAAGAAGAACAGAATGTACAAGCTGGACTTGAAGATAGTCCAAGAGAGGTGCTTGAAACTTGATGTGAAGGATGAAGCAATGATGTGGCACTTTCGGTTTGGCCACTTGCATTTTGGTGGGCTGACCGAGTTGGTAAAGAAAGAGATGGTGCGAGGACTCCCGTCTATGGAATTTGAAAAGAAATTCTGTGAAGAGTGTGTGCTCGGGAAGCATCCGAGGACCTCATTTCCGAGGACGGCCAAGTACCATGCAAAGGAACAACTCGGATTGACTCACACAAATCTTTATGGACTGGTTACCCCTGAGTCCTTCAGTGGTAAAAGGTATTTCATTTCTTTCATAGATGATTTTTCAAGAAAAACCTGGGTATATTTTTTGAAAGAGAAATCTGAGGTGTTTGAGGTGTTCAAGAGATTTAAAGCAATGGTTGAGAAAGAGACTGGCATGCCTATCAAATCTGTTAGGTCTGATCGAGGAGGCGAGTTCATTTCATCCGAACTCATGAAGTATTGCGAGGAGCAAGGGATAAGGAGATTTCTGACAGCACCATACTCACCCCAACAAAACGGAGTTGCCGAGAGGAAGATTTGAACCATTCTTGACATGGTTCGAACAATGTGGAGAAGCGAAAACGTGTCAAAGGAGTTTTGGGCAGAAGCAGTCCAATGTGCCATCTATGTGCAAAATAGATGTCCACATGCTAAGCTGAACGATAAGACACCGCAAGAAGTCTGGAGTGGAAGAAAACCGAGTGTGTCTCACCTTAAAGTGTTCGGTAGCATAGCTTATGGTCATGTTCCAGCTCAACAGAGGACCAAACTCGAAGATAGAAGAAAAAAGTACGTGTTTATTGGGTATGATGAAAAAACCAAGGCGTACAGGTTGTTTAACCCAATAACTAAGAAGGTCATTATGAGCCGAGATGTTCAAATTGATGAAGAAAGTGAGTGGAGTTGGAACAATCCGGAGAAGGAGTCCATAGGAAGTAGAAGCTCGAAAATTGATACACCACATACTGTGAGAGATCATGAGACTTCTGATGAAGAAGATGAACCTCTACAACCCAGAGCGCAAAGTTTACAAGATATATACAACTCCACTAACGAAGTGCATGTTGTATGTCTCTTGGCAGATTCAGAAGACTTAAGTTTTGAAGAGGCCGTGCAGGAGAAAAGGGGGAAAAATGCAATGGACGAGGAGATCGGGGCAATAGAACACAACAACACATGGGAGCTGACTGATTTGCCCAAAGGAGTGCGGCCTATCAGCATAAAGTGGGTATACAAGAAGAAGACAAATGCTGAAGGAGAAGTTGAGCGATATAAAGCTCGAGTCGTAGTGAAGGGGTACAAGCAGAAGGAAGGAATACACTATGACGAAGTATTCGCCCCAGTGACGAGAATGGAAACAATTAGGCTATTGATTTCCTTAGCAGCTCAACACATATGCACAAGCTGCAGATATGTTCACGAAGCCACTGCAAACCACTTTGTTCGAGAACAACAAGAAGATGCTTGGAATGAAGGACAAGAAAAACATTTAAGTTTATGGGGGGATTTTGTTAAGTAAACATTAAATGCATGTAGTTGAGAGGTAGTGGTTATAGAGGTAGTAGTTATATTGAATGTATGTAGTTGAGAGATAGTGGTTGTATTAAATATATGTAGTTGAAAGGTAGTAGTTGTATTAAATGCATGTAGTTGAGAGGCCATACCCAAAGGCCTATAAATTGAACATGTATCACTCATTGCAAATACATCAAGTAATAATATACAGAGTGCTTTATTTAGATACTTGTTTGTCAACATGAAAATGGGATGGGACTTCAAGAAAGACCTTAATAGAGGCCTAACCGCGTGGAAAAGCTGGGATGACCTTTTCAAGGGGACTTTACAGAGTTCATTTCACGCACCAGTAATCCATAAGAGGTTATCTGGAAGGGCTTAGCAAAGTTCTTCAGAAGTGGCCCTTGGATGGAACTAAATTCATTGGTAACTCCTCAGTGACATCCAACTCGGTAGTAAATTATAAGTTTGTGTCCAACTTGTTAGAATCGCGCAGCGGAATGTTCGCGTGGTCGGACAAAAACCAAGAGGGGGGGTGAATTGATTTCTTAACAAAAATTAGGTTTTCAAAATTTTTCCCAAATTTTACTGATTAAAAACTGTGTAAATGTAAATAGAGTAGAGATAGAATCTTACACAGGAGATTTATACTGGTTCGGATCAAAAGACCCCATGTCCAGTTACTAATCACTCAAACAGAGGATTAACGTTGTCACTATGATCAAAGTTGTTACAAACAAATTACAATTGAAAAGATAAAGTAAAGAAAACACCTCTCTTGAAATCCACAAGAGATGAAGAATAGCTTTCCCTAGAGACGGCACAACACACAATCCACTAAGAACTCCACTTAGTGATTCTTATTGCTTCTAGCCCACACCAGGTTCCAAAAGCCCCTTTTTCTTGCAACAAACAGTTCTCTGACACTCACAACACTTAACTTTTGTATGAAAAAGTTTGTTCTTTTTTTCTGAGTGCCATAGAGAAGCTTAAGTAGAGAAATTAGGGTTTGGGAATTGGGATTTTCGAAACTAGGAGTCTTGGAATTAGGGTTTTCGAAAATAGGGTTGATTTGAAATTAAAAATCAAAATCTGACTGAAATAATCGATTAAATGAAGTGTTAATCGATTATTACAGAGCCAAAATCAACAGAACCCCAAAACTCTCTGTTTTAATCGATTAAAAGACCTGTTAATCGATTAACAAGCCTGTTACTCGATTAACAGGTGTGTTAATCGATTAAACTAGTGAGCAGATACAGAAAATGGTTTTTCTCACTGTTTTAATCGATTATATCACCATTTAATCAATTAAAGCCGAGGCACTTTGATAAAATTGAGCTTTTTGAAGCTTTTAAGGTGCAGACTATGTACCGGCTATCTCAAACTCTAATATTACAGACTCAATCTAATCAAAACAGAGTTATTACACTATAAAACATGTCTTCAACTCTCTACGTTCTTGTGTTATTGAATCATCATCAAAATCAACAAGCTTCATGTCCATCAAGTCTAACATCAAGTCCTTGAATGTTCAACAATCTCCCCCTTTTTGATGATGATCAAAATTTTCTTTTAAAGCCTTGTAATAACCTGTTTTATCTGTCATACTAACAAACACATTAAACATACCAGATAATATTTAAAAACAATAATATTAGGCTTTAAATATTTCTCCCCCTATTTTGATTATAATCAAAAATTGAAAGCATGTTTCAATAACAATCATAAGGGCTCCCCCTCAAAATATGCATAACTTGGAGATAACTCCCCCTCAAACAAAGCATTAAAAGAACACCACATTTTATTGCAGAAATGAAAATACATTACAAATAAAAAGCAAATTTAAAATTCTTCACTATCATCACTATGAAAGTGTCCATCAAATCTATTTTCTAAATGGCATACTTTATCATCTACATCAGATATACGACGAATTATTTCTTCATGCCGTACTCCAGAAAGAGTGAAGAATGCCTACATCCTCTGATTCATATCAGATAACATGTCTTCCATAGACTGTCGGGTTTCATGATGAGCAGAGAAAGTTCCAACACTTTGGATTTGATCAGAGGGAAACTCAGCAGCAGGAGGCATATCTTCATCAGAATCTTCATTATTGTCACCTTCGTTTGGAACGTCATCCTTGTGAACATAAATATTGTTGACACACACCATTTGGAGTTGGATTAAAGTGTTGTCCAGCATGCGATTTAAATTATTCGTTCTTACTATTTGTTCACCTTCAACATTTACTCCTTTATATTCAAGAATGCGAGAGACAAGGAGGGCATATGGAATTTTGAAGGTGGGATGGCGTTTGGCTTTTAACATAGTCATGGTGACAAGAATGCCCCAATCTAAAGGCTCATTATTCATTATGTCATGAATGATACGAAGATCAATTGAAGAACATTGAGCATGATTCGTAGCCCGGGGACATAGGATCCAGACAAGTAAATGTAAAATCATGCGTTCCTCCTTCTTCAAAGGTCGAGTTAGAAGGAGACGCTCAATCTCCATGGAGGGGCTTCGCAGAAAAGAACGGTACGCCATGATCCTGTCAAAATCATCTAACTCACCATACACATTAATAGCATCTTCTCTAATAGGAAAGTGGGCAACGTTTTCCCAAATATCATCATCAAGAATAATTGTGACCCCCTTTACTCGAGAGATAGCAATTTGATCTCTAAATTTGAACCTAGAGTAAAATACCCTAACTAAGTCAGGATAATACGTACCTTGCATTTGGATGAAAGGGAGAACTCCTTGAATTTCAAGGAGATTAGGAAAGTTGAATCCCCTATTGATGAACTGCTCACCAATAAGGAACTTAGGAGAAATAATACCACGTTCCTTCCAATAGGACAAAAATTCTTGTCGGCCTTCTGCATCAGAGATCCATCCTTCTACAGAATTAGGACGGGGATAAGATGAGGGTGCAGATCTTCTTCTAGTGGGGATTTTTGCACGAGAAGATGAGGCCATTGAAGGATTAGAAGAGTAACAAGAATATTTAAGAGGACAAGTTAAGTGAGAAGAAGGCAAGATTGATAGAATGAGGCAAGAAAGCTTGATTTCAAGAGATAGAAGTGAGTAGAAGAGAAATGGAGGTCCCTATTTATAACCAAGCATCTCCAACGGTCATATGAAAGTGAATAAGGGTCAAAAGAGCCGTTGGCAACGGCTAGGAATCAAAACTTGCCAGGTTTAATCGATTAAAACTCAAATTAATCGATTAAACCAGTTCCAGACCCATTTAATCGATTAATTTGAGCTGTTAATCGATTAATACTGATTTTAATCGATTAATGGGTGAATTAATCGATTAATCCAGAGAGGAATGTCGTGATTTGGGTGTTTTGGATGCAAATAATCGATTATAACTCCAATTAATCAATTATTCCAGAGAGTACATCAAATTTTTGAGGTTTATATACATGGTAATCTATTAACATCCTACACAATGAGTTATAACATCACAACCATCCAAAAACTGACTAATTAAGCAGAATTTAAGCTATTTCTAATATCCCTAAGTCTCTTCTAAGATCATAGAATCTATCCTTGGGTAGAGGCTTAGTAAAAATGTCTGCTAATTGATGCTTTGTATCAACATACTCTATTTTACAGTTTCCTTTGCTGATATGATCTCTCAAAAAGTGATGTCTAATCTCTATATGCTTAGTCCTAGAGTGCATTACTGGATTCTTAGTAAGATTGATTGCACTCGTATTATCACACATCAAAGGTATGTCATTCAGAAATATACTATAATCTTCTAGTTGTTGTTTCATCCACAGAATTTGAGCACAACAACTACCAGCTGCAATATATTCAGCTTCAGTGGTAGATAAAGCAACACATGCCTGTTTCTTAGAATGCCAAGATACTAAGGATGAACCTAACAAATGACATGTCCCACTAGTACTCTTTCTATCAATTTTGCATCCACCATAATCAGCATAAGAATATCCTATTAAACTAGTACAAGCATCAGATGGATACCATAAACCAAAACCAGAAGTTCCTTTTAAATATTTTAAAATATGTTTTACTGCAATTAGGTGAGATTCTTTTGGACAAGCCTGAAATCTAGCACACACACAAACAAAATGCATAATATCAGGTCTACTTGCAGTTAAGTATAACAGTGAACCTATCATACCTCTATACATAGATTGATTAATTTCCAAACCTGATTCATCCTTGTCTAAATAGCATGAAGTTCCCATGGGTGTGTTAGCTTCCTTTGAGGTGTCCATTCCAAACTTTTTAAGGATCTCTTTGCAGTATTTGGTTTGAGAGATGAAAATGCCATCTTTAAGTTGCTTGATTTGAAGTCCAAGGAAGAATGTCAATTCTCCCATCATAAACATTTCAAACTCTCCCTGAATTATCTTAGCAAATTCTACACATAACGAATTATCAGTTGATCCAAAAATAATATCATCAACATATACCTGGACCAATAAGATATGTTCTTTTACTTTCTTTATAAACAACGTAGAATCAATTTTTCCTCTAGAAAAATCATTTGAAGTTAGGAAACTACTTAGCCTTTCATACCAAGATCTAGGAGCTTATTTCAACCCATATAATGCTTTCTTTAATTTAAAAATATGATTAGGATAATTAAAATCTTCAAATCCAGGGGGTTGCTCCACATATACTTCTTCTTTAATAAAACCATTCAAAAATGCACTTTTAACATCCATTTGATATAATTTAAATTTCATCAAAGATGCATAAGCAAGAAGTAGGCGTATAGCCTCTAACCTGGCAACAGGAGCATAAGTTTCATCATAATCTATACCTTCCTCCTGACAATAGCCTTTGGCAACAAGTCTGGCTTTATTCTTTGTTATGTTTCCATCTTCATCAAGTTTATTTCTAAACACCCATTTGGTTCCAATAACTTGATGTGATTCTTCTCTTGGGATTAATTCCCAGACTTGATTCCTTTCAAATTGGTTAAGTTCTTCTTGCATGGCTATGCACCATTGGTCATCTTTAAGTGCTTCCTCGACATTTTTGGGTTCTATCTGTGACACAAAAGCTACAGACATACAGAAATTAGTCATATTTCTAGTTCTTACCCCTTTTGAGATGTCACCTATGATATTGTCCATTGAGAGTCCTCTAGGTGATTGCCATTCTTTTGCTAATTCAGGCGTTTGTGAAGGCTCATTTTCTTCTAAATACAATTCATCAAGAGCCTCTCTTATATACTCATCATCACCTGCAAGTTCTTTATTTGACTCAAGAGGATTTCCCCTAAGGTCTACAATTTCATCAAATGTAACATGAATAGATTCTTCAATATTTAAGGTTCTTCTATTAAACACCCTGTAAGCCTAGCTAGTTAATGAATAACCTAAGAAAATGCCCTCATATGCTTTTGAGTCAAATTTTCCTAAGTTGTCCTTTCCATTATTTAACACAAAGCACTTACATCCAAATATTTTTAAATGAGCAACATTAGGCTTTCTACCATTTAACAATTCATAAGGAGTTGATTTTATAATTAACCTAATGAGCATTCTATTTAAAACATAACAAGCAGTACTAACCGCATCAGCCCAAAAATATTTAGGAACATTAGATTCATTTAACATTGTTCTAGCAAGTTCCTCTAATGACCTATTTTTCCTTTCAACTACACCATTTTGTTGGGGAGTCCTAGGAGCAGAAAAGTTATGTAATATTCCATTTTCTTCACAATAACTTTCAAACTTTTCATTTTGAAACTCACCACCATGGTCACTTCTTAAAACATTAATTCTTAAGTCTTTCTCATTTTGAATTTGTTTTGCAAATTTTCTAAAGACCTTAAAGGCTTCACTTTTCATAGTTAGGAAAAATGTCCAAGTATATCTAGAGTAATCATCAACAATCACAAGGTCATAATAATTTCTACCAAAGCTTTTTATCCTAGAAGGTCCAAATAAATCTAAATGTAATAATTCTAGGGGTTTTGAAGTGGAAATGACATTTTTTTATTTAAATGATGATTTTACTTGTTTACCTTTTTGACATGCATCACACAATCTATCTTTTTCAAATTTTAACTTAAGCAAACCAATAACTAAGTCTTTTGAAATCAATTTGTTCAAATGATGCATATTTATATGAGCCGCTCTCTTATGCCATAACCAAGGCTTCTCTTCCTTAGCAACTAAACATGTTATACTAGAATCATGTAAACAATCCAAATCAATCAAGTATATGTTATTATGCCTAATGCCTTTTAATTCTACATTTTCGGAATCTATCAAATGTATGGTGCAAAATTTACTTTCAAATATTACCTTAAATCCTTTGTCACATAGTTGACTTATGCTAATGAGATTATGCTTTAGTCCATCAACAAGAAGCACATCCTTAATCTCCAAGGTGTTTGCACCACCTATATTTCCAATTCCAAGAATTTTCCCTTTGTTGTTGTCCCCATAAGTTACATATCCTTGTTCTTTAGCTTTGAAACTCACAAATTTCGTTTTATCACCGATCATATGCTTTGAGCATCCACTATCAAGATACCACATAGACTTCTTAGATTTGGAAGTTTCCTACAAAACAAGAACATAGTAAACTTAGGTCCCCATAACTTTTTGGGTCCTTGGGGTTAGAGACATAACAAATTATTTAACAATAGGAACCCAAATGTATTTACCTTTAGGAACACCAAAATGTTTTATTTTACATTTATTTGAAGTATGACCATTTTTCATACAATAAAAACATGCTTTAGATGTAACTTTTGAATATGATGCATTTCTAACATTAGATGATTTAGTTCCTTTTTCAACCCATACTCTTCTCTTTTTCATTTTAGACTTTTTCAAAGGAACTTGATGGTTTACTCTATTTTGAGCTATAACAACTTTATCCTTATTATTATTACTTAATTCCTTTTCGGCTTTATCAAGCAAATGATTAAGTATATCAATGTCATATTCATACTCTTTACAAGATGCACATACTATATTCTTATCATCATTCTCATCTATGCATACAATTTTCGTTTATAAGGTTTCCTTTTCCTCTAAACATGCATTTTTCGTTTTTAATGACTCCTTTTCCTTTAAACATACAATTTTCGTTTTTAAGGACTCCACCTCCTTTTCGGATCTATTCAAACTCTTTTTCACATATTTGTATTCATTTTTCAAGTCCTTAAAAGCATTAAACAATTCTTCATATGCATTTTGTAATTCATCAAAATCATTTTCATCATCACTTGAGGATGAGTCAGAATCACTAACCTCAAAGTCGGAAGATATATTGTCTTTTGCTAACAAGCAAATGTTAGCTTCTATTTCTGAGTCACTTGATTCCGAAATCGAGTCACTATCATCGGTTCCTTCATAGGTTACTCTTAGTTTTTCCCACATCTCTTGAGCACTCTTACAAATGGATATTCTGTAAAACTCGTCAAGGGTTAAAGCAAATGAAATTATATTTCTAGCCCTAACGTCAAATTGTGATTTTCTGTTTTCCTCAGTTGTCCATCTAGAAAAAGGTTTGGGAACGTCAACACCGTTCTCAGTAACTTTAGGAATATATGGATCATTTAAAATAGCGTCCCAAACGCCTCTATCAACAGACTCTAAAAAGATTTGCATTCTTACTTTCTAGAAAGGATAATTTTGACGTGCAAAAAGTGGGGGTTTATTGATAGGCGCACCTTCGGCAAAAGTTTGATTTTGTCCGGCCATTTTCAAAAATTTTGAATGACTATCAAAGCAAGCTCTGATACCACTTGTTAGAATCGCGCAGCGGAATGTTCGCGTGGTCGGACAAAAACCAAGAGGGGGGGTGAATTGATTTCTTAACAAAAATTAGGTTTTCAAAATTTTTCCCAAATTTTACCGATTGAAAACTGTCTAAATGTAAATAGAGTAGAGATAGAATCTTACACAGGAGATTTATACTGGTTCGGATCAAAAGACCCTACGTCCAATTGCTAATCACTCAAACAGAGGATTAACATTGTCACTATGATCAAAGTTGTTACAAAAAAATTACAATGGAAAAGATAAAGTAAAGAAAACACCTCTCTTGAAATCCACAAGAGATGAAGAACAACTTTCCCTAGAGACGGCACAACACACAATCCACTAAGAACTCCACTTAGTGATTCTTATCGCTTCTAGCCCACACCAGGTTCCAAAAGCCCCTTTTTCTTGCAACAAACAGTTCTCTGACACTCACAACACTTAACTTTTGTATGAAAAAGGTTGTTCTTTTTTTCTGAGTGCCATAAAGAAGCTTAAGTAGAGAAATTAGGGTTTGGGAATTGGGATTTTCGAAACTAGGAGTCTTGGAATTAGGGTTTTTGAAAATAGGGTTGATTTGAAATTAAAAATCAAAATTTGACTGAAATAATCGATTAAATGAAGTGTTAATCGATTATTACAGAGCCAAAATCAACAGAACCCCAAAACTCTCTGTTTTAATCGATTAAAAGACCTGTTAATCGATTAACAGGCCTGTTAATCGATTAACAGGTGTGTTAATCGATTAAACCAGTGAGCAGATACAGAAAATGATTTTTCTCACTGTTTTAATCGATTATATCACCATTTAATCGATTAAAGTCGAGGCACTTTGATAAAATTGAGCTTTTTGAAGCTTCTAAGGTGCAAACTATGTACCGGCTATCTCAAACTCTAATATTACAGACTCAATCTAATCAAAACAGAGTTATTACACTATAAAACATGTCTTCAACTCTCTACGTTCTTGTGTTCTTGAATCATCATCAAAATCAACAAGTTTCATGTCCATCAAGTCTAACATCAAGTCCTTGAATGTTCAACACAACAAGGATGAATTTTACGTTACATATGGCATAAATGATAAGTCAATGATTTCAAGAATTGTGATGAATCAAACAGATCATGTTCGTAAGCGCTTGACGTGGGATGGTCACATGTGGAGGGCGTCTTCAATGTTGCCAAGTGATTTATGCGATGGGTATTATATATATATATATATATATATATATATATATATATATATATATATATATATATATATACACACACATGTTGCACGAATACAAATATTACAAAATATTAAATATTAATAATATCTTAATCATAATTGTCTAAATCAAAATAATAATATAATATATTTTTAGCTTCTCTCTTAAAAGATAATAAAATCTCTTAATACCTAATTTAAATAAAAAATAATAACGTAATATTCTCAACATTCCTCCTTACTTTAATATCTATTTATTTGAATTTGATAATTTTTCCTTTTTTTATTTTGTTTATAATTTTTCTTCCTTTTTTGTTTGTATTTCTTGTCATCTTCTTTCTTTTATGAGATCACATCTTCATTCAACTTCACTTTCTTCATCAAGATATTTCTTCCTTTATCAACTTCATCTCCTTTGTTTCTTTCAAACTTCTTTATGGTTTTCTTTATGGTAGTACCATTGACTATTTGATGGACGTTGAAAATGGTTTATTCATCTACATCTTTATTTTCCTCCTTAACATTAAGTTCCTTCAAGAAATCTTCTTCATGCTTTTTCTTTTACTTTTCTTTTATATCTTCATTTGTAATCAACTCTTCTTTCATCAAATCTAAAGTGAAACACTTTTTCTTCAATGTGAACTTTGAATATTTCCAAGTTATTTGTATCTTTAATAACACAAAGTTTGTGTTCAAAAGACACCTTATAGCTTTTCTCCAATAATTGAGCAATACTTAACAAATTATGATTAATATCAGGAACATATAAAACATCAAAAATCAATTTGATACTCGAATGACTATTAACTGCAATTGTTCTCGTACCTTTCACATCCATTTGTTCTCCATTACCGATTCTCACTTTAGAAATATGTGATTCGTTGAGCTCTTTGAAAAGTTCTCGATCATGAGTCATGTGGTTTGTACAACCACTGTCTATAAGTCAACCTGTGGATTTGTTGATTGTAGAGCAGGTTGATGCAAGACTTCCTCTGGTTGTGATTTGCATATCTTTTCTATATGTCCCAATTGACCACATTTGTGACATTTCATCTCCACCAACACTTGTTGGGTGTGTGATTATTTTTCTTGCAATAAGGACAAACAGAAAAGACTCGTGTACCTTTGTTATTCTTGGCTTGGACAGAACTCCCATTATGATATAATAAAAAACTTTCACCAACAACATTATCTCTTCTCATCAATCTTTGTTGCTCTTGCGCTTGTAAAGCATGTAACATTTCTGCCAAAGTTATATTAGACAAATTTTTTGTATTTTTCAATGAAGCAATAAATGCTTCATATCTCTCTGGCACAGTTACCATAATTTTTTCAACTATTCTGGAATTAGAAAATTCTTTGCCTAACAATTTTATTTTGTTAGCAATACCCAATAATTTGTTTGAGTATTCATTAATTATTTGACACTCTTGCATCTTTTGTATCTCAAATTCCTTTATCAAATTTAGAATTTTCATACCTTGAATTTTCTCCTCCCCTTCATATTGATCTTTCAAATAATCTCAAATTTCTTTAGGTGACTTTAGCGTCATGATTCTGGTGAGGATCATTTGTGAAACACCAACAAACAAACATGATTTAGCTTTTCTCTTCCTCGCTTTCTTTCTCTGTGAAATTTCATTTCAGTTATGGTGGGATTTTCAGGTAGTGGATCAACAATATTTCTTTCTCTGTGAAATTTCATTTCAGCTATGATGGGATTTTCAGATAGTGGATCAACAATATAATCTTCTTCTATAGCTTTCTATACATTCAATCCTTCAAAATAAGATTGCATTCTCACAGTCCATAAGTCATAACTTTCGCCATAAAAAAATGGAATAGCGACTTGTGAAAAATTTCTTTCTCTTTCTATTGTATCGAACCAAAGCTCAATACCAATTTGTTGGGAATTTTTAGGGTTTTGTGTATATGTGTATTTCTGATATATCATATATGAGTATATTTTTATTCATGTACTCTATGTATATATAAAGTAAAAATATTACAAAATATCAAATATTAATAATATCCCAGTCATAATTGTCTAAATTAAAATAATAATCTAATATCTTTTTACCTTCTCTCTTAAAAAATAATAAAATCTCTTAATACCTAATTTAAATAAAAGATATTAAAGTAATATTGTGAACCGTACCCATATGCTGATGTTTAGATGGATTCAAGCCAAAAGCACCCCAAAACTGGACCCAAATGAACTTTAATCAAGAGTGCGTGCAGAGCCAAACTTGGATTTGCAGGGAAAAGAATAAAGATAGTTTTCTCAGACTTAGTAACGTGAAGGCACCAGAAGCTACAATTTCATGGGTTAATGCAAGTATGAAACTTGGGGAATGCAAGAACAAATGCATGAAAAATTGCTCCTGCACAGCTTATGCAAATGCAGAAATAAGAAAAGGCAGTGGGTGTGCCATTTGGGTAGGTGATCTTCTAGATATAAGAATCATGCCAAATGCTGGACAAGATCTTTATATTAGATTGGCCGTGGCTGAAACAGGTATAAACTTCGATTTTTATTTTGCCCTGTTTGGAAATTGTTTTGTACGAGTATATATCCGTGTGTTGGAGAAGAAACAGAAGTTAAAATGAATTGATATTTTTAACTTAAAAAGTAATTTAGCTTTGAAAAAAGTTAGATGAGTAAATTTCTATAAAAAAAAAAATTAACTTTAGGATTTTTTTTTTCCTATTAGTGTTTATAAAATTTGTTCAAACACCAGATATTCATCATTAGGTAAGTTAAAATATGTTAATTCTGCTCAATATCCAATTTACTTCTTATATTGATTATATATTCTCTTGTCTCTGTCAAGTTCAAAAAAATCATGAAAAAGATAATTCAAAGAGAAAGGTAGTTGTGATTGTATGCACCATTTCCTCAGTTATTGTGATGCTATTGATCTTCATAGTCATTTATTTGAGTATCAAAACAAAAAAGAAAGGTACGCTTCCGTTTAACTCGAGTGTTTCCTTCTCATAAGTCTTTCATAATTTTGATCATTTACACTGTGTGGGTGAAATCAGAAATCCTCGCTAGATTCAAAGGAGTGAAAAATGAAAATCAACAAGGCTTTGAGCTACCTTTGTTTGACTTTGCCACAACAACATATGCAACAAATCACTTCTCAAATCACAATAAGCTTGGCGAAGGTGGTTTTGGGCCTGTATATAGGGTAAGTGAGCAATGTACTATCAGTAATTAACAAATGACCAAACTTAAAAATAGTATTCACTATATTTAACTCTTTTCTTCAAATGCATACAATGTGTTTAGGGAACACTACCAGATGGACGAGAGATCGTTGTTAAGAGGCTTTTACAAAAATCTAGACAAGGATTAAAAGAATTTAAGAATGAGGTTATGTTATGTGCGAAACTTCAACATCGAAATCTTGTTAAAGTTCTTGGATGTTGCATTCAGGATAATGAGAAATTACTTCTGTATGAATATATGGCCAACAAAAGCTTAGACTTCTTTCTTTTTGGTTAGAGTCTTTGCAGAAAATAATTTTAACTGAATGTAGAATTTCATTTTGTTCTTATAATTCTTGCAGTCACTACTGCAGAAAAGACTTTTTACGTCGGTTAAAATGGGTTTTCTACGTCGATTAAAGCGGCGACATAGATACGGGAGTCATAGAAAGTAAGTCTTTCTACGTCGGTTCCTAATAACCGACGTAGAAAGTAAGACTTTCTACGTCGGTTAGTCAGGGAACCGACGTAGAAAGACTTACTTTCTATGACCTATACTGATCGGTCATAACTGGTTCTGATCGGTCATAGAGCTATTCTGATCGATCATAACTGATTCTGACCTGTCATATTACTTTCTATGTCGGTTACCAATGATAACCGACATAGAAAGTCTTACTTTCTAACTTTCTATAACCCCAGTATCTATATCGGTTAACAATAACCGTGATTGTATGTGTTATCAATGTCGGTTATGCCTATAACCGACATAAAATGTTAAACTTTCTACGTCGGTTATGTCAATACCCGACGTAGAAAGTGTTATTTGTTTTACAGTATCTACATTTTCTTCACAGATGCTACCTTTCTTCGAGTAGACCTGCCTATTCATCACAGTTCCAGACAAATATTCACAGATCCAAACACTTGTACAGACAGATATGCACAGTTCATATATAGTTCCAGACAGATATGTACATATGAAACATATTGAAATCAATATATGTACCTCAGTTCCAGACAGTTCATTTACTTAAACGAATGTAAATTTGCTAACTTAAATCAATTCAATCAAAATTGTTACAATGTAAATTTGCTATGAAGATTGAATACTTAAAAGGAAAGAAGTCCACTGCTCTCTAATATCGTCTAACACTTCAATCTTCATTGGAGATGAGTCTGTAAATTCCTACATATTGAAACATTTCAGATTTAGAAACCATTTAATAATTGGCATATTTGACTTAATTATAGTATATTTACCTCCCTCCATGAGAAAATAATATTTTTGGCTACGATGGTGTGCATGTGCTTCATCACATAATACCCGCACTCATGGCTTCCCGGTTGGTGTGGACACTACAAGTTAAATAAATGTCAGATTAACTTTAAATGACAAATTGAACAACAGTAAGAGGTGTTGGGTAACTTTGGTGCAATATACGTCAACTTCTTTCTAGCATGAGATGGAAGGCCTTGCAACCTTAGGTGAGCTTTCAAAGCTCTACAAAAGGACAAATAATTTTGGTGTAAGTGCACATATGATACAACAATTAAAAAAACCAAACTTACGCGTCTATGTGCTTTCTAATATCCAAATCATTTGGTTTCTTGTGTAATGAACACAAGAGAATCACAACAAATTGCCGAGGAACAATGATTATGAGCTGCCAATGACCCCTGCACGTTGAAATAATATTAGTAAAATTTCAGTTTTACATAAATGTGCATTAATTTATAAGATGTATACTTACTGATGCAAGTAAGGTGCTAAGTAGACTTCTTTGCCCCCATTTTGAAATGTCTCTATTAAGTACGTTTGCACCTCTTCAGCTTTATTCCCAATGGACTGAATGGCAACAGGGTCAACAAATCCATAGATAAAGGCAATCTTCCTCTCAACACACAAACGATGTAAATACCTTCAACATTGAAAATAAATAAAGTTATAAAATAATGTACCAGTGAGAATATAAAAAATATGTAAATATACTTACAATTCCCAAAGCTGCAACACTGATACACATAGCATATCAGTACCAGCGAGAAGATAAAAAATATCCCTTTGGAGTAAGAAAAAAGGGATCGTCTGGGTCCTGCATATGACTTCGGGTGGCATATCTAACTGTATGGGAGTGGTCCCAATAGTTGCTGCTAGTGCACCGAGTCGCTGTAAAGCAGTCGGTGGTGGTGGTGATTCATGCACAACTTCCTTTGCTTTTTCAGCCTCTTTCTATACAAGTACCAAAAATAAATAACATTAATATACATCAACCTATCAAAAAATAATAAGTAAAAGGGATAAATGCATGACACAACTTGTGAATGTGTTGGGATGGGTCTTGTTAATGAAACTGGCCATAAGATAAAATTTCCAGGTGTCTGTCCCACTGTTTGAACCTCTTCAGTGGGAATAGGGATTGGGGTAGCAGCATCCCGAACATCTACAACCACCACTCTTATCATATCATGTCCAATACTCTGGTGGTGGATGGTTGACCCCAATGCATACATTTTCCCTAAGGTAAACAAATGATAAAATATTTTAGACTATATAATGCTTAACAGTGTACCAAATACATGTCAAAGATATAATACGTACCGTATGCCACCAAATGCTCGGGAGGACCCGCAACATACAACTCACAGTCAGCAGTGTCAGTAGGAGCAACCTCTGCCCCTCTATCAGGAGCATCACAACTCTCCTTTGTGCTGACATGAATCGGGGATGCCTCTCGTGCGGGGACAGAAGGTTGAGAGGACAAAGATGCCAACTTTGCTCGCATTGAGCTCAATAACTCTACCTTCAAGTCAGAGTACACCTCATCTCGAATCTCCTTCCTAATTTGTTGTTTGAGGGACTCAAACTCCAACTCACTCAGATGCCTCAAAGTAGGAGTTGCAACGGGTGGGGCACCAAAGTACTGTCTGATGCCCACCCCTCGTCCAGCAGCACGAACACGTCCAGGATGCTCTGGGGTACCAATGACCACTGCCAATATATCCTGACGGCCATGTGGGTGGAATGATCCCTGAGTGCTCTGCTCAACCAACTCATCCTACAACACAAAGGAAGGATTTTTTAGCAAATACATATGCTTATTGTAGTATACCATATATAATTAGTTTAGGATATGCTACTTACAATACGTTGAGCTACAACATTAGTTTGCTCAGATAAGTAATTCCCTGATGAGTTCTGGCGAGCTCTCTTCCATTTATCATGGCGTGAAGGGCGAGTGACAACACTCACAACCGACTCATCTGAAGGATGACTTGAAGATGTCTCCTTCATCATCTTCTCCTCCAATTTTTCATAACCCCCACGAGACAACCTGTGGGGGTGGATATTCTTTCTCTCGAATATCCTGTGCCTTCTGCCGCTTGGCCTGTTGCATTCCATGTTAAATACCAGATTTAAAACCTCTATTTAAAAAAAATGACTGCAAACAAATGACAAATGTGCTAACCTGAAACTTAGCGTCTAAACGCCGAGTCCGAAATGTCTCGCCATGTCTCCTCATCCAAAAACTGATACTCGGTCACATGGGTTCTTGTTGCTCAATGCCCCATATATGTATCGACTAGTCAGATCACTCTTAAAAACTCTCCAGCGTTCCCCAGCATATGAGATCCACTTTGTCCTCAACAAAGTGGTGTTAGGGACATCATATGTGACCTACACAATAAAAATAACATGAAGTTCCCAAAAAGTTAAATATATATACATGTTAAATGCTCAATAAGAGTAGGTACCAGGATACTCTACCAAATCTGCGTCTTCGGTGTCTCCGGAACATGGTCCCAATCCTCAATAAGAATACTAACCTTGCTTCTCCCAAGCAAGGCCACATAGCTAGTGAATCTAGCACTGTCCTCTCCTGTGGCTCTACCTGTTTGCATGTCAAACTGGATAGGCAATTTCCGATCGGAGCTACGGCCGATATTCAAGTCCCTCAACCGTGTAGCACGCCTACCCTTTTCCCGGTAGACGGCTGACTCGATCACCACCTTGTGTAGGAGGGGGACTGTGTAGGAGGAGGGGTACCAGATGAATCTGCCATATCTGTGTTCAAAGAAAAAAATAATAGTTATTAATTTAGACAATATGGCTGAAGATAAACAAAAAAGTGCATACATTAAAAAATAATACATTAAAAAAAGTGCATACATTATCAAGTTGGAACATTCTCCCAAAATCCTTCCATATGGTCATAACGTGTGGCATGCACATCATCTATTTCTACATTAACACTCAAGTTTGGCATATTTGAAGAGAAACATGGTGTCTCTAGTATATCAAGTACTAATTCATCATTCTCATGAGAAGTATACATGGGTTTTCCTTGTAGAACCACTGACCATCCATTGTTAGCGGGATCAGTGACATAAAACACTTGTTTTGCCTGAGATGCCATGATAAATGGTTCTTCGGTATAATGAGTATTTTCAAGGTTAACCAAGGTAAATCCAAGATCTTCGGTGAAGATGCCAGTATTAAAATCAACCCACTTACATTTAAAGATAGGTACTCTGAATATCGTGTAATCTATTACCCAAATCTCTTCAATTACACCAAAGTAGCCCATTGACGCCGTTATCGGATATTTATCCTTTGAACTCGAGAAATGCATTGATTCAGCCACCACCATGACTCCACTATTTTGCATTGTGCTTATTTCATCTTCTCCCTTTGTATAAAATGAATAGTTATTTATATCATACCCACCCCAACATATCACATCAAAGTTTGGCTCACATGCTAGCCACTTTAGTGTATCAGAAGTTGTATTGTCACCTTCAACTTGTTGTTTAAACCACTTTAAAAAGCTCTTGTTGTGTTCAGTGATCACCCACTTTTTAGGCATACGTGGATTATTTCGCTTCACAATGTCTTTATGAGCACTTAAGTAGGGGATGACTTCTTCACTGTTATTCAATATGTACAAATGCACTTGTAGACCCCTAATTTTGCCCGGCCTCTCAATAAAAGCTAGGGAAACTTCACACGAAGATAAAGATCGCCCAACTAATCAATAAACACTAAGAAGACCTCCCACAACCACACGGAGTTCATCCAATTTCTCGACAAAGGCCAAAGAGACCTCCTATAACAAAGATAAAAGTTCGTCCGGCATCTCAATAAGGGTCAAGAAGACTTCCTATAAGAAGATCAAGCTTCAACGGACACCTATCGGCATCAACCAACGTCCGAAAAAAGCAAGGAAAGCTTCCCGGGGTCCCAGAACGCAAAAACTGAACAAAACAGGTCGAGACCCCCGTCCCAGAGTTGGGATGGTCGTCCCAACTAACCTAGGACAAGTGAGACGCGCGTCCCACATGTGGGACGACCGTCCCAAGTCCCGGGGGCTGGCTCGTGTTAAAAATGCAAGTGGGACGGCCGTCCTACCCCGGACGGCCGTCCCAAATGTGCCGAGCAGCGAAAACTATAAATAGGAGGCTCATTTGCTCATTTTCCACACACCAGACAACTCCTAGTACTTGTCTATCCTCTTCCCTCTTCGAATGAACTCTCTGATTGCCTTAATAAGGTAACAATCAGTTAAGGAATCATATTCCAGCATTCGATTCTTCTGTAAAATCGAGTCGAGTCGATCTTGTATTTGGAGAGGAGAGTCTTTGTAGAGTGAAGGATTGCCAAAACGCATCCTTGCGATCAAAAATTTGCAATATAAAGCTTGCTACGGAGGTTCTGTTCAAATCTCTTCTCTTTTACTGCTTTTATTTATTGCTTTCTGTATGCAATAATAAATAAAGTCATGTAGATAACCATTTTTAACATTATGCAATAAAATAGGGTAATCGCGTAATTTCTTGTAATCTTCACTTGAATGAATTAATCCGTCATAGGGAACCCGAAAGGGGCGTTGTGGGGTGCTAACACCTTCCCCACACGTAACTAACTCCCTTACCTAACTCTGGTTATAATGGCCAAGTTTGGTTTTTAATAAAATCAACGCCTTTTTATCCTTTTCCAATGTTTATGGTCAAAACATTGGTGGCGACTCCAAAAGAACCCTTTTTGAAAACCTTGCTTTTATTAGAGGATAGTTCAGTTGTTGAGCACCTCGGAAGCAATGAACACACTTTAAACAAAAAATGTGAGTCTAAACCATCTTTTCGCGACCGCTCGCATAAACGTTCGAGATGTCCCTGGACGTCGGAACGGACGGCGGCGACAGATGGCGACTCCACTGGGGAAGCTAGAGAGTTGATCCCATTTAGTGATGGATAAATTCAAACTAAGTAAAGATTTGAAATTACGCCTTTACCCTTTTCTGTATTTTTATTGTATGGCTTTAATAATTGCTGTATGATTATTTCTGCAAATTGTCTGAAATATAAATTGCACACAAAAACCCTTGCACACAACAGTCCCTCTATACCCGGGGGCAAGAGTGAATACCTATAGGGAGTGGGTGGCAGATACGACCGGCTTGTTGGCACACGGGGCTACAACCGTTGTCAGAAACCACCAACTCAAGGTGATAACTCTCTTCTTTTGGTCTAAGGATGTCGCCACGGAGTTCCGTGAATGACCCGAGGACTGAGAGATTGAGAGGTCCCTATAATGGGGGCACCTTGGGGACCTTTGGCCTTGGTGAGAACAGTTTAGAACCACCTAAACCAAGCACGTTTCTGCAGGAAAACCCTACCTCGTGATTAAATAAGCGTGGCTCTGCTCGTGGATGTATGAATTGTGTGTGCATTCGTTTACTGCATTTGTATTGATGCATTAGCATAGGGTAATCATATAACAAACAAAAAATGAAAAATCCTAAAAATAAAAAAGTGATAAGATAACCACCTTTATCTCGGACAGTCTTCAGTTAAGCTAGCCTGGTTTCAGGTTCTTTGTAAGCTAAGTAGCCACGTTGACCGACAGAAGAGATAAAGGGTCATAAAAAATATAAAAACGATTAAAAGCCATAAAAATTCCTTTTTATAATAAAAGATTCTTGGTAAAGTCGTATCATTCATACCACATCATCCAATAAGTGGTAAAACTAAGAGAGAAAATAAATGCACTAAGAAAAGTATGCATGCACATCATTTTAATAAACCTCCAAAAAATAGGTCTTAGGAGCGTTTATTGGGAAAATTACCGGGCCAAATCCCTTTCGGGCATTTGCAGCCTTGTTCTTCACCCTTTTCTTTTCGTTTTGACATGTTGTGCGTCCAAATCGGACAACCCAGTCAAAAGTTATGCCACTTTCAATATCTGCTGTCATAAAAAAGTATTTTTGTAGTGCATGCATAAAGCACATTCATTCTAGGATGCATTAGATATCTTTAGATAATAGCGAAAGAGACCCAAGTGCGTTTATAACCTTCCTAGAAGTGCGCTAAGGTATGATGATAACCTTTTGAAAAAAGGGAACCATCACACTGAAGTGGGTATGGTACTCCTTAAAACATAGGCTTTTGAGAAGATACCAAAGCTATTGTCTAAAGCATATTTATCTCACACTAATCATTCAAAATAAAAAGCTATAATAAAAACCGTTAAAATCATTTAGAAAGTGGCTAGTCTTCCGCCCGTCCTCACTCGTGCTAAGAAAGCTAAGAAGATGGAGCAACTAGAAGAGCAAAACCGAAAGCTCACCACTGAGCTTAATACGCTGAAAGAGCAAATGGCTCAAATGTTGGACATGATGCGCCAACAGAACCTCCAAAAAGAGGGTCCTCAAAGTGGACAAGCCTCTCACCAAGAAGAAGAAGAGGAACCTCAGGATGAACATGACCAATCTGATACAAGGGCAGTACATATTCATGCACCGGAAGTATCAAAGCAACAAATTACTGCTCTTGAAGAGAGGTTGAGAGCTATGGAGGGGCATAACTTTGATGTCAAAGAGGCGACTGATATGTGCCTCGTTAAAAACATCCAATTCCCTAACAAATTCAAAACTCCAGACTTCCCAAAATACATGGGATTAACTTGCCCCAAAAGACATCTTACAATGTACTGCCGTAAGATGGCTGCATATGCTGACAATGAAAAACTCCTGATCCATTGCTTTCAGGAGAGCTTAGCTGAATCAGCCCTAAATTGGTATATGCAATTGGAAGGAGGGCAAGTCCAAACATGGAGACATTTGGCAGATGCTTTTCTTCGTCGTTATAAATACAATATTGATCTGACCCCTGAAAGAGCAGATCTACAATTGCTAAGCAAGAAAAACGATGAATCCTTCAAAGCATATGCCCAAAGATGGAGGGAATTGGCAGCACAAGTAGAACCTCCTCTATCCGACAAAGAAACCACATCCATGTTTATCAATTCTCTAACTGGTCCCTATTATGACAAAATGATAGGGAACACATCAACACTTTTTGCGGATGTGGTAATTATAGGAGAAAGAGTAGAGCAAGGTCTGAAAAGCGGAAGAATTACACAACACACTTCCTCTAATTCCTCTACTCAAAATTTTAAAAAGAGCTTCGGAAAGAAGAAGGAAGGAACTGTAAATGCAATCAACATTGCTACTCCTTCTTCCTCCTCGCAACAAACCAAGCCACGCAGACAAAAGAGGAAATTCACTTCCATACCTACCTCCTATGGAAGTCTGTTTTTGAAATTGTTGGACGCCAAGCTCCTCGTGTGTGTCCCTCCCAAGAAAATGGAGCCACCATACCCGGAATGGTATAAATCTAATGAAAGTTGTGATTATCATTCAGGCTCTCCGGGACACTCCGTTGAAAACTGTGTGGCCTTAAAGCACAAGGTCCAGAATCTAATAGATGCAGGGTGGATTACCTTTGATGCATCTACTCCAAAAACGGATGACCAGCCCCTTTCCAAACCTGAATGAAGGATGGGTCAAGGAAGATCAGCAATTTAGGGCTCATCATTTTGTCATCTAATAAAAATAAACACAAAAAATAAATAGATAAAAAAAATATATCAAAAAGCTTCCGATGTATCTCTCGTGATCCCCACCCATGATCACGAGATTTTTTATTAAAGTGGGCTTTGTAAATATTTGCATCTATCAATACAACGAGGCATTTTCATAATATTCATATTCTCTTTCGTTCTTTTCTCTCTTATACGCTTAATAGAGAAATCTAAAACTAAGCATAACCGTACAATCATGTCTGTGATTGAAAACTCTCTGGAAGATCCGAAAGCCGAAGGCGAATGGATTGAGTCAGACAGTGAGGAGGGGACCATTTCCCCAGACATGCAAAGACTATTAGAAAAAGAAGCTCAGTCAATACAGCCCCATCAGGAGAAAACTGAGGCCATCAATTTGGGACAAGAAGATAATAAAAAAGAAGTAAATATTGGTACCCAAATCGATGATGATGTCAGGAAAAGGCTGATACAGTTGCTAAGAGAATATGTGGATGTATTCGCTTGGTCCTACCATGATATGCCTGGAATTGATGAAAGTATAGTGGAGCATAGATTACCACTAAAAGAGGGATTTCAGCCTGTTAAGCAGAAACTCAGAAAAGTAAAACCAGAATGGTCCTTGAAAATTAAGGAAGAAGTAGAAAAACAGTTGGATGCCAATTTTCTAATCGTGTCAAAATACCCTAAATGGTTGGCAAACATCGTGCTAGTTATAAAGAAAAATGGAAAAATCAGAGTATGCGTAGATTACAGGGATTTAAATCGTGCAAAAGTCCAAAAGATGATTTTCCCATACCACATATTGATATGCTGGTAGATCATACCGCTACAAATACTCTCTATTCTTTCATGGATGGATATGCAGGGTATAACCAAATTAAATTGGCGGTGGAAGACAGAGAAAAAACTTCCTTCATTACGCCGTGGGGTACATTCTGTTATAGAGTAATGCCTTTTGGACTTAAAAATGCGGGGGCTACTTATCAAAGGGCTATGGTTACATTATTTCATGATATGATCCACAAAGAAATCGAAGTATATGTGGATGATATGATCGCCAAGTCCAAAAATGAAATAGACCACCTCCAATATTTAAAGAAATTATTCAATCGGCTTCGAAAATACCAGATTAAGCTCAATCCGGCTAAATGCACATTCGGAGTACGATCAGGAAAACTCCTTGGGTTTGTTGTCAGTAAAAAGGGAATTGAGGTAGACCCTGATAAAACAAAGGCAATCGTAGAAATGCCCCCACCAAGAACAGAAAAAGAAGTCAGAGGGTTCTTAGGCCGAATAAACTACATAGCACGGTTCATCGCGCAATTAACGGACAAGTGTACGCCTATCTTCAAGTTATTGCGTAAAAACCAACCGAAGGTTTGGAATGACGAATGTCAACAAGCGTTCGAAAAAATCAAAATGTGCCTAACCAATCCCCCAGTATTGGTACCACCTGTGGAAGGAAAACCCCTGATTCTTTACCTTTCAGTACTCGATGAGTCCATGGGATGTGTGCTCGGTCAACAAGATGATACAGGTAAAAAAGAACAAGCCATATATTATCTCAGTAAGAAATTTCTAAACTATGAGACCCGTTATACACCACTCGAAAAAACATGTTGTGCACTGGTGTGGGCAACTCAACGCCTTCGACAATATATGGTCATACATACAACTTGGCTGATTTCCAAAATGGATCCAATCAAATACCTGTTTGAAAAACCCGTCTTGACTGGAAGGATAGCCAGGTGGCAGGTACTCCTCTCAGAATTCGACATTGTTCATGTCACTCAGAAAGCTATCAAAGGCAGTCCTTTAGCAGAATATCTGGCACATGGGCCAATAGACGAATATCAATCCCTCCAAGATGATTTTCCAGATGAGCACATAATGCATATCCAACATGAAGAACGTGAAGATAATAAGTGGATCATGTTTTTCGATGGAGCTTCAAACTTATTGGGACATGGGATCAGAGCAATTTTAATATCTCCCGAAAAGAAGTATATCCCAGTAATAGCCAGACTAAACTTTGATTGCATGAACAATATGGCGGAATATGAAGCCTGTGCTCTAGGTATTCAAGCAGCTCTGGATCATGGGGTGACGAAACTTAAAGTATTCGGTGACTCATCCCTTGTTATTTACCAACTCAAGGGTGAATGGGAAACTAGAAATTCGAAGTTAATCCCTTATCTGGAGCATATCCGTAATATGACTTCAAAAATGGAAAACATCAGTTTCGAGTACATCCCTCGGGAAGATAACCAGATTGCAGATGCACTGGCAACATTATCATCCATGTTCGCATTAGGACAAGAACATGAGATGCCCATCATCCAAGTCAAAAGGCACGATAAACAAGCCTTTTGTATGACGGTGGACAATGAAAAGGATAAAACCCCTTGGTATTAGGACATAAGGCAATACCTGACAAAGGGCGAATACCCCGAGGGAATCAGTGACAACGGCAAAAGGATCATTCGGAAAAGGGCCATAGGGTTTATGTTAATAGGAGAAACCCTTTATAAAAAGAATTTTGATTCCACTTTGTTAAGGTGTGTAAATCTAGAAGAAGCACAGAAATTGATTAAAGAAATACATGAAGGAACCTTCGAGACTCATGCACCAGGGCATATCATGGCTAGGAAAATCCTCAGAGCAGGATAATTTTGGTCCACAATGGAAAAGGACTCTCATCAGTATGCTAGAAAATGTCACAAATGTCAGGTACATGCGGACAATGTACATGTTCCACCGGTACCACTCAATGTTATGGCTATCCCTTGGCCATTTGCTATGTGGGGTATGGATGTTATCGGACCTATTGAGCCTAAGGCATCCAATGGCCATCGATTCATTCTGGTGGCTATCGACTACTTCACTAAGTGGGTAGAAGCTGCATCTTATGCACATGTGACTAAAAAGGTAGTGGTCACCTTTGTTAAGAAAAATATCATATGTCGATATGGCATCCCACATCGTCTTATTACTGATAATGGAACCAACTTGAATAATAAGATGATGGAGGAATTATGTCAAGATTTTAAAATTCAACACCATAATTCCTCTCCCTACCGGCCCAAAATGAATGGCGCAGTGGAAGCAGCCAATAAAAACATCAAGAAGATTGTTCAAAAGATGGTTAAAACCTATAGGGATTGGCATGAAAGGTTGCCTTTTGCTCTTCACAGTTATCGAACGTCTGTACAAACTTCAACAGGAGCCACTCCATTCTCCCTCGTATATGGAATGGAGGCAGTATTGCCAATAGAGGTCGAAATACCTTCCCTGTGAATTATAATGGAAGCAAAATTAACAGAAGCCGAATGGGTTCAAAGTCGATATGATCAATTAAACCTTATTGATAAAAAACGGCTAAATGCTATATGCCATGGACAAGCCTATCAAAAGAAGATCAAAAAGGCTTATGATAAAAAGGTCCACCCTTATACTTATCAAGAAGGGGATCTAGTAATAAAGAAAATGCTTCCAGCCCAGAAGGACAAAATTGGAAAGTGGGCGGCAAATTACGAAGGACCCTTTGTGGTCAAACGAGCTTTCTCAGGAGGGGCACTAATCCTCACTAATATGGATGGAGAGGAACTTCGACACCCGATCAATTCTGATGCGGTGAAGAAGTATTATGCTTGAAGACATTGCTCAAGACCCGTCAGGAATGAAAATCCGCAAAGGGCATTCCTGGGCAAAAGATAGGATACGTCCTAGGCAAAAAGAAGAGGTAAAAAAAAATTAAATAAAAAAACTAACTAAGAGCAATGGTTACTTTAGTCGAAAACCGAAAAGGCGGCTAAAGTAACATTCTTCCAGAAGCAAGCAGTCTGCATAGTCTTCACTCTGAGCTCAGGCATCTCAACTGAAGCAATTAGGAGAACCAGGGGGCAGATATCATGGACATGACTGTATAAGCCTAAACAGTACAGCCAACCCTGACCACCCATTCTTCTAAATACTGTTGAAATCCTTCTATAAAAGAAAAAAAACTTTTGTTCATTTATCAATAAAATTCCTTTTCATTTCCTTTCTCTTGACCAAATGTTATGGAAATGCCTCTTTATTGATAAATCATAAATATGTGCAAAGACTTTTAATCAAAAATCAAACATGCATCTAAAAAGAGGAAGCATAAAAATAATGAAAGAATAAATGCCTGCTAGGATATTCTTAGGTAAAAACTAGGGTAGCCTGCTGGATCGGAAACCCCAAAAGAACGATCTAGGCAAAAGATAAGGCAAAAGCCCCCTAAGATATTCTAGGCAAAAATTAAGGCAGCCCGCTAGATCGAAAACCCGTAAAGGGCGGTCTAGGCAAAAGATAGGGCTAAAACCAAAAGATGAATAAAAGAGGAGCCCATCATCATAAAGGAGGAGCCCATCATGGTCATAAAGGAGGAGCCCATCGGCGTATTCATAAGAAGCCAACGGGAAAAGACCAGTTACTTTCTAAATGCATAAAAAATAAATAAACAATAGATTGCATTTAGGACATCCACACACAAAGTAGTTGCATAATACGACTTTGTCAAAATCAAGAAAAAAATAATTCTCTTCAAACAAGAATAATAAACATACATATAAGGAGGATAGTCTCCATGCTTATGATTGAAAATAGAAGGTGCCAAAATCCAGCCTCTAAATGAAAATCAAAATCGCAAAAGGCGAAATCAAAACCATTTCAGCAGAATAAAGAGCTTCAAGAAAAATAGCTCCAACCTTCTACACCAATAAAAGAAGGTGCACCAGAAAAAGGCCAACGGAAAGGCTTGATGATCCCCAAGCGGATCCTTGCCTACTCCAGAGGCAAAACAAAAATTACTCCACGACTCAGCATCATCATCACATGAGTCATCAACCACAGTCATTTGAAGCCTCAATCAACCTCCTTCCATCCAAAAAGAAGGAAGCCATCAACGTAGAAAAGCCAACGGAAAGGCTTGATCATCCCCAAGTGGATCCTTGCCTACTCCAGAGGCAAAACAAAAAAGATTACCTCACGACACAGCTTTGTCGCCACATGAGTCATCGAGCAAACTCATCCAGAATCTCTGCCACTTCCCCAAAGGAAAATAAGGAGGATAAGGACCACACAAGAGTCCATCAAAGAAAATACGGAGTCAAATACTCCATATCACCAGGGGTTCACCAGGGGGCAACAAAAAGAAAGAAAAGAAAAACTTTCATTCCCCAGTAGAGGCCACAACAAAAAAAGGCCAAATAAAAATCTCCAAGAAGAGCATATCAAGAAAAGTCTACAAAAAGACAAAAAGAAGAAAGATCTCTTCACCCGACTCAAAAGGAGTTTCACAAAGCCAGGACTCCATCATTAAAATTGGATATCCAGGAAACCAACAGATTCCTCGGTGAATCCCAAAAAAGAGAGAAAAGAAGAAAATCTCCTCATCCAGCTCAAATAAGAGCTTCACTAAAGACCAGGAGCTCAAGACTCCATCATCATGAAAAATCAAATCAAAGATTAGATCCCTAAAGTGAAAAATTCCCCAGGGATCACTAAAAAGAAAAGAGAAAAAGATATCTTTTCATCCAAAAAGCCAATGTGCATAAAAAGGCGCACATATGTAAAAACCAACTCGCGAAAAAAGAAATTCAAATCGCGAAAAAAAAAATAATAATAATAACCCATTCCCTAGCAGGAATAAGAGCATAGGCAAAACCAACTCAAACAACAGCGTCCAAATAAGGAGTCAAAAACTCCATCCCTCTCTAGGGGGCAATTCAAAATAGATCCCCAGGAAACAACCAAATCCCTGGTGGATCACCAAAAAGAAAAATCTCCAGCGAGCCTACCAGCAAAGGCAAACTACAAAATTCATATCCTCAGGGAGTTAACCTTCTGGAACACCCAATATGAATATCCCCAGCGAAGTGCAAAGCCTTCACTCCCAAAAAGAGCCTCTGCCTAAGGCAAGCAAAAATTGATATCCCCAAGAAATGGGAAATCAACCTATAAGAGGTAATACAAGATCAAAGCACAAAGCTTCCAATAAAGCATCTGCCTACTCAGAGGTATTATCAAGAAACAAATATCCTCAAGTAGAACATCAGCCTATCCAGAGGCGAAAAAACAACAAAGTCTTCACCATTGCTGAAGCACCTGCCTAAAAAACAAGAGGCATAATAAAAAATCAACAAATCCCCAGTGGATTCCCGCCTAAATAGGAGGCAACTAGCAAAGACTCCCCGGCCAAGACCGGATGGCTAAAAAGCCAAAAACAATGAATCCCCGGGTAAGACCGGATGGCTAAAAAGCCAAAAACAAAGAATCCCCGGCAAAGCCGGATGGCTAAAAAGCCAAAAACAAAGAATCCTCGGCCAAGGCCGGATGGCTAAAAGAAAAAGCCAAAACAATGAAATCCCCGGTAAAACCGGATGACTAGCAGAAAAGTCAAAAAGTCAAAATCAAATATTCCCCATGGAATAGGCGCATGATCAAAGACAATAAGCCACCAAACACATCTCCAAAACCAAATGACCATAGGATGGATTACCAAAGAATGCATCCACTAGAGTCTGTCAAGATGCAGATTCGCACCCAGTGGGGGTGTAAAATCCATTAGAACCTAGTCAAGATGCAGGTTCGCACCCAGTGGAGGTGTAAAATCCACTAGAATCTGTCAAGATGCAGGTTCGCACCCAGTGGGGGTGTAAAATCCACTAGAGCCTAGTCAAGATGCAGGTTCGCACCCAGTGGAGGTGTAAAATCCACTAGAGCCTAGTCAAGATGCAGGTTCGCACCCAGTGGGGGTGTAAAAACCACTAGAGTCTGTCAAGATGCAGATTCGTACCAGGTGGGGGTAGGTACCTGTCGCCGCCGTCCGTTCCGACGTCCTGGGAACGTCTCGAACGTTAATGCGAGCGGTCGCGAATAGATGGTTGAGACTCGCGTTTTTTGTTAAAATTGTGTTCATTGCTTCCGAGGAGCTCAACACTGAACTGTCCTCTAATAAAAGCAAGGTTTTCGAAAAGGGATTCTTTTGGAGTCGCCACCAATGTTTTGACCGGAAACATTGGAAAAGGAAAAAAGGCGTTGATTTTAATAAAAACCAACTTGGTCATTATAACCAGAGTTGGGTAAGGGAGTTAGTTACGTGTGGGGAAGGTGTTAGCACCCCACAACGCCCCTTTCGGGTTCCCTATGACGGATTAATTCATTAAGTGAAGATTATGAGAAATTACGCAGTTACCCTTATTTTATTCGTACAGTAAATATGGCTATCTACATGATTTTATTTACATTTTATGAAGCAATAAATAAAGCGAGTAAAGGAGAAGAGATTTGAGAAGAACCTCCGTAGCAAGCTTTATATATCAACTCGTTACAATAAGGACGCTTTTCGGCGGTCCTCGCTCTACAATGACTCTCCTCTCGATTACGTGACTCGACTCGACTAAATTTTCTAGAAGAATCGAATGCCGAAATACAAATTCCTTAACCGATTGTTACCTTTTAAAGGAAATCGGAAAGATCATTCGAGAGAGGGAGAGAAGTAGACAAGTCTTACGAGTTGTCCGGTGTGTGGAATGAGACAAATGAGGCTCCTATTTATAGCCATTTTTCGCCTGGACATCTGGGACGGCCGTCTGGGTTGGGACGGTCGTCCCAACTGCATATTTTACACTGGGACAATTTGGGACGGCCTGGTGCATTTGGGACGGTCGTCCCAATTGAATTTGGGGGTTTGGGACGCGCGTCCCAAATGTGAGACGTGCGTCTCACATGCAATTTTGGTGTTTGGGACGGCCAGGTGTGTTTGGGACGGCCGTCCCAGTTTGGGACGGCTGTCCCAAACTGCTTTGGCCTGTCTTCGCGTTCCAGACCTCCCGAGAAGCTTTCCTTTCCTTTTTTTCGGACGTCGTTTGATGCCAATGTGTGTCCATTGAAGCTTTATCTTCATATAGGAAGTCTTCTTGGCCTTCATTAAGATGTCGGGCGAGCTTTGTCTTTGTGTAGGAAGTCTCTTTAGTCTTTATTGTGTGAATGGGTGAACTCCGTCTTTGTTGTGGGAGGTTTCCTCAGTTTTGGGAAGCCGGATGAACTCCATCTTCAGGCGAAGCTCCTCTAGCTTTTATTTTGAGAGGCCGGGCAAAATTAGGGGTCTACAGCTGCCCCCCCTTCACCTGCCTAACTAATTCATTGGTTTTAATATGCCGACAAAATTAGTTGGTAGGGGAAGAAGTTAACCCTTTTGCCCGACTATCCTTCAGATGCTGCTCCTTGCTGATCCTCCGGATGATAAATATTTTGATAGGTACTAACCCCTATCTGGTTTGAGCCTTCTTTTTCTAAGGCTTTGGTGAGTACTTACCCTCACCGGGTATAAGTCTGTATATTTTACTAGACTTTTGTGGGTACCTACCCCCACTAGGTATGAACCTTGTTTTACAAGGTTTTGGTGAGTACCTACCCTCACCCGGTATGAGTTTGCATTTTGCTAAACTCTTGTGGGTACTTACTTCTGAGGTGCTCAACACTGAACTATCCTCTAATAGAAGCAAGTCTTTGCACCCATTTTTTGCAATGCTTTCGGTGAGTATTTTTACTCCACCTGATGCATTTTTGCTAAATTTTGATGAGTACCTACCCTCATCCGGTACAAACCTTATTTCATAAGGCTATGGTGGATACCTACCCCCACCTGGTATGAATCTGCCTTTTGGCTAGATTCTAATGGTTTTTACACCCCCATTGGGTGCGAACCTGCATATTGGCTTGGTTCTAATGGTTTTTACACCCCCATTGGGTGCGAACCTTCATATTGGCTCGGTTCTAATGGTTTTTACACCCCCATTGGGTGCGAACCTGCATATTGGCTCGGTTCTAATGGTTTTTACACCCCCATTGGGTGCGAACCTGCATATTGGCTCGGTTCTAATGGTTTTTACACCCCCATTGGGTGCGAACCTGCATATTGGCTCGGTTCTAATGGTTTTTACACCCCCATTGGGTGCGAACCTGCATATTGGCTCGGGTTCTAGTGGTTTTTACACCCCCATTGGGTGCGAACCTGCATATTGGCTCGGGTTCTAGTGGTTTTTACACTCCCATTGGGTGCGAAACTGTATATTGGCTCGGGTTCTAGTGGTTTTTACACTCCCATTGGGTGCGAACCTGCATATTGGCTCGGGTTCTAATGGTTTTTACACCCCTATTGGGTGCGAACCCGCATATTGGCTCGGGTTCTAGTGGTTTTTACACCCCCATTGGGTGTGAACCCGCATATTGGCTCGGGTTCTAATGGTTTTTACACCCCCATTGGGTGCGAACCTGCATATTGGCTCGGGTTCTAATGGTTTTTACACCCCCATTGGGTGCGAACCTGCATATTGGCTCGGGTTCTATTGGGTGTGAACCTGCATATTGGCTCGGGTTCTATTGGATGTGAACCTGCATATTGGCTCGGTTCTATTCTCACTCAATTTTGATGAGTTTAACCTTTAATTGGTCTTTTGGAGAAGTGTCGGCGGCTTACTGTTTTTGATCATGCGCCTATTCCGTGGGGAATGTTTTGATTTTCTTTTTGACTTTTCTTGTTTTAGTCATCCGGTTTTGCCGGGGATTCTTTGGTTTTGGCTTTTTCTTTTAGCCATCCGGTCTTGGCCGGGGATTTTTGTCGATTGCCTCTTTTTAGGCGGGAATCCTCTGGGGATTTTGAATTCTCTTATTGATTGTGCCTCTTGATTAGGCGAAGATCCACTTGGAGATTTTTGTTGTGCCTTTTGATTAGGCGAAAACCCACTTGGGGCTTTGATTTTTGTTGATTGTGCCTCTTGTTTAGGCAAATGCTTCAATAGTGGTGAAGACTTTGAGGGCTTGGGTTGCCTCTTGCATAGGTTGATTTCCCATTTCTTGGGGATATAAGTTCTTTGCTCGCTTGTTGGAAGTGAAGGCTTTGTACTTCACTGGGGATATCCGTCTTTGGTCGTCATGAGCGATTAACTCCCTGTGGATATACTTTTGTAGTTCGCCTTTGTCGTAGGCTCACTAGGATAATTTTCTTGTTGATGATCCATTGGGGAATTAATTTCATTCCGGAGATCTATTTTGATTTGCCCCCTAGGGAGAAATGGAGTTTTTTCGACTCCTTGTTGGCTGTTGTTGTTTGAGCTGGCTTTGCTAAGCTCTTATTTTGCTGGGGAATGAGTTTCTTTCCTTTTCTCGCAATTTCTCTTTTTTGCGATTTAGTTTTTTGCATATGTGCTCCTTTTATGCACATTGGTTTTTTGGATGAAAAGATATTTTTCTCTTTTCTTTTTTGTGATCCCTGGGGAATTTTCTCTTTGGAGATCTAATCTTTGATTTGATTTTTCATGATGATGGAGTCTTGAGCTCCTGTTTTTTAGTGAAGCTCTTTATTGAGCGGGATGAAGAGATTTTCTTCTTTTTCTCTTTTTTGGGATTCACCGAGGAGTCTCGTTGGTTTCTGGGGATCCAAATTTGATGACTGAGTCCCGGCCCCTGGCTTTGTGAAGCTTCTTATTTGAGCTGGAAGATGGAAAAAATTTTGTTTTCATCTTTTTGTCTTTTTGTAGACTTTTCTTGATATATTCTTCTTGGAGATTTTTATTTGACCCTTTTTTGTTGTGGCCTCATTTTGGGGAATGAAAGTTTTTCTTTTCTTTCTTTTTGTTGCCCCCTGGTGATATGGAGGACTTGACTCCGTATTTTCTTTGATGGACTTTTATGTAGTCCTTATACTCCTTTGAGGAATAAAGCGGAGACTCTTACCTGAGTGTGCTTGTTGACTCATGAGGCGATATAGCTGAGTCGTGAGGTAGTCTTTTTGCTTTGCCTCTGGAGTAGGCATGAATCCTCTTGGGGATAATCGAGCCTTTCCGTTGGCTTTTTATTTTGATGGTTTCCTTCTTTCTTGGATGGAAGGAGGTTGACTGAAGCTTCAAATGATTATGGTTTGATGACTCATGTGATGATGATGCTGAGTCATGGAGTAATTTTTTTGTTTTGCCTCTAGAGTAGGCAAGGATCCGCTTGGGGATTATCGAGCCTTTCCATTGGCCTTTTTTGATGTACCCTCCTTCTATTGGGGTTTGAGGAGAATGGTTGGAGCTATGGTTTTCTTAAAGCTCTTTATTCTGCTGAAATGGTTTTTGATTTCGCCTTTCGCGATTTTGATTCTCATTTAGAGGCTGGATTCTGGCACTTCCTATTTTCAATTACAAGCATGGAGACTATCCTCCTTATATGCATGTTTATTATTCTTGTTTGAAGAAAATTATTTTTTTTATTTTGACAAAGTCGTATTATGCAACTACTTTGTGTGTGGATGTCCTAAATGCAATCTAATGTTTATTTATTTTTGATGCATTTAGAAAGTAACTGGCCTTCTCCCGTTGGCTTCTTATGAATACACCGATGGGCTCCTCCATGAAGATGGGCTCATTTTTTTTTACTCATCTTTTGGTTCTAGCCCTATCTTTTGCCTAGACCGCCTTTTACGGTTTTTCAATCTAGCGGGCTGCCTTAATTTTTGCCTAGAATATCTTAGGGGGCTTTTGCCTTATCTTTTGCCTAGATCGTTCTTTTGGGGTTTCCGATCTAGCAGGCTACCCTAGTTTTTACCTAAGAATATCCTAGCAGGCTTTTGTTATTTTCTTATTATTTTTATATGCTTCCCTTTTTTAGATGCATGTTTGATCTTTGATTAAAAAGTCTTTGCGCATATTTATGATTTATCAATAAAGAGGCATTTCCATAATATTTGGTCAAGAGAAAGGAAATGAAAAGGAATTTTTATTGATAAATGAGCAAAAGTTTTGTTTCTTTTACAGAAGGATTTCAAGAGATATTTAGAAGAATGGGTGGTCAGGGTTGGCTGTACTGTATAGGCTTAAACAGTCATGTCCATGATATATGCCCCCTGGTTCTCCTAATTGCTTCAGTTGAGATGTCTGAGCTCAGAGTGAAGACCATGCAGACTGCTTGCTTCTGGAAGAATGTTACTTTAGCCGCCTTTCGGTTTTCGACTAAAGTAACCATTGCTCTTAGTTTCTCTTTTTTTTTTTTTTTTTCTTACCTCTTCTTTTTGCCTAGGACGTATCCTAGCGAGGAATATGGACCCTATCTTTTGCCCAGGAATGTCCTTTGCGGATTTTCATTCCTGACGGGTCTTGAGCAATGTCTTCAAGCATAATACTTCTTCACCGCATCAGAATTGATTGGGTGTCGAAGTTCCTCTCCGTCCATATTGGTGAGGATAAATGCCCCTCCTGAGAAAGCTCTTTTGACCACAAAAGGTCCTTCGTAATTTGCTGCCTATTTTCCAATTTTATCCTTCTGGGCCGGAAGCAGTTTCTTTATAACTAGATCCCCTTCTTGATAAGTATGAAGGTGGACCTTTTTATCATAAGCCTTTTTTATCTTCCTTTGATAGGCTTGTCCATGGCATATAGCATTTAACCGCTTTTCATCGACAAGGTTTAATTGATTGTATCGACTTTGAACCCATTCGGCTTCTGTTAATTTTGCTTCCATTATGATTCGCAAGGAAGGTATTTCGACCTCTATTGGCAATACAGCTTCCATTCCATATACAAGGGAGAATGGAGTAGCTCCTGTTGAAGTCCTTACAGACCTCCGATAACCATGAAGAGCAAAGGGCAACATTTCATGCCATTCCTTATAGGTTCTAATCATCTTTTGAACAATCTTCTTGATGTTTTTATTAGCTGCTTCTACTGCGCCATTCATTTTGGGCCGATAAGGAGAAGAATTATGGTGTTGAATTTTGAAATCTTGACATAGTTCTTCCATCATCTTATTATTTAGATTGGACCCATTATCGGTAATGAGGCGATGTGGGATGCTATATCGACATATGATATTCTTCTTAACAAAGGTGACCACTACCTTTTTAGTCACATGTGCATAAGATGCAGCTTCTACCCACTTAGTGAAGTAATCGATAGCCACTAAAATGAATCGATGACCATTGGATGCCTTAGGTTCAATAGGTCCAATAACATCCATGCCCCACATATCAAATGGCCAAGGGATAGCCATAACATTGAGAGGTGCCTATGGGACATGTACATTGTCTCGCATATACCCGACACTTGTGACATTTTTTAGCATATCTGTGATAGTCCTTTTCCATTGTGGACCAAAAATATCCCGCCCCGAGGATTTTCCTAGCCATGATATGCCCCGGTGCATGAGTTCCGAAGGTTCCCTCATGTATTTCTTTAATTAATGCCTGGGCTTCTTCGAGATTGACGCATCTTAGCAACGTAGAATCGAAGTTCTTTTTATAAAGGGTTTCTCCTATCAGCATAAACCCTATGGCCCTTTTCCGAATGATCATTTTATCATTGTCACCGATTCCTTCTGGGTACTCACCCTTTGTCAAGTATCGCCTTATGTCATGATACCAAGGGTTTTCATCTTTTCCATTGTTTATCATCATACAAAAGGCTTGCTTGTCATGCCTTTTGACTCGAATGATGGGCATTTCATGTTCTTGTCCTAATGCGAACATGGATGATAATGTTGCCAGTGCATCTCGCCATCCGATTATCTTCCCGAGGGATGTACTCGAAACCGACGTTTTCCATTTTGGAAGTCATGCTACTGGATATGCTCCGGATAAGGGATTAATTTGGAATTTCTGGTTTCCCATTCACCCTTGAGTTGGTAAATAACAAGGGATGAGTCGCCAAATACTTTGAGTTTAATCACCCCATGGTCCAAAGCTACTTGAATACCTAAAGCACAAGCTTCATATTCTGCCATGTTGTTCGTGCAATCAAAGTTTAGTCTAGTCATTACTCGGGATATACTTCTTTTCGGAGATATTAAAATAGCTCCGACCCCATGTCCCATTAAGTTTGAAGCTCCATCGAAAAACATGATCCACTCATCATTTTCAAGCTCTTCATGTTGGATGTGCATTATATGCTCATCTCGGAAAATCATCTTAGAGGGATTGATATTCGCCAGCTTGGCCCATGTGCTAGATATTCCGCTAAAGGACCGCCTTTGATAGCTTTCTGAGTGACATGAACAATGTCGAATTCCGAGAGGAGTACCCGCCACCTGGCTATCCTTCCTGGTCAAGATAGGTTTTTCAAACAGGTATTTGATTGGGTCCATTTTGGAAATCAACCAAGTTGTATGTCCGACCATATATTGCCGAAGGCGCTGAGTTGCCCACACCAATGCGCAACATGTTTTTTCGAGTGGTGTATAACGGGTCTCATAGTTTAGAAATTTTTTACTAAGGTAATATATGGCTTGTTCTTTTTTACCCGTATCATCTTGTTGACCGAGCACACACCCCATGGACTCATCGAGTACCGAAAGGTAGAGAATCAAGGGCTTTCCTTCCACAGTGGTACCAGTATCGGGAATTGGTTAGGCACATTTTGATTTGTTCGAAAGCTTGTTGACATTCGTCGTTCCAAACTTTCGGTTGGTTTTTACGCAATAACTTGAAGATAGGCGTGCACTTGTCCGTTAATTGCGCGATGAACCGTGCGATGTAGTTTATTCGGCCCAAGAACCCTCTCGATTTCTTTTTCTCGTCCTTGGTGGGGGCATTTCTACGATTGCCTTTGTTTTATCAGGGTCTACCTCAATTCCCTTTTTACTAACAATAAACCCCAAGAGTTTTCCTGATCGTACTCCGAACGTGCATTTAGCCGGATTAAGCTTAATTTGGTATTTCCGAAGTCGATTGAATAATTTCTTTAAGTACTGGAGGTGATCTATCTCATTTTTGGACTTGGCAATCATGTCATCCACATATACTTCGATTTCTTTGTGGATCATATCATGGAATAATGTTACCATAGCCCTTTGATAAGTAGCCCCTGCATTCTTAAGTCCAAAAGGCATTACTCTATAGCAGAATGTACCCCACGGTGTAATGAAGGAAGTTTTTTCTCTATCTTCAACAGCCAATTTAATTTGGTTATACCCTGCATATCCATCCATAAACGAATAGAGAGTATTTGTAGCGGTGTGATCTACCAGCATATCAATATGCGGTAAGGGAAAATCATCTTTTGGACTTGCACGGTTTAAGTCCTGGTAATCTACGCATACTCTGATTTTTCCATTTTTCTTTACAACTGGCACGATGTTCGCCAACCATTCAGGGTATTTCGAAACAATTAGGAAATTGGCATCCAACTGTTTTTCTACTTCCTCCTTAATTTTTAAGGACCATTCTGGCTTTACTCTTCTGAGTTTCTGCTTAATTGGTCGAAATCCCTCTTTTAATGGTAATCGATGCTCTACTATACTTTTATCGATTCCGGGCATATCATGGTAGGACCATGCAAACACATCCACATACTCTCTTAGTAATTGTATTAGTTTTTCCCTAATATCATTGTCAATTTGGGTTCCAATATTTACTTCTTTCTTATTATCTTCTTGTCCCAAATTGATGGCCTCAGTTTTTTCCTGATGGGGCTGTATTGATTGAGCTTCTTTTTCTAGTAGTCTTTGCACGTCCGAGGAAATGGTCCCCTCCTCACTGTCTGACTCAATCCATTCGTCTTCAGCTTTCAGATCTTCCAGGGAGTTTTCAATTATAGACATGACTGTATGGTTATGCTTTGTTTTAGATTTCTTTATTAAATGTATAAGAGGGAAAAGAATAAAAGAGAATATGAATATTAAAAAAAATGCCTCATTGTATTGATAGAAACAAAATATTTATAAAGCCCTTATTAACCAAAAATCTCGTGATCATGGGCAAGGATCACGAGAGATACCTTGGAAGCTTTTCTCATATATTTTATTTATTATATTTTTAGAGATGGTAAAAATGATGAGCCCTAAATTGCTGGTCTTCCTTATCCCGTCTCTTACTCGAGCTTTGATAAGGGCTGCTCGTCCACCTTTGGAGTAGATGCGTCAAAAGTGATCCATCCTGCCTCTATCAAACTTTGGACCTTGTGTTTTAAGGCCATACAGTTTTCAACGGAGTGTCCCGGAGAACCTGAATGGTAATCACAGCTTTCATTAGATTTATACCATTCTGGGTATGGTAGCTCCATCTTCTTGGGAGGGATGCGTACGAGGAGTTTGGCATCTAATAATTTTGACAGCAGGCTTCCATAGGAAGTTGGGATTGGAGTGAATTTCCTCTCTGGCCTGCGTGGCTTGATCTGCTGCGAGGAGGAAGAAGGAGTGGCGAAGTTAATTGCATTCACGATTCCTTCCTTCTTCTTTCCAAAGCTCTTTTTAACGTGTTGAGTAGAGGGATTGGAGGAATTCTGTGTAATTCTTCCGCTTTTTAAACCTTGCTCTACTCTTTCTCCTATAATGACCACGTCTGCGAAGAGTGTTGATGTGTTCCCTATCATTTTGTCATAATAGGGACCAGTCAAAGAATTGATGAACATGGATGTAGTCTCTTTGTCGGATAGAGGAGGTTCTACTTGTGCTACCAATTCCCTCCATCTTTGGGCATATGCCTTGAAGGATTCATCGTCTTTCTTGCTTAGTAGTTGTAGATCTGCTCTTTCAGGGGTCAGATCAATATTGTATTTATAGCGACGAAGAAAAGCATCTGCCAGATGTCTCCAGGTTCGGATTTGCCCTCCTTCCAGCTGCATATACCAGTTCAAGGCTGATTCAGCCAGGCTCTCCTGAAAGCAGTGGATCAGGAGTTTTTCATTATCAGCATGTGCAACCATCTTACGGCAGTACATTGTAAGATGGCTTTTTGGACAGGTCATCCCTATGTATTTTGGGAAGTCCGGAGTTTTGAACTTATTAGGGAATTGAATATTTTTGACGAGGCACATGTCAGCCGCCTCTTTAATATCAAAATTATGCCCCTCCATGGCTCTCAATCGTTCTTCAAGAGCAGTCAACTATTGTTTTGATACTTCTGGTGCATGAATATGCACTGCCCTTGTATCAGATTGGGCTTGTTCATCATTGGGTCCCTCCTCTTCTTCTTGGTGAGAGACTTGTCCACTTTGAGGACCCTCCTTTTGGAGATTCTGCTGACGCATCATTTCTAACATTTGTGCCATTTGTTCTTTTAGTGTATTAAGCTCAGTAGTGAGCTTTCGATTTTGTTCCTCCAGATGTTCCATCTTCTTAGCTTTCTGGGTGCGAGTGAGGACGGGCGGAAGACCAGCCACTTTCTAAATGATTTTAACAATTTTTATTATAGCTTTTTTTTTAATTGATTGGTGTATCCTAGAATGAATGTGTTTATGTATGAGAGATTTTATTATGATGATGCTTATGCATACCTTTCTTAGTGCACTTATTTTCTCTCTTAATTTTGCCACTTATTGGATGAGGTGGTATGAATGATACGACTTTGCCAAGAATCTTTTTATTATAAAAAGGAAATTTTTTTTTTATGGCTTTAATTTGTTTTTATATATATATGTATATATTTTTTTTTATGACCTTCTATCTCTTCTCGTCTGGTCAACGTGGCTACTTAGCTTACAAAGAACCCGAAACCAGGCTAGCTTAATCGAAGACTCGTCCGAGATAAAGGTCTTTTATCTTTTCGCTTTTTGTGATTTTTAGGGTTTTTCATTTTTTTTGTTTGTTGTATGATTACCCTATGCTAATGCATCAATACAAATGCAGCAAACAAATGCACACACAATTCATACATCTGCGAGCAGAGCCATGCTTATTTAATCACGAGGTAGGGTTTTCCTGCAGAAGCGTGCTTGGTTTAGGTGGTTCTAACTGTTCTCACCAGGCCAAAGGTCCCCAAGGTGCCCCCATTATAGGGACCTCTCAATCTCTCAATCCTCGGGTCATGCACGGAATTCCGTATCAACACCCTTAGACCAAAAGAAGAGAGTTATCACCTTGAGTTGGTGGTTTTCCGACAACGGTAGTAGCCCCGTGTGCCAACTAACCGATCGTATCTGCCACCCACTCCCTATAGGTATTCACTCTTGCCCCCGGGTATAGAGGGACTATTGTGTGCAAGGGTTTTTGTGTACAATTTATATTTTAAACAATTTGCAGAAATAATCATACAGCAGTTATTTAAAGCCATACAATAAAACATACAGAAGGGTAAAGGCGTAATTTCAAATCTTTGCTTAGTTTGAATTTATCCGTCACTAAATGGGATCAACTCTCGGACTTCCCCAGTGGAGTCGCCATCTGTCGCCGCCGTCCGTTCCAACGTCCTGGGAACGTCTCGAACGTTAATGCGAGCGGTCGCGAAAAGATGGTTGAGACTCGCGTTTTTTGTTAAAATTGTGTTCATTGCTTCCGAGGAGCTCAACACTGAACTGTCCTCTAATAAAAGCAAGGTTTTCGAAAAGGGGTTCTTTTGGAGTCACCACCAATGTTTTGACCGGAAACATTGGAAAAGGAAAAAAGGCGTTGATTTTAATAAAAACCAACTTGGCCATTATAACCAGAGTTGGGTAAGGGAGTTAGTTACGTGTGGGGAAGGTGTTAGCACCCCACAACGCCCCTTTCGGGTTCCCTATGACGGATTAATTCATTAAGTGAAGATTATGAGAAATTACGCAGTTACCCTTATTTTATTCGTACAGTAAATATGGCTATCTACATGATTTTATTTACATTTTATGAAGCAATAAATAAAGCAGTAAAGGAGAAGAGATTTGAGAAGAACCTCCGTAGCAAGCTTTATATATCAACTCTGTTACAATAAGGACGCTTTTCGGCAGTCCCTCGCTCTACAATGACTCTCCTCTCGATTACAGACTCGACTCGACTAAATTTTCTAGAAGAATCGAATGCCGGAATACAAATTCCTTAACTGATTGTTACCTTTTAAAGGCAATCAGAAAGATCATTTGAGAGAGGGAGAGAAGTAGACAAGTCTTCTGAGTTGTCTGGTGTGTGGAATGAGACAAATGAGGCTCCTATTTATAGCCATTTTTTGCCTGGACATCTGGGACGGCCGTCTGGGTTGGGACGGCCGTCCCAACTGCATATTTTACACTGGGACAATTTGGGACGGCCTGGTGCATTTGGGATGGCCGTCCCAATTGAATTTGGGGGTTTGGGACGCGCGTCCCAAATGTGAGACGTGCGTCTCACATGCAATTTTGGTGTTTGGGACGGCCAGGTGTGTTTGGGACGGCCGTCCCAGTTTGGGACGGCTGTCCCAAACTGCTTTGGCCTGTCTTCGCGTTCCAGACCTCCCGAGAAGCTTTCCTTTCCTTTTTTTCGGACGTCGTTTGATGCCGATGTGTGCCGGATGAACTCCATCTTCAGGCGAAGCTCCTCTAGCTTTTATTTTGAGAGGCCGGGCAAAATTAGGGGTCTACAGTACCCATAAGAGTCTGTCAAGATGCAGATTCGCACCAAGTGGGGGTGTAAAAACCACTAGAGTCTATCAAGATACAGATTCGTACCAGGTGGGGGTAGGTACCCACAAGAGTCTGTCAAGATGCAGATTCGCACCAAGTAGGGGTGTAAAAACCATTAGAATCTGTCAAGATGCAGATTCATACCAGGTGGGGGTAGGTACCCACAAGAGTCTGTCAAGATGCAGATTCGCACCAAGTAGGGGTGTAAAAGCCACTAAAGTCTGTCAAGATGCAGATTCGTACCAGGTGGGGGTAGGTACCCACCAAAGCCTTATAAAATAAGGTTTATACCGGATGAGGGTAGGTACTCATCAGAATCTAGCAAAATGTTGATTCATACCAGGTGGGGATAGGTACCCACCAAAACCTTATAAAATAAGGTTTGTACCTGATGAGGGTAGGTACTCATCAAAACTTAGCAGAATGTATTAGGTGGAGTAAAATACTCACCTAAACATTGCAAAAACTGGTTGCAAAGACCTTACTTCTATTAGAGGATAGTTCAGTGTTGAGCACCTTGGAAGTAAGTACCCATAAGAGTTTAGCAAAATGCGAACTCATACCGGGTGAGGGTAGGTACTCACCAAAACCTTGCAGAACAAGGTTCATACCTAGTGAGGGTAGGTACTCACTAAAGTCTAGTAAAATATAGACTTATACCTGGTGAGGGTAAATACTCACCAGTGCCTTATAAAAGAAGGCTCAAACCAGATAGGGGTTGGTACCTATCAAAATATTTATCATCCGGAGGATCAGCAAGGAGCAGCATCCGAAGGATGACCGGGCAAAAGGGTTAACTCCTTCCCCTACCAACTAATTTTGTCGGCATATCAAGCCAACAAATTAGCTAGGCAGGTGAAGGGGGGCAGCTGTAGACCCTAATTTTGCCCGGCCTCTCAATAAAAGCTAGGGAAATTTCACACGAAGATAAAGATCACCCAGCTAATCAATAAACACTAAGAAGACCTCCCACAACCACACGGAGTCATCCAATTTCTCGACAAAGGCCAAAGAGACCTCCTATAACAAAGATAAAAGTTCGTCTGGCATCTCAATAAGGGTCAAGAAGACTTCATATAAGAAGATCAAGCTTCAACGGACACCTATCGGCATCAACCAACGTCCGAAAAAAGCAAGGAAAGCTTCCCGGGGTCCCAGAACGCAAAAACTGGACAAAACAGGTCGAGACCCCCGTCCCAGAGTTGGGACGGCCGTCCCAACTAACCTAGGACAAGTGAGACGCGCGTCCCACATGTGGGACGGCCGTCCCAAGTCCCAGGGGGGCTGGCTCTGTGTTAAAAATGCAAGTGGGACGGCCGTCCCACCCCAGACGGCCGTCCCAAATGTGCCAGGCAGCGAAAACTATAAATAGGAGGCTCATTTGCTCATTTTCCACACACCAGACAACTCCTAGTACTTGTCTATCCTCTTCCCTCTTCGAATGAACTCTCTGATTGCCTTAATAAGGTAACAATCAGTTAAGGAATCATATTCCAGCATTCGATTCTTCTGTAAAATCGAGTCGAGTCGATCTTGTATTTGGAGAGGAGAGTCTTTGTAGAGTGAAGGATTGCCAAAATGCATCCTTGCGATCAAAGATTTGCAATATAAAGCTTGCTACGGAGGTTCTGTTCAAATCTCTTCTCTTTTACTGCTTTTATTTATTGCTTTCTGTATGCAATAATAAATAAAGTCATGTGGATAACCATTTTTAACATTATGCAATAAAATAGGGTAATCGCGTAATTTCTTGTAATCTTCACTTGAATGAATTAATCCGTCATAGGGAACCCGAAAGGGGTGTTGTGGGGTGCTAACACCTTCCCCACACGTAACTAACTCCCTTACCTAACTCTGGTTATAATGGCCAAGTTTGGTTTTTAATAAAATCAACGCTTTTTTATCCTTTTCCAATGTTTATGGTCAAAACATTGGTGGCGACTCCAAAAGAACCCTTTTCGAAAACCTTGCTTTTATTAGAGGATAGTTCAGTTGTTGAGCACCTCGGAAGCAATGAACACACTTTAAACAAAAAACGCGAGTCTAAACCATCTTTTCGTGACCGCTCGCATAAACGTTCGAGATGTCCCTGGACGTCGGAACGAACGGCGGCGACAGCGCTTGAAGTACTTCATCTCGACACATTGTCACAACTTTTGCACCTCGAGTTCCTCTACCAAGACCTATTCCATGGTAACGAGTCTTAGGTAACCCTATAGCTTCAACTTCTGATAAGTATTGTATGCAAAACTCAATAGCTTCCTCTGCAATATATCTTTGAACAATTGATGCTTCAGGACGATATTGGTTCTTCACATACCCTTTTAATATCTTCATGTATCGCTCAATAGGGTACATCCATCGTAAGAAAACTAGACCACAGATTCTAACTTCCCTGGCTAGATGAACAATCAAGTGAACCATAATATCAAAAAATGATGGAGGAAAGTACATCTCAAATTGACATAATATGACTGCAGCCTCATTCTCTAACTGATCCAAAACATCCGGGTCCATAACTTTACTACATATGGCATTAAAGAAAAAGCATAATCGAGTTAAGGAATATCTAACATTCTCTGGTAAGATACCTCGAATAGCCACAGGTAGAAGTTGTTGCATCAATACATGACAATCATGAGATTTTAACCCAAACACTACAAGAAATATTAAAATTACCGACGGTCAAAATCCGTCGGTAAATGAATATTACCGACGGAATTCCGACGGCCAAAAATCCGTCGGTAATAATTTTATTAATTATTAAATATTTTACTTATTTATAACATTATTTTTTTTATAGAACCCCTCCCCCTTATATTCTTATTATTTATTATTAATTATTCCAATTATTATATTTTTATAACTTTGAATTATTGTCAGATTAAGAGAAATGTCATTGACAGGATTCGAACCCAGTACCTTAGAGTCGAGAGTCGATACTCCAACCACTAAGCTACTAGAATTTCTTGATAACAATTTACAAATAAATTATATTTATATACAAATATACAAATACATTTATATATATACAAATATACAAATACATTTATATATATTTATATATATTTATATATATTTATATACATTTATATATATTTATATATATATTTTTATATATTTTTATATATTTATATATATTTATATATATTTATATATATTTATATATATATTTATATATATATATATATATTTTTATATATTTTTATATATTTATATATATTTATATATATTTATATATATTTATACATATTTATATATATTTATATATATTTTTATACATTTATATATATTTATATATATTTATATATATATATTTTTTTTTATATATATTTATATATATTTATATATATTTATATATATTTATATATATTTATATATATTTTTATACATTTATATATATTTATATATATTTATATATTTATATATATTTATATATATTTATATATATTTATATATATTTATATATTTATATATTTATATATTTATATATTTATATATTTATATATTTATATATTTATATATTTATATATTTTATATTTATATATATATATATATATTTTTATATTATATATTTTTATATTATATATTTTTATATTATATATTTTTATATTTTTATATTTTTATATATTTATATATATATATATATATATATTTATATATAATTAAATATTTATTTTTAAAATTACTTAATTTAATAAATTATTATAAATTAATCTAATTATGATTAAATTAAATTATTAAATAAAAAATATTTTATTTTTTAATTAGTGAATAATTAAATTATATTATATAATTTTACCGACGGATTTATCCGTCGGTAAATAATTTTTAATTTGCATATGAATTTACCGACGGATATATCCGGTCGATAATTACTTGTTAATTTATCGACGGATTTACCGACGGATATATCCGTCGGTAAATTCATCTATAAATTACCGACGGATTTATCGACGGATATATCCGTCGGTAACTAATTATTATTTTACCGACGGATATATCCGTCGGTAACATCAAATTTCACAAATATTTTATATCCGTCGGTAATTTTCGTCGGTAATGATTATTTTCCGACGGCTACAATTCCGTCGGTAAATATCCGTCGGTTATACGCAATTTTCTTGTAGTGAAACAATTTTAGATCTTTCATAGATACAAGTCTCTTCATATTGGAAGAGTAACCAAATTGAACCTTCACACCTCGTAAAAACTCACAAAAACTTCTTTTCTCTTTTTTAGACAGTGTGTGACATGCTGGAGGCAAGTATGTTCGGTTACCATGAGGTTGAGGAGCTAATTGTTCTCTTATACCCATTTCAACCATGTCCAAACGAGCATTGACACCATCTTTTGTTTTTCCTTGAATGTTATGGAGCGTTCCGATGATACTGTCACACACATTTTTCTCTACATGCATGACATCTATACAATGCCTCACATTAAGAACCCTCCAATATGGAAGAACAAAAAGGATTGACATTTTCTTTCATATACCTGTGGCTTTCTTTTGCGTCTTTCCAAACTCACACGAAATCGCACTTGCTCGTTGATATACTTCTTCCCCACTTAAAGGTGTTGGGGCTGCATCATTTTCTTGACACCCGTTAAATGATTTTTTTAATTTACGATATGAATGGTTTGAAGGAAGAAATCTTCGGTGTCCAAGGTACACTGTTTTCCTTCCATGTTGTAGTTGATAGTGACATGTGTCTTCTTCACATATCGGGCAAGCTTTATGTCCCTTTGTGCTGTAGCCACTCAAATTACCATATGCTGGAAAGTCATTAATTGTACAAAATAACATTGCACGCAACTTGAATAAGTCACCTGTGTACCCATCAAACACATCAACACCTTCCTCCCACAACATCTTCAACTCTTCAACCAATGGGCTTAAAAAACATCAATGTCATTTCCAGGTTGTCCGGGACCCGAGATCATCAAAGATAGCATCAAGTACTTACGTTTCATACACAACCACTGGAGGTAAGTTGTAAATAACTAACACCACAGGCCATGAACTATGTTTATCGCTTAAATTTCCATATGGATTCATTCCATCTATAGCAAGTCCAAACCTAATGTTTCTTGGATCATTACCAAAATTCTGGAAGATGGAATCAATTTTTTTCCATTGCAATCCATCTCATCGGATGCCTCAACTGACCATCTTTAATACGACTATCTCGCATGCCATCTAGTGAGCTTTGCATCATTTCCATTAGTGAATAATCGTTTCAACCTTGGAACAATGGGAAGATACCATAACACTTTTGTCGGGTACCCTTCATTACATCATTGTCAGAATCACCATCCTTCTTCTTGTATCGTGATTCCCAAGCATTGTGGACATTCGTGAAAGTTCTCAAATTCTTTCCTGTACAACACACAATCATTCGGACATGCATGAATTTTTTGGTACTCCATACCCATTGGACACAATATCTTCTTAGCATCATAATTGCGGGTTGGCAATGTGTTACCTTCAGGGAGCATGTCACTCAACAACTCAAGCAATTCTGTGAAACTTTTATCAGTCCACCCATTCTTTGCCTTCACATTGAACAATTTTAGTACCGCTGACAATCGTGTGAACTTAGTACAATTTGTATACAAAGGATTTTTTGCATCATTGGACAACTTCTCGTACACATGTGTATGTTGGAAGGCATCTTGTCCAAGCTCACGAATCATTTCCTCCAGCTGATCATCCATCTCTAGATCAACTTCTTCTTTGTCTTCTACACTTGGCATGTTTAATAATTCACCATGCCATGTCCACTTTATGTAACTCTTTAGGAAACCATCACAAAGAACATGTTCCCGAATAACTTCAGTCGGTAATCTTCGCTCATTCAAGCAGTTAACACAAGGGCAATAGAATCTTCCATCATTATCCGGAACATTCATCTTAGCAAATTCAAGGAATTGTTCTACTCCACTCTCATATTCATTTGTTGTTCGTCTATAATTGATCCAACTCCGATCCATTATTACCTTCTGTCACATAACACAACATATAAGTATAGTTTGAGGATGATAACATCCAACATGTTCTGCTGAAATTGCAATGTCACGTGATTGGATATTTTAATCTTTCAATAGGAAGTTCTGTCCTACAATGGATCATTTCATGACTGACTCCAATCAAGGCTAATCGTATTGTCTCACATTAGGGTGAGCATAAGCAATGATAGTTTTCGCTTAAAATGAAATAACTACATTATAATACAAATCTAATTTTCAAAATCAAAATCACGAAAGAATGCCTACAGAAACACATTCAAATGACTAAACTACTTACAATACGTCTCTAAATTAGCTAAAGGCACCCGTGAACTTCCATCTCTTGACAACATTATTACATACCAGATTCAAAAATGTAAACCTACAATGGCTAAAGCAAGCACGAAAATTTACCTCTTGAAGACCTACAGAGGTGGCAGGTGGCGTGACGTGCAGAGCTGGGTGGGGAGAAACGTACACAGGCGACGGGCACCAACGACAGTAGCAGCAGGCGGCACGACGTACAAAGTTGGCAGGTGGCGTGACGAGCAGAGCTGGGTGGGGAGAAACGTACAAAGGCGAAGACGTTCGTAGAAGATACAGAGAGAACGGGGAGCTCTGCTATGGATGAAGTGAGAAATGGAGTGTCGCGGTAGGTGTAAAACAGAGGATATTATGTCGGTTGCTCTCCCACCCGTCATCAAATAAACTTTCTATGTCGGGTAAAACTTAACCGACATAGAAAGTATGTCGGGTAAATTTTAACCGACATAGAAAGTGAACTTTCCATGTCGATTAAGTTTTACCCGACATAGAAAGTGAACTTTCCACTTACTATGTCGGTTAAAATTTACCCGACATAGAAAGTTTATGATTTTATTACAAAATTGCCACTGCGCTACATACTATGACGGGTGGATTACGACCGTGATAAAAACTCGTCATAGAATGTTATTTTTCCACTAGTGAGTATCAAAAATATAACCACTAAATTTGACAGATTCTAGTCGAAGAAAACTACTTGATTGACCTAAAGTGTCTCTGCATTAAGTTTTAGAAACTTTCTTAAATTCTAGAGATTATTAGAATTGTAAACTTTACTTAAGTAGTCTCTAAAATGATAAGTTAAAGTGTAATGTAGGAGGAATCATCTTTAAGTTCCTAGAAGATTCTAGAGAGGAATGTCTCATGCCTATATATAGGTGGTGACCCCTCACTTGAAGTGTAGCACTTTCAAGATCAATTACTATCTTCCCTTATACAAACATTCTCCTATTTGTCCACCTTTTTCTAAAAACTATTTTCTACACAAATCTCACTACTAAACATCAAATCATCTTTCTTATTCTTTCTAAAATACTAATAGTGATATCATAGCTACGTTCGATCATCTATTGGGCGTAGATACAATCCAACCACCTTCAAAAAGTCCTACTATATTTCATACCAATTCCAACCAATGGCTAATGTCAATTCTTCTTCATCTATTCCTCGACCTATCTTCACAGGAGAAAATTATGACTTTTAGAACATTAAAATGAAGACATTTTTTTTTTCTTTCAAGATTTGTGGGAGATTGTTGAAGATGGTTTCATTACTCCTACAAATGTTTTTACATTAACAGCAGCTCAGAAGAAAGAGTTGAAAGAGAACAAACAAAAAGATTCAAGGGCATTATATTTTCTACAACAAGTTGTGGTTGATGCAATTTTTCCAAGAATAATAGATGCCACAAGTGTCAGAGAAGCGTGGAACACACTACAGGAGGAGTTTCAAGGAAGTGTAAAGGTACGCACCATTAAACTTCAAACTCTAAGACATGAGTTTGAATTATTGAGTATGAAAGAGTGTGAGACCATTAAAGACTATTATATTAGAATCAAAGAGATATTTATTCAAATGAGAGCATGTGAGGAAAATATTATGGATAAGAAAACTGTTGAAAAAAAAATAATTTCTATTTCCGACAAATATGATGCAATTGTGACAACAATTAAATAAATCAATGATTTGTCTACCTTATCTGTAACAGAACTAATAGGTTCTCCTGAAGCATATGAGCAAAGATTGAAAAGGTATAATGAAGATTATGTTAAAAATGTCTTTCAATCAAAGCTCAAATTACAGTCTCAGAATAGAGAAATTGGAAGAAAAAAAAATTGAAGAAAACTGTAGAAATTTCACCAAGTCTAGTAAAGACAAATTTCCTCCTTGTAGCATCTGCAAAAAGTCAACTCATTTGGAGAAGGATTGTTGACATTGTGGAAAATCTCAATGCCAACATTGCAAGAAGTTTGGACATATGGAGAAAAATTGTCGCATAAAAAACAAGAATCAAACAAATTTTGCTGAAGAACATGACCTTCAGCAACATCTTTTCTATGCTACCCGAGACTTCAATGATGAAACAAGCGAAAATTGGTATTTGGATAGCGGATGCAGTAATCACATGGCCAAAGATGAAAACATCTTCAGGGACGTTGACAAATCTGTCAAAGTGAAAGTATGATTGGGAAATGACACAATAGTAGAGTCAAAAGGAAAAGACATCGTTGCAGTGAAAACTAAGAAAGGAACGAGACTTATTAATGATGTCTTACTCGTTCCTAATCTTAAAAAAAAAATCTCTTGAGCATGGGACAAATGATGGAGAAAGACTATACTCTTCACTTCAAAGGAGAGACATGTAAAATCTATGACAATAAAAGACGAGAGATAGGAGAAGTAAAAATGGAGAAAAGAAATTGAAGTTTTCCTATAAGCTTTAAATATACTACTGATATTGCCATGAAAGTTCAAGTTGATGATTCATGGCTTTGGCATAGAAGGTTTGGACACTTCAACACTCAGGCTTTGAAGCTTCTACATCAGAAGAATATGATGAGAGATCTCCTATACCTGAAAGAGAATAATGAAGCTTGTGAAGGATGTCTTCTCAGGAAGCAACATAGATTACCACTTTCAACCAACAAAGCATGGAAAGCAAAATATTTGCTGGAATTAATCCTTACAGACATTTATGGACCGATGAGGACACCGTCATTGAACAACATGTACTTTATTCTTTTCATCGATGACTTTTCTAGAATGACATGGGTTTACTTCATCAGAGAAAAATTAGAAGTCCTTGGAATATTCAAGAAGTTTAAAGCTCTCATCAAGAAACAAAGTGGAAGACACATAAAAGTTCTTAAAAGTGATCGAGGTAGAGAATATAACTCACGTGAGTTTGATAAGTTCTGTGAAGATGAAGGAATAGAAAGGCAACTTACTGTTGCATATACACCACAACAAAATGGTGTATAAGAAAGAAAGAATCACACAGTGATGGAGATGACAAGATCAATGTTGAAGGAGAAAGGCTTGCCAAATGTTTTTGGCAGAAGCAGTCTACACTACCGTGTATATACTTAATAGATGCCCAACTAAGACAGTACAAGATAAGACTCCAATTGAAGCTTGGAGTAGGCAAAAACCATCAGCTAAACACTTAAGAGTTTTTGGATCTATCTATTACATACATGTGCTAGATTAGAAAAGGCACAAATTAGAAGACAAGACTATACGAGGAATCTTCTTGGGATATAGAACACAAACAAAAGGCTATAGAGTTTATAACTTGCAGACAAAGAAGCTCACCATTAGTTGAGATGTTGAGGTTGATGAAAATGCTTCTTGGAATTGGGAAGAAGGAAGAATCATGAGAAACAACATCTTCCTTCCAGTACAACAATCCCAAGAAGAAATTCAAGAAGTGGCAGAAGATCTAGGTACACTTCCTTTATCTGCACAACAAGATTTTTCACCAGAATCTACTCCTAGGAAAGTAAGATCCTTGGTGGATATATATGAAACATGCAACATGGCAATACTTGAGTCTAAATGCTATGAAAAGGCTGAAACGACTAAACAAATTCAACTTGAGTACTGCACTACAAAAGATCAAATTGTAGACATATTTATCAAGGCACTACCAAGAGTCAAGTTTGAACAGTTACGTTTCATGCTTGGAGTTATAGAAATTTTCATCAAGGAGGAGTGTTGAAAAGTGATGCAAATTCTAGAAAGATCAAGAAAATTAAGTTATAGAAACTTCCTTAAGTTATAGATACTATTAAAATTGTAAACTTTATGTAAGTAGACTCTAGAATTACTAGAAAAATCTAGAATGATAAGTTAAAGTGTAATGTAGGAGGAATCATCTCTAAGTTCCTAGAAGATTCTAGAGAGTAGTGTCTCATGCCTATATATAGGTGGTGACCCCCTCACTTGAACTGTAGCAATTCCAATATCAATTGCTATCTTCCCTCATACAAACCTTCTCATATTTGATCACATCTTTCTAAAAACTATTTTCTACACAAATCTCACTACTAAACATCAAACTATCCTTCCCATCTTTTATAAAATACTAACAATAATGGAGCAATATATATAACCATTGTGAAAATGTATTAGGCATGGAGATTGTGGAAGGAGGGAAATGCAAATCAATTGATTGACTCTAGTTTGGAGGATTCAAGCATTCTATATGAGGTATTGCGTTGCATTCATACTGGTCTTTTATGTGTGCAACATCATCCTAGTGAGAGACCAAACATGGGTTCTGTGGTCACCCTGTTGAGCAACGAGAATGCATTGCCTCTCCCCAAAGAACCTACCTCCTTAGTTAATGAAATATCAACCACAAGAGAATCTTCTTCTTCTTTTCTATGAACCTTGCATCCTTTTCTGTTAATCATGTCACCATCTCAATGTTGAGTGACAGATAGAAAAAATATTTTACTTTTAGCCTACACATTAAATAAATAACATAGATTTGATAAATCTAAAAAAATATATTAAATTTTTTATTCATTCATCATATTATTTATTTATTGTTAGGATATGATTCAAAGTAAAATAGTTACTTCCAAATCATCTACTATAAATACTTTACATGGTAGCCTATATTCACCAATTCAAGAATATAGTTTTTGATAAGTTACATTTATGTGTGTGCTATCTACTTCTCTCCCTCTGCTCGTAGAGCAAGGTTTAGATGGGACCTGGTGCAATCTTCAACTAATCTGCCCATTCTCAATGGAAAGAATTGGAACAAGTGGTGTGTGCAGATGAAGGCAAATTCTTGGGTATCAAGAAGTTGCAGAGATTTTTGAAGATGGATTTTCGGTGCTAGTTAAAACTTTCATAAAGGCACAAAAGGCTCTTTACAAAGAAAACAAGAAGAAAGATTGAATCAATATGTTGATGAAGCCCATTTTGAGAAGATTGCAAGAACTGCAACTTCATGGAAGGCATGACAAATTTTTTAGAAGTGTAGTGAAGGGAAGAAGAAATTAAAGAAAGTAAGGTTGCAAATGATGAAGCGTCAATATAAGTTGATGCAGATGGAAAACAGTGAAAGGATAGTGGATTTCTTTAATAGAATCATGACTCACACAAAGGCGATGAAGAAATATGGGGAGAAAATCTCATATTAAGCAATCGTTGAAAAGATCTTAAGAACATTGAGCTCCAAATTTGATCACATCATGGTGGCTATTGAAGAATCCAAGAAAATTGAATAATTGAAGGTGGAAAAGCTTCAAGGGTGTTTAGTGGCACACGAGCAGAGATATTGAAAGAGAGGTAGAGAAGTCAAGTGATCATCCAAGCACTACAGGTTCATGTATCTAAGAAAGGTGGCTATAGCTCAAGAGAAATTTTTGAGGTCGTGACCGTGAAAAGAGTTATAAAGGTGGTTTTGGAAGATCTGGTCAAAATCAAGACCAAGAAAAGATTCATGAAGAAAACTCTGAAAATCCAAATAAACATAAGGGTTTCAATAATTGGAGAGGTGGTAAGAAAAAGGTTGATAGGAAGAGAATAAAATATTTTAATTATAATCACATTGATCATTTTTCTACATAATGTACTACTGAGCCATGATACACAGACAATCGGGAAAGACAATCACATGGTGATTACCAGACACACATGGTCAAAGAAGAACATGAAGAAAACTCTGATAAACAGCCTGTGATGCTAATGATGGTTACAAATCCATAATCACGTCTTGATGATAGTTGGTATATTGGATCAGGATGCTCAAATCACATGAGAGGTCATGGTGAATGGCTTGTTAATTTTGATGATAAAAAGAAAAGCATTATACGTTTTGATGACAATAAAACTGAAGGAACTAGGAATGTGCTTGTAACAAGACAAGATGGAAGACATATCATAATTTCATATGTACTCTATGTTCTTAAATGAAGAGTAATTTGATCAGCATAGGTCAATTAATGGAGAAAGGTTTTTCGATGAAAATGGTCAATAGTTTTCTGTAAATTTATGATGCCACAAAGAGATTGGCTATAAAAGTTTCTTTGGCACATTTAAGGTAAGCCTACATATAATTGAGTCTCAATGTTTTTCTTGTTATTGTGTTATCAAATGAATCATGGTTGTGGTACTTGAGATTCGGTCACTTAAATTTTAAGGATTTAAGTATCCTAGAATCACGAACTATTGCAATTGGTCTTCCCTCACTTGTAATTCCAAAGAAGGTATGCGATAATTTTTTGATTAGTAAGCAACCAAGAAGTTCTTTCAGTTTATATACAATTTATAAGGCTAGTGATATGTTGCATGTTGTTTACTTTGATATGTGTGGACCTTTTAATGTTCCTTCACTAAAGGGAATAAGTATTTTGTTCTATTCATGGATTATTTCAGCAGAAAACTGTGGTTGTACCGGATTAAAGCAAAGAGTGAAGTGTTTAATGTTTTTAAAAGAATTCAAGATTCTTGTAGAAAAACAGTTAAGGAGATGCATAATGGTGGTGAGAATAGATGGTGGAGGTGAGTTTACTTCAAATGAACTAGAAAAGTTTTATAAGGAACATGGAATTATACATGAGGTGACTGCTCCTTACACTCCTCAACATACTAGGATTTCCGAGAGAAGAAATAGGACAATTGTGAACATGATAAGAAGCATGTGAGACAGAAGAATTTTTAGGATGAAGTAGCAATGACTGCAACATATGTGCTAAATAGGTGTCCTACCAAAAGACTTGATTCTAGAGTTCCAGAAGAAGCATTGACAGGGATTAAACACTTTGTCAAACACCTCATAATTTTCAATTCATTGTGTTATAAACACATTCCAGATCAAAGAAGAAAGAAACTTGATAATAAGAATGAACCTATAATTTTTGTAGGCTACAATTCTACAGACTCTTACAAATTATATAGTCCTAAGACAAAACAAGTATTTTTCAGTAGGGATGTGTACTTTAATGAATCCAATTCACGGAATGAACTCCAATATACTGTTGTCCAGACTTCCAGTTTCATTGGGAAGAAACCAATTTACAATAAAAATTGAAGGTGGTTGGATCTCAGGTAACAAATGATAGACCTGTGAGGAATACAATGATTCCTTAACAACTCTTAGATTATCAGATTTATTCTGATAATGTGATTTTAGTTGAGGAAGATTTAGTACACTATTTGAAACTCATGACTGACATAGAACTTGTAAATTTTGATGAAGCTATTTTTGGCAAAGTGTGGAGAACAACTAAGTAAAAAGAACTAAGGAGCATTGAGAAAAAATCAGCCTGGGAAATGGTGGATTTATCCCTTCACAAGGTTCTTATTGGTGCCAAGTGGGTTTTTAAGGTCAAACTCAAACCAAATGGCTCAGTGGCTAAGCACAAGGACAGGTTAGTAGTTAAGGCTTCATGCAAAAAGAAAAAATAGACTATTCATAAGTTTTTACTCCCATAGCTAGATTAGAAACAATAAGGTTAATTGTTGTTTTGGCTAGCTTGAAGTGCTCGGAGTTATGACAATTATATGTAAAATCAACTTTTTCTCAATGGATTGTTAGATGAGGAAGTTCGTGTTATACAACCTCCTAGATTCATGAAGAAAGGGAGTGAGCATAAAGTTCTGAGATTATGAAAGGTACTATGACTTGAAGCAAGCTCCTAAAGCTTGGAATAAAAGAATTGATACTTTCCTTCATGGTGTTGAATTTCAAAAGTGTTTGGTTGAACATGGAGTTTACGTGAAGACTGAAAAATTAAACGAAATTCTCATCATTTGTGTATATGTGGATGATTTGCTTATCACTAGGAGTAGTGTCGTTGATATTGAATCCATTAAGCTGAGTTTGAAAATGGAATTTGAAATGAGAGATTTGGGGGTTCTATCCTATTTTCTTGGCTTAGAGTTTGTTTACATTGAACAAGGAATCATTATGCATCAGAAAATAAATATTTCTAAAATATTGAAAAGATTTAATATGTTAGAGTGCAATTCTGCCCAAACTCTAGCTAGTAAAGGTGAACTTGAAGCTTGCAACAAACGAAGGTGAAGCATAAGTGGATGAAACTTTATTTAGATAAATTGTTAGCAGTCTAAGGTTCATTTGTCAAAGTAGACCAGAAAATTGTCTTTAGTGTTAGGTTAATAAGCATATTTACGAGAGATATAAAACAATCACATTTGTTAGCTGCAAAGAGGATCATGAGATACCTAAAAGGGACTTTGGAATATGGAATTTTGTTTTTCTATCAAAAGAAAGAAGGCAATGATGATTTAAGGTTGGTTGCTTATTCTGATTTAGATTAGAGTAGTGATCTAGTTGATAAAAGAAGAACTATGGGACAAATTTTTCTCTTGGCTCGAACACCTATCTCATGGAATTCAAGGAAACAAACAGTGGTGACACTATCAACATGTGAAGTTAAATATATTGTAGCTTGCAAAACTGCCTATCAAGCATTGTGTTATTTGCTTAATGAGTTCAAGGTCTTTTTTTAACAATTCTGTTGAATTGTTTGTGGTTAAGAAGTCCGCCATAAATTTGGTAAAAAATCCAATATCTCATGATAAAAACAAGCACACATAGAAACAAAATTTCCAACAAGGGCATGATGCAATCAAAACATTGTAGGACAAAGATACTACGGCCAAAATCTTAAAAATGGAAAGATTCAAGAAATAAAAAAAATCTTTATATATTGTATTTTTTTATTATTATAAAATTTTGAATGATAAGGAGTGTTGAGATATAACAACACCGTTACTTCTAAATTATCTGCTATAAATACTCTACATAAATGATAGCATATATTCGTCAATTCAAAAATATAATTTCTCTCTTTGCTCTAATTTTACATCTCCAAGAACATATATACACATAGATATGAATGTATATATACAATAATAAAACAAGTTGGAGACAAACTTGGCACTCTTTGTTCTGTACACATAAAGGACGAGAAATTTATATTTTTTGAACACGTCTTCGTAAAGTTGCATCATGTTCACTTAAACTTTGTAGAATAGATGTCCTTTTACAATTTTAATTTTCTTATAAATTTGAAATATTAATTTTATGTTTATAATTTATTTTTTATATTTGCTTCCTCAAATAAAATGTTTCATCTTTATTGGTATCATCAATTATATTGGCCTAAATTATCTAGGTTATCTTTCGATTATAATAAATATAATTAAATTTTAAATTACTTTTAAATGATTAAAATAAATTTAGAACTTAAAAGTTAGGTAAATAGTTTGTCAATTCATTAAAAAGAATATACAATATCTTACAATTTAAAAAAATTGTAAATTTTTTTGAAATTTACTAAAATAAGTAATTTAAAAAAAAATTGCTTTGTAAAAAAAATTTATATTTTATAATATGATTTTAATTTTTTTAAAATTTAAAAAAATCATACTAAAGAATACTACTTTTATATAAATATAAAATAGAAATAATAAATTTTTTAGCTTTTATATTATAATAATTATTATATTATTATAAATTATAGTTCATATAAAAATACTTTTATATTATTAATAATAAAATATGTAATAATAATTAAGTTTATATTATTAATAAAATTAATAATTATTATGTTATTTTATTATTATTATTACTAAAATAATAATAATAATATAACAATAAAATAATATAATATAATTATAATTATTAATATTATTATCTATTATTAATATTAATATTATTATTTATTACTAATAATAGAATAATATTAATTATTATTTTTATTGATTATATTAATAATATAAACATACTTATCGTATTTATTTTATTACTAATTATAATAAAAATAATAATTAAATTTATTAAAAATGATTCTTATTAGTTATAATATAAAACATATTATTATTAATAATTATTAAAATACAATAATTAAATTTGTGTAATGTTTATATATTATTATAATTAGTAATAATTATTATTAATATTACTCTGTAATTAATAATAAAAATAATATTATTAATAAAAAAATAATAATATTAATAATTATAATTATAGCATAAAAGTAAAAAGCCGTGGTATATATACTTCTATATATAAAAATTTAATTATATTTTTAAATTAAAAAATAAAATAAAATAGTGTTACAAAATTTGTTTCGGAGTTTTACTAAATTTGTAATTTTTTAAAATTTAACTATTTTTATTTAAAAATTAATATTTTAATCATTATTTATAAAACATAATTTTCTATAGGATTAGAAAACGGATTAGCTGTACCGTTTTCTCGTCTAAATTAAATTAGATGATATATATAAATATCAATCATATAAAAGAAAATAAAATTTCAATATATAGATTACTAACTTGGAAAGATGTAGATAAATTAGGTGAAAGACTCCTAATATGTCTCCTTTCCTTTCTCCTACGTTGACTAATTTCTTATTTATCATTATAACACACTATATCCACTTGCCGTCCAAATAGAAAAGGATTTTTTTTTATTAAACTAATATTTAAATAAAGAATGAGAATTTTTTATTTATTAAACTAATATTTAAATAAAGAATGAATTAAAATAGCTAACTAGGATGTGATGAAAGAAGAGAAATGGATGGAAGGAGGAAGACATGAATAGAATGATGCGTGGTGGTATGAAATTTGCAGGGAGCAGTGGGATGTTATTTGGAGTTGAGATAGATATTCTCCCTTTTTATATAATTTAAACTTAATTATTATTTAACATATTTATTTATATATTTATAATTTTATTTTTTTCATCACTCCTCACTTTTATATAATTTATAATTTTATTTTATTAAACTTAATAATTATTTAATTTATTTATTTATATATTTATAATTTTATCTTCTTATATTTTTATTTTTTTATATTTATTTATTATTTATTAATAATATATTATTTAACAAAAAATTAATAATTAAGATCCAACGTTCAATTGGATACTATTTGGTCTAAGATTTCGTCATTTGATAAGATATTTGAGATATTAATTTTTTTAAAGTTTTAATTCATTACACTTTAGTATTTAAAAGGCGTATGCCAATTAAAAAAAAAGTGCAACATTAACTCGTGAATATATTAAAATAAAATTTTATTTCAACTCTCATCATCATTCATAAAAAATGAGATATCCTTATAAAATTAATGTAAATAAATCAATTTAATTGAAAAACATAATAATTTAAATTTTATATGAATAAAATTAATGTGAGAAAACTTAAATATAAAAACAAATTAATAATAAACATACATTTTATTTTTATAAATAATAAAACCTTAAAAAGAATTAAATTTCCATTTTATATTTTTATATAACTTTTTATTTGAGAAAAGATAGACTAACATGCTGATTTGTTAGTGATACACAGAATCTGGGAATCAGACACACTTCATATATATATATATATATATATATATATATATATATATATATATATATATATATATATATATATATATATATATATATATATATATATATATTCAAAATGTAACAACTTATCATATTTTTTTCAATTTTTTATAATTAACTCTTCTAAAATAACTTAAAAAATATTTTTTGAAATTATACTTCAAAATAATATAAATTTAATATTAATATAATTTATTTTAAATATAAATAAAATACAAATCTAAAATAAAATAAATCCTTTATTTTATTTTAAAAAATTTTAAACTGAAATAAATATTTTTAAAATTATAACTTTTTTATGATAAATTCCGTCGAATTTAATAATTAATTTTTAAATTTAAGTTTATTTTTTATATTTAATAAATAATTAGTTGAAATAATAAATTATATATTTATATTAATCAATCAATAATTAAATCAATGTTCATATTATTTATTTTTAAAAGTATTATGTTAGTTTGAAATAATTTAAATTACTTTTAATATTTTAGTTATCTAAAATATGTATTTTATTTAAATACAAATTAAATTATATTAGTATTTATAATAAATATTTAAATATATTTTAAATTATTTTAAAATATAATATTTTAAAATTTTAATTATTTTGTAGGTTATATTTTAAAAAAATAAAAATAAAATAAAATAAAATTTAAGAGAAAATTATAATAATAAAATATATATTAAGTAAAATATACTATATAAATATGATGTCAATAATTATATAAATAATATATTTTAAAAGAAAAAAATCTTAAATAAAATGTTTATTAATTTATTTATTTAATTAAATTCATTTATTATTTATACACAATAATTTAATATAAAAATAAAATTTATCAAATAAAATGTTGTTATTTTTTCTCTCTTTATTTATTTTTTAATTTTTTTCTTTGTTGTTCATTATCTTAATTTTCTTTATGTTCTTTCACTCCTTGTGTTTTTTTTATTTCTTATCATTTATTTCTCTTTTTCTTCTTTTTTATTTTTAATTTTTTTCTCTTCTTTCACTATATCTTATTATTTTAATTAAAAATATTATGTTAAAGTTTAATAAAAACATATTAAAATATCTTTTTTAAATCAACATTGAAAATAATAAATATTTATTTTATAAAGTATTTTTTATTAAATAATGTTTTCTAAAATTATAGACTAAACATAATAACCTAACGTAATTATCATTAAATTAAATTATTAATTAAAAATAAAAAATAACTCATAAATATTAATATTTTTTTAATTAAATGAGTAATTAATTTATTTTGATAAATTAATTTAAAATTAATTATTTACTTATCATAAAAAAATGATATGTTATGATTAAAATTTTAAATAATTAACTGATATTTCTTACACTTAATGTTAATTAAAAAATTACTCTTAACATGTTTTTATTATATTTAAATTTAATATTTTTATTAGAAAAAAAATGAGAGACGAAAGAAAAAAAGCAATAAAAGAAAAAAAGAGAGTAAATAACAAAAAGAAAAAAATAAAGGAAAAATAATTAAAAAATTTATTACCTATAAATAATAAATAAGTTTAATTAAATAAATATTTAATATATTTTTTAAAATATATTATTTATGAAATTAATTGGTTAACCTATTCTTTTTTATCTTTTGCACATAAAATTTTACTTTATATTTACACATGTTTCTGTGTATTGATAAGTTTCTTTTTTTAATAGTTTTCTCTGAATGGCTTTATGCCAAACTATGACTTCCATAATGTTATGAAATTCAAAGGTCTTCCCTCAACTAAGATCATTTATGAGTTATTCCTAATTTTATTTTTTTAATGAAATGGTGTTTTCAATTATTCCTTTGTCTTTTCTTCCCAATAAACATGATTTTATTAATTAGTAACACGATTTTTATATTGTGTTGATTTGTTATATAAACAATATGATATACCAGTTAAATGGTCAATTACGGTATAGAGTAAGACATTTTCAATTTAGTTATTGAAGTGATAGAAAATTTATAATTTTTTTTAACGTGTAAAAATGCGAAAATTAGTTTAACTTAATCATATAATAATTTATAAATTAAAACTAAATTAGTTTTCAAATTTACAGCTTAATCTTATAAATTTAATATCAGAATGTAATTATCATATTTTTTAATTATTCAGCTATTAAATTAATTTTGTTATTATTTCAAAAAATAAATTGATAACATCACACATATTTATAAATTTGAATTGGTCATTTATCCAGTATATAATGATTCTCAGGTGAATAACTTTATTTTTATTTTTTTCTGGATTCGCACACGTATCACTTTCAAAGTCGATCTTATTCTATTCACGATTATTGAATACTAAACATGAATGTCTTTTCTTATGAAAATTTGAATTTTGATTTCCCTACACTCTAAGGTACTAATCTCTTCCCCATTATTCAACCCTCATCAATATCTCAGTTGAATTTCGATCATTAATAAATGATAAATTTCTAACACACACACACACTATATATATATATATATATATATATATATATATATATATATATATAACTTTACATATTTGATCATGACAGTAAGAACAAATTAACATTGTTTTACACAAATCAATGACAAATGGCATCGCAAAATATGGAAACAAATTAAAAAAAACTGGTAAAACGTGCGATAAGAAAACATATAGATATGTAAATTTTTAAAAAAGAAAATACACTAAACAATTTCATTCCTATTTTTACAGGAAAATTATCGAATAACATGTAACTAAGACAGAGCTTTTAACCAAAAAGACAATTATGATAGAGCACAGTGCAAGGGTTGTAATATAGGGAACTAAACATTCTCATTAATCTTGTTTATGTGAGAGGAAATAGAGATCGTGACGATGAAAATGGAAAAACAGGAGAGCAAAGGAGAAGACCAGAACTAGTTTTTGTTTGACTTCTTGATGTGTTATCACGTGACAAGATCGTAACATCAGCTTATCAACCAAGTTGCCAATAATTTTCCATTTCCCCAAACGCAGACAAATCTAGACCAAGATATGTTCATAATTAATTATATGAAAGATGTGTATGATGTATTGGCAACAGATGCGGTGCACACAAGAGACCAAGTCCCCTCAAAAACAGTGAACAGACACAGTGCCCTTAGCCAATGTCCATTTTTATCTCCAATTTGTGCAGAGGAATAAAAAATGGCCATTCTTCCTACTACGATGCTTGTTATTACTTTTATTCTACTAGCTTTCTCTTCTGATTCTGCCACCATCATTACCCAGTTTCAGTCCCTTCCCTATGGAACCACCTTGGTATCCGAAGATGGAACCTTCGAGTTGGGATTCTTCGACCCGGGTAGTTCCTCAAACCGCTATCTAGGAATCTGGTTCAAAAAAATCCCACAAAAAACCTTTGTTTGGGTTGCCAACCGTGACAACCCTATCAAAGACAACAACTCCACCAAGCTAACACTAACCAAACAAGGGAATCTCGTACTTCTCAACCAAAACAACACCGTTATTTGGTCAACAAATACAACAACAAAAGCGATCAACGTTGTAGCACACCTCTTGGATTCGGGAAACTTGGTTCTGAGAGATGAAAAAGACAACAATTCGGAAAACTACTTGTGGCAGAGCTTTGACTACCCTTCAGATACAATTTTACCAGGAATGAAGCTAGGGTGGGACCTAACAAATGGTCTTAATCTTAATAAGTACCTCACTGCATGGAACAATTGGGAAGACCCATCTTCTGGTCACTTCACTTATTCTGTGACAAGAAGCAACGTTCCTGAACTGCACCTATTGAATGGCTCATCATTGTTCTACAGAAGTGGCCCTTGGAATGGGATTCGATTCAGCGGCACACCCTCTTTGAAGCGCCGTCCATTGTTCACATACAATTTCGTTTACGAAAAGAACCAGTATTATTTCCAATTCTACCCGAGGAATAGCTCCTTAATCTCGAGAATTGTCCTCAACCAAACCCTTTACACTCTTCAACGCTTCATTTGGGTTGAAGGAAGTAACAAATGGGAGTTGAATTTGGAAGTTCCAAGAGATATCTGTGATGGGTATGACTACTGCGGCTCTTTCGCGTACTGTGTTAGTGCCACTACGTCTCCTATGTGTGTGTGTTTGAGTGGGTTTGAGCCAAAATCGCCTCAAAACTGGGATGCAAATAAATGGAGTGAAGGGTGCATGCGAAGTAGTAAAAGTTGGAAGTGCAAGGATAAAAATAGAGATGGTTTTGTTGTATTTAAGAATATGAAGCTTCCAGACACTGAAATTTCTTGGATAAATAGAAGTACGGGACTTGAGGAATGCAAGGAGATATGCAGGGAAAATTGTTCGTGCACTGCTTATGGTAACTCCGACATCACTGGAACTGGCACTGGTTGCATCCTTTGGTACGGGGAACTGTTGGATTTGAGGCAGCTTCCAGATGCAGGACAAGATCTGTACGTTAGATTGGATATCACAGAAATGGGTATTGAATTTTATTTTGTTTTTTCTCCAGTTTAAAAGAAAATTATTATATTTTCTCTCTTTTTTTTTTTAATATAAAAAGTTCAAATTCAATTATTTTATTGTCCACTAATTAGAAAGTTAATTTAAAATTAATTCTTTTAAAAGTCAATAAATTTAAAATATCTCATAGATTAATTACTTTTCCTTTTTTAAATAACCATAATAATAAATAATAAAATAGAAATACATTAATATTGTCTCATATAGGTTTAGAATTTTGTTAAATTTTGTTTTGTATTTTAAAATTCATAAATTAAAATATTGAGCAATATATGTATAGTAAGAAAGATAAAAGATTTGAAGATAATAGATAGTTTGATTTTTATTTTTTTTGAAGTACATTGACGCAGGAAAAATATAATACTATTAACTTAATCTACTATTTATTTATTTTTTTAATTCTAGCAAATTCATTGATTAGGTTTTTTAAGAATTACAGGAGAAAATTACACTAATTCTGCTTCATTTCTTTCCCTTTACACGTGTGTTGATTGTTGTTTCATTTGTTCTGAGAAGGAGATCAAAATGCAAAAGGTGATTCAAGGAAAGTGGCTGTTGTGGTCCCAGGCATAGTTTCATCTATCGTTGCCATGGTTGTAATTTTCTTATTTATTTACTGGATAACTAAAACCAAATTCAGAGCCAAAGGTAACCTTCTTCACTTCTACACACTACTTTTTCTATGCTTTTTTTACCCCATTGCATATCATATTCAACAATTTTATTTTATTTTTTTGTAAAAAATTATATAAATTTTTATTATTTCCATGTGCTTAAACAAAGTAATCTACCCTTTGTCACCCTCAAGCTATACGTTTAGCAGCATCATTAAATTTTACTTTATTTTACTCATATTTATTAAAATTCTTTGTATATGCTTTTATCCCGAACTTTTACTTCTGAAAAATCTTATTGGTTTCAATAATTTTATTTTTGAGTTTTCCGCTAAATTATGTTACAATTAAAAGTTGTAATCACGAATAAAACATGTTAAATTAAATATTATTGTATATTTCGATACACTTCATTCATTCAGAAGTAACTCTTATTTATATATATATATATATATATATATATATATATATATATATATATATATATATATATATATATATATATATATGTATATATATATAGAGAGAGAGAGAGAGAGAGAGATAGATAGATAGAAAGACTATCAATACACTTTTTAGAACCTTTTTTTACACATTTTATTATTTTTAATAAATTTGATCAAACATTTTAAAACAATGAGAAAAACTCATTAAGGTTGTGTTTGATTTAGGAAAGAAAAGAAAATGAATTATTTATTTAGCTAAGTAATTCATTTTCTATAGATTATTTGGCAGGAAAGAATGTTATAACTTTTGCTTTGTTTTGTTGGGTTGTATAAAAAGTAAAAGCAAAGTAAAAAATAAGGTACGTATAATGACAAAAATATTCTAGCTAAGTGAAACAAAACCATTTTATCTCTCATTTTCTTCTCAAATTGGGAAGAAGTCCAAAAGTTTTGTTATTTTTTGTTTTATTGATCACAAAGTAATCTCCTCTTAAAGCTATCCTCTTTGAACAAGATTAGATCCTTGTAATAAAATAAAATTAGAAAATCCTCCATTTGAGTATTTAACATAACTACTTAATCAGAACTCAAACTTAAAACTTCTAATTAAACTGAAACAAGAAACCATATTAACAAGAAAATAAAGCACATTAGTGTTCTTTTCCTTTCCCCACCCCCATCTTCCTCTTTCCTACATATATTTTTATTTCTCATAACTTTGTCCTTAATCATCTGCCCAAAATCATTCAACAAATAACATTCTTTTCTAGCAACTTGAAAAGTAAAGCATTGTTTTTTTATAAATTGGAATTCTTAATTTTAGTTTTTAGTAATATTTATTAATCAAAACACTTCTTTCCTTTTTCTTTTTTATGAAAAAAGAGTTGAGAAAAATTTGCAAACCAATTTGATTGTATAATTTGAAACACACTAAAGAACATGTAACTTACCATAGCGGATAGGGCCCAAACAACTGAATATGGGGAGCTGAATATTTTCATTCATTTTGTTTAATTGAGAGTAAACAGGGATCATGAAGCCAACAGTGAAAATAAATGAGAGCAAAGAAGATCTAGAATTACCTTCGTTTGACTTTGATACAATAGCATGTGCTACTAATGACTTCTCAAGTGACAACAAACTTAGTCAGGGTGGTTTCGGTCCTGTATATAAAGTAAGCATCAAACATGTTGCCATGTACGTAATTAATTGTGAAAAACAGTGGACATAACGTGACCCTTTCTAATTGCCATGTTTCTTCTTTTTAAGGGCACGCTACCAGATGGACGTGATATTGCAGTCAAAAGACTTTCACACACATCCTCACAAGGATTGACAGAATTTACGAATGAAGTTGTATTTTGTTCTAAACTTCAACATCGAAATCTCGTTAAAGTCGTTGGTTGTTGTCTTCATGAGCAAGAGAAATTACTCATTTATGAGTACATGCCTAACAAAAGCCTAAACTTCTTTCTTTTTGGTTAGTGTTTCTATGAAATTGTTTGAAATTTTAGTTGGTTATAATATTTGTTGATTAATAATAATAACTTAAATATATACTTTTTCAGATCCTTCACAATGCAAACTTTTAGATTGGTCCAAGCGATTCAGTATTATAAATGGAATTGCTCGAGGGCTTCTTTATCTTCATCAGGATTCTAGACTGAGGATCATACACAGAGATTTGAAAGCAAGTAATATTTTGCTAGATAATGAGATGAATCCAAGAATTTCTGATTTTGGATTAGCTCGAATATGTGTAGGTGATCAAATTGAAGGGAATACAAAAAGAGTTGTTGGTACATAGTAAGTATTTTTACTTAAGATAAAGCTAAAATTGCAGAGAAATAAAATCTGAAAATAATTCACCTTTTTTGGTTTCTTTCAGTGGTTACATGGCACCTGAATATGCAATTAATGGAGTATTCTCCATTAAGTCTGATGTTTATAGCTTCGGTGTCTTGCTGCTAGAGGTTTTAAGCGGGAAGAAAAATAAAGTGTTCTCCTACTCAGACAATAGTTATAATCTTATTGCAGAAGTAAGTTGCAAAAATAACTTCAGTTTGTTAATAATGAAGTAGGTTTTAATATTTGTCATGAATTGTTGCAGGCATGGAGGTTGTGGAAAGAGTGCATGCCAATGGAATTCATTGATACTTGTTTGAAGGACTCGTACATATTTTCTGAAGCATTGCGATGTATTCATATTGGTCTTTCTTGTGTGCAGCATCATCCTTATGATAGACCAGATATGAAATCTGTAGTTGCAATGTTGACAAGTGAAAGTGTTTTGCCACAACCGGAAGAGCCTGTTTTCCTTACAGAAAATAGTGTTTTGGTTGTGGAAGATTTAGGACAAGTGATGCACTATTCAACCAGTGAACTAACTATCTCAAGGATGGAACCTAGATAAACGTTTTGTTTTATTTCTTACCATTAGTTCCAATGATAATTAGGTTTCCCTGCTACTATACTAAATTAAATTTATGTACTATCTTTTTTTTTATATTACTTTATTATCTTTTATTTAAATTAGGTATTGAAATATTTTATTATCTTTTAAAAGAGAATATAAAAAAATATTAGATTATTATTTTTCTTTAAACGAGTTATGATTAAAATATTATTAATATTTGATATTTTGTAATATTTTTACTCTATATATACATAAAATACATGAATAAAAAAAATATACTCATATCGAAATACACATATACAAAATCCTAAAAAATATAATAAGTGGTATCAAAGTTTTGGTTCGATATAATTGAAGGAAAAAGAAATTTGATACAATGGAAGGAGAAAGAAATTTGATACAATAGAAGGAGAAACAAACTTTTCACATTCACTATTCCAATATTTTATGACAAAAGTTGTGACTTATTGGTTGTAAGAATGTAATTCTATCTAAAAGGATTAGATGTGTGGGAAGTTGTGGAAGAATATTATATTATTGATCCATTACCTGAAATTCCCACCATAGCTCAAATGAAATTTCGCAGAGAAATAAAAACAAGAAAGGCAAAAACTAAATCATGTTTGCTTTCTCGTGTTTCACAAATGATCCTCATCATAATCATGACGCTAAAGTCACCCAAAGAAATTTGAGATTATTTGAAATATCAATATGAAGGGGACGAGAAAATTCGAGGTATGAAAGTTCTAAACTTAATAAGGGAATTTGAGATACAAATGATGCAAGAGTCTGACACAATTAATGAATACTCAAACAAATTTTTGGGTATTGCTAACAATAAAATTGTTAGGCAAGAAATTTTATGATTCCAGAATAGTTGAGAAAATTCTGGTAACTATGTCAGAGAGATATGAAACATCTATTACTTCATTGGAAAACACAAATGATTTGTCTAATATTACTTTGACAAAAGTGCTACATCTTTTACAAGTGCAAGAGCAACGAAGATTGATGAGAAGAGATCATATTGCTGTGAAGGTTTTTTACTATATTATGGTGAAGGTTTTCTCCGAGGCAAGAACAACAAAGGTACCAAATCGTAAGTCTTTTCTGTTTGTCCTTATTACAAGAAAAATAATCACACACCCAACAAGTGTTGGTGGAGGCCTGATATGAAATGTCGCAAATGTGGTCAATTGGGACATATAAAAAAAATATACAAATCACAATCAAAAGAAGTCGTCAAAGTTATAGGGGATGGAGTAGAAGGAAACTTCTCCTTGCATCAACATGCTCTACAATCAACAAATCCACATGTTGACTTATAGACAGTGGTTGTACAAATCATATGATTCATGATCGAGAGTTTTTCAAAGAGCTCAACAAATCACATGTTTCTAAAGTGAGAATCAGTAATGAAGAACAAATGAATGTGAAACGTACGAGAACAATTACAGTTAAAAGTCATTCGGGTATCAGATTAATTTTTGATGTTTTATATATTCCTGATATTAATCATAATTTGTTAAGTGTTGCTTAATTATTGGAGAAAAGTTATACGGTGTCTTTTGAACACAAACTTTGTGTCATTAAAGATACAACTAACTTGGAAATATTCAAAGTTCATATAAAAGGAAAAAATTTCACTTTAGATTTAATAAAAGAAGAGTTGATTACAAACGAGGATATAAAACAAAAATCAAATAATAAACACGAAGAATATTTAAGGAACTTGATGAAACCGTTTCCAACTTTTATAGAGTCAACGATACTACCATGAAATTTAAAAGAAACAAAGGGGATGAAGTTGATAAAAAAAGAAATACTTTAATGAATAAATGAAGTTACAAGAAAAAAGATGACAAGAAGTACAAATAAAAAGGAAGAAAATTTTTAAGCAAAATCAAAAGAAGAATATCAAATTCAAATAAATAGATATTAAAGTAGGGAGAAATGTTAGAAATATTACTTTATTATCTTTTATTTAAATTAGATATTAAGATATTTTATTATCTTTTAAGAGATGATAAAAATATATTAAATTATTATTTTGATTTAGGTAGTTATGATTGAGATATTATTAATATTTAATATTTTGTAATATTTTTATTCTATATATACATAATTAATATATATATATATATATATATATATATATATATATATATATAATACATGAATAAAGAATATATATAAACTTAATATTTTATAATATATATAAAATTCGCATTACTTCTAAACTTAAGTTTGTGTTCAATTCTATATATGAATTTCAAGCTCTTGATTTTCTTGTTGTGGTGTGTCATAACTTCTAAAATAAACTTAATCAAATTACGTTCAATCTTCATTTCACATATAACATTTGTTTTTTTAACTTGAATTTATCAATGCGCTTCATTTATTGTATTTTTGCTTTGTTTATAGGTGTACTGTGTTAATCAAATTTATGTAAAATTCACTATTATAGTGTATGATTTTTCTAAGGAAATTTTGTTGTAAGAATACCTTGTAAAACTCATTACTTAAAAAAAATATTTTTATTATTCAATAATAAATAAAATAATAAAGAGATATGTATTTTTTTTTATTAAAATCCAGGTATTTTGTTTTTCACTTATATATTAAAAGGACGAAAATGACAGTTTGAAAAGAAATTATTGTTTTATAACTTTTTTTTATAAAGATTATTTTTACATAATCATATATGATTTTATTTGAATTTTTTTATTTTTGATATTAACTAAATTAAAATTATATCATAAGAAAAAGTAAAAAATGAGGGAATAATTTATTTTTTTAAGTAAATATTTTAAAAAATATATATATAATTTTAATAAAGAAATAAAAAAGTTAGGAATGATCATCATCTCATATTATTAATAAAATAATTTTATGATTTTATAAGATTGAGATAAATATTTTTATTTTTAATAGAATTTAATCTCATCATATCATAAATCTGATTCAACCCATGTAATGACTGATACTTGCAATCATAAAACTATAAAACTATTTTTTCTATATAGCATCTAATAATGAGACAGTTACTTCATTGGTTGAACAAGACTCTTGTCTACCACAAGATTGTTCAGCTTCAATTGAAATATTTTTAATTAAGAAACCAGGTGGCTTAGGTGAAGATAAAACATTTTCACTGCTCAACATTACTGTCACCGAGGTCATGTTTGGCCTGTCTTCAGGATGATGTTGCAGACATAAAAGACCAATTTGAATGCAACGAAAAACTTCTGATATATTACATGAGTCCACTAGATTAGCATCAAGCAATTGTTCTGGAATGCCCTTTTTCCACAATCTCCATGCCTACAATAGTTCAATGCAATTGTTATATATATATAATACTTTTGTTATCGAAAATTTAATTTCTATTTTTTGGTGTTACTCACATGGCCAATGAGATTATCACTGTGTTCTTCACATGTAACTGTTCTGTTTTTCTTTCCAGCGACTATTTCCAGCAACAATACACCAAAGCTAAAAACATCTGATTTTGTGGAGAATAATCCATCAACAGCATATTCAGGTGCCATATACCCACTTCAAAAAACAAAACATGAATTAATATATTGTTTCATCAATTATTGTAAAACTTTAACATCGATTTTTTAAGATACTTACTATGTTCCAACAATTCTGTTTGTACTCCCTTCAACTTGATCACCTCCACACATTTTAGCCAAACCAAAATCTGAAATTTTTGGATTCATGTTACTGTCTAATAAAATGTTACTTGCTTTCAAATCTCTGTGTATGATTCTTAATCTAGAATCTTGATGAAGGTACAAAAGTCCTCGAGCAATTGCACACAAGACGTTAAAGCGCAGTGGCCAATCTAAAAGTTTACCTCGCATCGCACCGAATCTAGCAAGAATTTCAACAAGTTGATTAGTCATTTCTTTGAAAACGTTTTCTATACTGATTACCAAGATCTTAATTTTACAAATACTCACCAAAAATGAATGAATCGAGACTTCTATTAGGCATGTATTCGTAGAGTAACATTTTCTCCTCTCCTTCAATGCAACAACCAAGAACCTTAACAAGATTTCGATGTTGAAGATTGGCACACAATATTACTTCATTCTTAAATTCTTTCAATCCTTGTCCTGAACTCCTTGAAAGCCTGCAATCTCTTGTCCATCTAGCATTGTACCCTAAATTTTATGGTGCAGGAAAATTTAATATGAAAAGCATGAGTTTTCTTAAGCCTTATTAATATGAAAGGTTACCTTATATACAGGTCCAAAACCACCTTCACCCAGCTTGTTGTCATCTGAGAAGTTATTGGTGGCATTAATTATTGTTGCAAGACCAAAGAAAGGAAGTTCCAGATTTTCTTGCCCTCCATCATCTTTCTCCTCTGTCCATATTCCATTTCCTTAAAACAAGAACGTTACAATCATTTGAAGGCAAACGTAAAGCTAACAGACTCGGCAGTTTTAAGTGGAAACTCAGAGCAAAAGTATGGTGGTAGAGAAATTGGTAGTTCTATTTAACTATAATATCCCAAAAATATATATTAAATTTATAGGCATGTAGATAATCGAAGAATACATGAAACTACAGAGTATCATTTTCCTATAGTTTATGATAGACATCAAATGAGATGATCAAGTGCCATGAGACTACAAACGGAGGGATTTTACAATATATAGTCAATGAAATCCTTTCTAATACTGTGCTAAACAAGAAAAGAATGCCTGGACCTTGAACAAGTAAGAAATAGTTCTTCAAACTTTTGTATTCTAATAAAAATATTTCATATAACATTACAGCTTGGTGTTCAATTTTTTACTTATTGCAGGTGTGTAAGCTGGTTTAAGATCTTTCTGAAATAATAATAATATTAGAGGAAAAAAAGGCTTTATGGCCCGGAAATTTACCTTTATACTTTCTTCTGGTCATGTAAATGTAGGAGAATGCCAATAGAACGAGAAGGACTACAGAAATTGTGACTCCGACCACTGAGACTAACTTTTTTGAATGCTTATGTTTAGCATCTGCATATTTATAGTTTGACAAGAAATAGAGCTCATGTGATTGTCAAATAACAGCATTTGTTCTGTTAATTCAACACATTTAGAATAATATCATTGTCTTTACCGGCATCTGAAGTGGCCATTCGAACGTATAGATCTTGCCCACTTTGTGAAATTCTCAGATCGACAAGATGACCAAACCAAATGGAGCAACCACTACCTCCCTCACTTGTGTCCAAGTTCGCATAGGCAGTGCAAGAACAATTTTCCATGCACTTGGCCTTGCAATCTTCAAGTGTCATACTTTCATTTATCCAAGAATGTGTGGTATCTGGCATTTTCATCCCAGCAATTCTACGAAACCCATCTCTATTTTTGACCCCACAACTCCATGGTTCACTTTGCACACACCCTTGTGTCCAATCCATTTGATTCCAATCTTGGAGTGATTTTGGCTTGAACCCCTCCAAGCATTGGCACACTGGGGACGCATTAATCACACAATTCCCATTTGCACCACAAACATTGTAAACATCACAACTGTCCTGTGGCAGGGATTGGTATACACTCCGAGTTCTAGTGTGAGGAATCCATGTAATTCGTTGGCGAAGATTAAGGGTTTTGTTCAAAACAATTATAGAAATCACAGAACTATTCTTGAGGGTGTACCTAACATACACTTCATCTTCATTCTGAACATATTTATATTCAAAAAGTGGATTAGACAGAATCCAAATACCCCACTAGAAAAAATCCCATTCCAAGGACCACTCCTATAGTACTCAACCGAGCCTTTCCAAATTGCCAATTCAGGATTAACCCCAAGCTTCACACCGGAAGTAAAATCTCCCGAAGATGGGTCATCCCAATTTTTCCAAGCTCTAAGATACCTATTGAGACCAGTTTTAAGGTTCCACCCCAACTTCATTCCTTGCAAGAGTGTATCACAAGGATGGTCAAAGCTCTGCCACAGAAAACTCTCTTCATTGTTGTTATCCTTCTCATCTCTAATTACTAAATTTCCATTGTCTAAAAGTTGCACGACGGGATTCAAAACCATTGTTGTTGCATTGTCTACCAAACAACAGACCGGTTTTGGCTGAGAAATACGAGATTTCCTTCTTTGTTTAGAGACAACATGTTGGATTTATGTTTGGAAGGGTTGTCACGGTTCGCAACCCAAACTATGGTTCTAACTGAATATTTTTGAACCAGATGCAAACAAGTGGCAGATGTTATCGGAAGGTGAAGGGGTTGTGAATCCTCAAATTTGAAACTCTCATCTAATGATTTTAATCTAATGATTTTAATTAACTCAAACGTAATAAATATTTAATATATTTATTTAGATATTTATAATTTTATCTTCTTAATCTCTTTTCATATCATTTATCATTTTTTCATATCATTTATCATTTTGTCTCCTTCTTCTATCTTAATAATAATTTAATATATTTAAATATATATTTACAATTTTATCTTTTTAATTTTTTTATCTTTTTTTATATTTATTTATTATTTATTAATAATATATTATTTACTCAAAAACCAATAATCAAAATCCGGTCACTGATTCAATTTACTGTTTGTGGAACTACCAGGAGTGAAGAAACCCAACTCGAAGGTTCCATCTTTGGAGACCAAGGTAGTTCCATCAATAAGTGGGTGGGACTGAGTAATGGTGTCAGTTGCATGGGAAAATTGAGAGAAGTACAATAGTAGGGTAAGGCAAAGAAAAATAGCAGAAAGAAGTGTCATTTTGTTTGCATGCAACAATTTCTGCATACTGTGGTAGAAGTCGAAGGTGTATTTGTGAAGATTTGGTGGTGGTTCTGAATAACTTAAAGGGAAAGGGAATGGTTCACGTGGTTGCCGAATTTAACATGATAAGTTATGTGCAATAAATAGAGTAGTTACATGAAGTAATGTGATGGTTCATATCACAAAATATCTCCATATTATTTTACAATAAAAGAGACACTAAGAAGACAAGAGAGGGACAAAAAGATGGCATCACTTAACTTGGTTAGTTGGTCACCTAGTCCATCTAGGTTGCCATATTTGACAACATTATGTGTTGCCATTCTTGTGATATTTGGAATAAATACAGAAGAACTAACGTGTACTAGTAAGATATATAAAGCAAAAAAAAATAAATAAATAAAAAACTAAATTATAAGTGTTAAAATACATTTGGGATATTAACTAGTTTTTAGTATGACCACATTTATGATTTTTTTTAAGTATGATTACAGGTAATTTTTTATGTAGATGGCTTTATTCAAATTATGAAAATTAAGTTTTTGTCTAAATATTTAATATAACTATAAATTATGATTTAAATTTGAGATTATTAATCAAACTAAAATAATCAATCTCATAAATAATATATTTTAAAAAAATACTTAAATAAAATTACTTTTTTATTATTTTTAAAAAATAAAATTATTTAAATATTAGAGAAATATTATAATTTAAAATATTATATTTAAAAAATATTATAAAATAAAATTGAGATATTATAAATATTATTGTTATGTTATAATTATTAATAAAAAATTAAATATTTATTTTAAAGTAACTTTTTTAACAAATATTTTTTTAAATTATTTAATATAACTAATTATCATAATTCAACTTAATTATAAATTATCAAGTGAAAAAATATTTAATTAATAAATATTTGATATTTTTTTATTAAATGAGTGATTATTTATTATAATAAAATAATTTTAAATAATTATTACATAATAAATAAAATTATTTATTGTTATCATAATTTAAATAATTAGTTGGTATTTTTTAAATTTTAATGTTGATTTTAAAATGTTTTTTTAATATATTTTTATTAAATATTAATATAATAATTTAATTAGAAGGATAAGTGAGAGAGGAGAAAAAAGAGATATGGAGATAAAAAAAATAAAAAAAATGCAAAAGGAGAAATATAAAAAGAATTATAGAGAAAAAAATAAACATGAAAAATAAATTTATCTACTTATATAAATAAATTAATAAAGTTTTTATTTAAATAATTTTTTAAAAATATATTATTTATAATATTAATCTAAACTAGTAACACATTAAATAAAAATATATATTAAATGAGGTACAGAATAATGTAAATAAGACGTGATCGACCTTCTTGCCTAACAATTATGGAGGCTGGCCATCTTTTCAGTCTTATCAATGAGCATTGACTCGTCATAGAAAACCAATATTTTAACATAATATATTTAAAAAAAAAAAACTTGAAAAGCATTCCAATAATTGAGATGAATTTGATGATGTATATTGATTTCTCTGTCCCCATATTATTCTTTCAAATTGATAAATATTTTAACAATAATAAGTTTATTTCTCTACCTAAATCTATAACAAATAGTATAAATAAATAGTATATTATTTTAATCATTATAAGTGATAATCTAAAAATAAATTACTCTTTAAACTTATTAGTACTATTTTTATTGTCCTAAAAAATAATTTAGTAACCAATTAAAATTAGTAAAAATACAAACGTTTCACCATCATATATTTTATTTACAATGTTAAATTAATAAAAATAAAGTTTTACTCTTCATGTATCACATATCTTCCACTTTTTATAGGTATTATATTTCTATATTTTTCATACTTGTTAAAATTCTCTTAAATTTTTCCTCTTTTTTTCTCTTATATTACAATTTTATTTGGATATTCTTTTCCCTCTTCATCATTAGTATATAATAAAAAAATACTTTTATTAAATAAAAGATAACATGATTTGATAAATTATGATTAAAAAAAACTATAAAAATGAATCCTTTACGTAATGGTGTAGATTTTTTTTTTTGAGATATAATCAATAAAAAAAATTGTAATATATTTGTTATCATAAATTCATCAAATTTATAATCCTAGGGTTTGGACATATAAAAGGGTCAAGTATGTTTTTAGTCCTTGTATTTTCATGCGAAATAAAAAATAGTCCCTTTGTGAAAGTTCACATTTTTTCACAAAATGATTTCTATATTTTTGAAATTATTGGAATAGGTTCCTATTTTAAACGGCGTTAAATATATGATGACCTGTCTAACGAGAGATAGTATGACACATTCATTATTTGACATGTGTAATTATTAAAAAAAAAAGCAAAACTCTTCTTTAAAAAAAATAGAAAGTATTCAACAGATATTGTTATTAAAAAAAAACAAAATTAAAAAGTATAAGTTTTTCTTTTCTTCTCACGTACCAAAACTCTTCCGTTCTCATCACAACCATTTTTCATTCTCTCTTCTTTTCTCGTCACAACTACTTTTTGTTCTCTCTTCTTTTTTCGTCACACACCAAATGTCTTTTTTTTCTTCCGCTTTTTCTGTAAAGATTGTATGAAGTCAAAGTGACTTTGAAGTTCGAGGATTTCATCGGTTCGTTGTGGTTCGACTGGTAATACGACGGTGGTGCACAACGACGAGTGTGCGACGGTGGTATACCATAGCTAGGATTTTCATTTCCGAAAATTAAGATATGTTTTTTCATTTGCGAAACTAAATATTTGTTTTGTTTATTTTAAAGATGAATTGCATTTAAATTCAAAAGGAATGATTTGAACATAGATCCATTCTTAAATGATTTTTAAATGCTTTAAATTTGGATTTAAATGACTTATAAATGATAGAAAAAATTAAATTTATTTTTAAATGACTTTTAAATGTTATAAATGCGGATTTAAATGACTTTTAAAAGTTTGACACCTTTTAATTTTATTTTTTAAAAATAATTACATATGTCAAATAATAAATGAATCATACAATTTCGTTAGACAGGTCATCATATACTTAACCCAATTTAAAATAGGGACATATTTTAATCATTTCAAAATTATATGAATCATTTTTATATGAATTATGACAGAGAGACTATTTTCAATTTTACATTAAAATACAGGGACTAAAAACATACTTAACCCTAAATAATAAAATTTCTCAAAAGAAGTAATTGTATCCCTAACTTGCATTGTCTTTGACGGGATAAACCTTATCCACATTAAAGAATAAAACTCCATATTTGATTAAAAGTAAGAGGTGATTATTTTATTGAATAAAAGCAATAAAATTTTGAAATTAAATTTGTTTAATCATACATCTAAATATATAAAAGATAGAATTTTTGAGAAAAATAATTTCCCCCAAAATTAAGTTATATGTATATGCTTAAAAAAATAAACGTACGAAAATTGATTAATCAATTGGTAATTAAAAAAATTAAAACATGGTATTGAAAGTTAACCTTTAAGATTAATCATCACCGATGAAAATGAAAAATTATAATTTTATTTTCAAATTTTAATTTTTAAAAATTAACTTCCATTTTGAATAATATATCTCTCTTAGTTCTGCTTTTTTTCAACTTGTTTACAATATGACATTTTTACTCTTATAATACAAAAATAACTATATATATATATATATATATATATATATATATATATATATATATATATATATATGTTATCCATTTTAAATACTATATAGATTTATAAAAGGATTTTGTTCTCAATTAATATTATGCCAGAATTAAACAAAACTTTAATTATAGACAACGTATAAATATATAAATTGATTTATATTTTAAAGAAAATATATCAAAAGTGTTTAATTTAAGTTTATTATGAATTCTTTTAATTCTAATAAATTAATTTAATAAAAAAATGGTTTAAATCACATTACAAAATTAATAATTGACATTGATATAAACATTTTTTTTATTTGATAGTCTGTTATATTTTTAACTTAATGTTACCATACATTGTCATTAAAAATTCGTTTCATTATGTTTAAATTTTATATTTATTTTTTTCATTCTCTTACGAATTGCAGGAGTTCATACTCATATATTTTGGCTTACTTAGCAAAAGGAAAAATAAAGAAAATAAAAAATTTGAGCCTAAATGGATATAGATAACATAGAAGAGATAATTAAGACCCACAACAAGAAGATTGAGATTGTATATATCAAGATTTTAATGTGGTATAAGTACAATAAACCTTTGAATTACAACCCAACAACACCTTATGATTGGTGTCTATGGTAAGAATTAAAGCAATTTCTTATCTGGGTTCCATCTCAGAGATAGTTACTTCGTTGGTTGGACAAAACATATTTTGCCCAAAATCTTCTTCAACCAAAACCCTTTGCACTAAGAAAACTGGCTTTTTGGGTTGTGGTAAAACACTTTCACTCGTTAACATTGTAATAACAGATGTCATATTTGGTCTATCATTAGGTTGATTTTGTACACATAAAAGACCAATATGAATGCATCGTAAGGCTTCAGATAGAACGTATGAGTCCCTTAAACATGTATCGATGAAGTCAATTGGGATGCACTCTATCCAACACCTCCATGCCTACAACATGCAAAACAATTACTCAAATCCAATTCATTATGTAAACATTGAAGTTAATATCGATACTTACATGTTCAATGAGATTATAATTGTGGATTGAGTAGGAAAACCCTTTGTTTTTCTTTCCACTTAAAACCTCTAATAATAAAACACCAAAGCTATAGACATCAGATTTGATGGAGAATACTCCTCCAATTGCATATTCTGGTGCCATATAACCACTGAAAAGAAATAAGAACGTGTAAATTATTCTGAGTTATGATTTGTATGTAATAATATAACTTTATCAGAAGTAAATATGCTTACTATGTACCAACAACTCTTCTTGTATTCCCTTCAATCTGATCACCTGTACCCACTCGAGCTAATCCAAAATCAGAAATCTTTGGATTCATATGATCATCTAACAAGATGTTACTTGATTTTAAATCTCTGTGTATGATCCTTAATCTAGAATCTTGATGAAGATAAAGGAGTCCTCGAGCAATTCCACTTATAATGTTTAACCGTGTAGACCAATCTAGAAATTTGCTTTGAGAACTATCTGTCAATTGATATTTATGTTACCTTTCTTAACCAGTAAATATAGGAATGAAAAGGAATTTCGAAGTTTTGAAAAATCACTAACCAAACAGAAAGAAGTTTAGGCTTTTGTTAGGCATGTATTCATAAATGAGTAATTTTTCCTGCTCTTCAACGCAATAGCCAAGAACTTTGACAAGATTTCGATGTTGGAGTTTAGAGCAAAATATAACCTCATTTTTAAATTCCTTGAGTCCTTGTGCAGATGTATCAGAAAGCCTTTTTACTGCAATATTCTGTCCATCTGGTAATGTTCCCTGCAGGATATAAAATTTAAAAGCAAGTTAAATTGCAAAAAAAAAGAAAAAAAAGAAAAGAAAAAGACTTATGTTCTCTGTTCGTGACTATTTGACTGCAAAGAAGCTTGTTGCAAACATACTTTGTATACAGGACCAAAACCACCTTGGCCAAGCATGTTGTCATTCGAGAAGTCACTAGTAGCAGATGCTATTGTATCAAAGTCAAACAATGGTAGCTCTAGATCATCTTCTTCACCCTGGTTTACTTTTGCTTTTGTATTGATCATGTCTGTTTCATTTGAGATATGGTTAACATAACATGTTACCAACATTGTCTTGTGCTGTATCTAAAGACAAGCTAGCAAAACAAAAGAAAACTCATTTTTCCAAGTTCCAACAAACATGAGAGCGAGAAATGGTAAAAAAAGACCGATTATGAAAATGACAGAAAATATTTTTCCATACAGTAAAGTCTTTTGCTGATAAATTTACATTGACGAGATGAATAAGAAAGCAAAATATACAAATATAATGTGATAAAAAAATTACAACTAGATAGTGTATAAATTATTTAGCTAAATATAATAATCATGAAAAGGGAATCTGATTGAGAAAGTTTACCTTTACCTCTATATTTGCCTTTTCTTTTCTGGTAAAGGAATGTGAATATTAGAAGCACTGCAACAATCGATGAAACAATGCATGTGACCCAAACCACCACTTTTTTTGAACCGTTTTTATCTGCGAAGAGAAATTAAACAAATTGACAATATAATTGAAATAACAAAACCATGTGAAGCAAATGATAGGCTAAAATTTAAATTCAGAAGTGGGTTTGACGTTAATTTTTTTAACTTCATAAAAATATATTTTTTTAGTCTTTAAAGTGTTTACTAAGACATAATGATTCTTCATTTAATTTTTAATTTGTTCAGGTGTTAATTTTAGTTGACTTGATATCTTCCTAAAGGTTAAAACAAGACACTGAAACTGTATCTTAGCCACTAATTTTATAATTTATATTTAAGGCTACAAAAATAACCTCCTAAGATAAAATTTATTTTCATTCCTTTCTATCTGTAGTCAAAATTAGACTCTAATAACCTATTGTAAGATCTAATTCAACTCTATTATGAAGTAAAGAACTGTGTGTACTTATATACTACTATACTAAGGTTGTCTCTCATCATTTAAGAAAGATAAAACAAAATAAGATGTCATACCAATTTGGGACATATCCACTCTAACATATAGATCTTGCCCTGCATTTGGAAGCAATCTCGAATCAATTAGATCACCGAACCAGATGATGCAACCGCTGTAACCACTTCCATTTTCAGTGATATCGGAATTAGCATAAGCAGTGCACGAACAATTTGCCCAGCACTTAGCCTTGCAATCCTCAATCGTCATACTTCGATTCATCCACGATGTTCTAGTGTCGGGAATCTTCATGTTACTAACCGTAACGAACCCGTCTTTCTTATTCTCCCTACACTTCCACGTTTCATTTCTACGCACGCACCCTTCACTCCAATTCTTTGTTCTCCACTTTTCAGGCGATTTTGGCTCAAACCCTTGTAAACACTCGCACGCTGAAGAGTTATCCATCACAGCACAGTACGCGAAGGAGCCACAGTAGTTATAGCCGCAAAAGTTGTCTCTTGGGACAACTAAATCAAGCTTCCAGTTTTGACTTTCGTCCTCCCAAATGAAACGCTGAAGAGTGTGAGCCGTTTGGTTGACCACTGTTCTCAGAATCAACGAACTATTTCGCGGGAAAACTTGATAATAACTCGCCATAGGGTTGTCAACGAAGTTGATATTCACCAATGGACGACGCTGCAATAATGGTGTGGCGCTGAATCGAAAGCCACTCCAAGGGCCACTTCTGTAGAACACTGATGAACCGTCCCAAAGTTGCATTTCGGGGATTTCGGTTCTTGAAACTCCATAAGAAAAATTACCAGTGGATGGGTCTTCCCAATTGTTCCAAGAAGTGATGAATCTGTCGAGACCTGTTGTTACTTCCCACCCTAGCTTCATTCCTGGTAAAAGTGTGTCTGTAGGATAGTCAAAGCTTTGCCACAAGTAGTTTTCAGAATTCTGGTCTTGTTCATCTCTTAGGACAAAGTTGCCTGAGTCCAAAAGCTGTGCTACGGCGTTGACCGATTTAGCTTTTGTTGTTGCATTTGTGGACCAGTGAACGGTGCTGTTGCTGCTGAGAAGAACCAGGTTTCCTTCGTTGGTTAAGGTTAACTTGGTGGAGTTGTTGTTGATGATGGTGTTATTGATTGGATTGTTGCGGTTGGCAACCCAAACAATGGTTTTTGGGGGGATATTTTTGAACCAGATTCCTAGGTAGAGGTTTGTGGAACTACCCGGGCTGAAGAAACCTAACTCGAAGGTTCCTCCTGCAGAAACCAACTTTGTTCCATCGGTAAGTGGCTGAAACTGAGTGATGGTATCGGTTTCAGAGGAAATTTTTGGTGAGAAGGAAAGTAGGGTGGCTATGATAACAAGCATAAAAGGTAGTGGAATGGCCATTCTGTTGATTGCAGCACACACAAACGCACGAATGCGGAGGAAATAAGTAGTTTACTGTAGAATATTTTTACCAATATTAAAAGGGTACACCCTCATGTTTGTTATTTTCACTGTGTATCAGTTGACTTTAACACATATAAGTGTACGTTCTTCAGAAATGGTCCCGAGCTGCGTTTTTAGCCGCCACAATGCTAAGATCACATCAATCACATATCCTCCCAATGTCAAGATTAGCCTATTAAAATTCTGTAATTACGATCTAATCCAAGTTGTTGTGGTGATGTGATACTTCTGTCATTCTCCTACATTTGCCCGACAAAAGGTCAACTATTTTTAATTCTTTTCTTAATCATTCACAAGTTACCCTTTCATATTTTTTAACTAATAATATTTTGAAAATCCATTGACAACTTTCTTATAATAATATAATAATATAAAAATTATCCAATAATTGTATATATAAAAAAGTTGATATTAAAGTATTATTATCCTTTTAATAAGGCTAAAGAAAACTCATGGTTGTCATTATCTGTCAAAAATTCCCTGCTACGTAATTTAAGGTACATAGCTGGCTAGAAACGAATGCTAGAAATTGTTATCAAAAGATGTTTAGGGAATTGTTATAAAAAAAAAAAATGGGGATTTTGGAGGTATGTGACGAGGGGAAGATTATGATTAACGAAGGGGCGTGGCAGACTTTTTGGACTTTACTGCACATGTGCTAGCTATATGGATCACCAGTGTGGATGGAGAAGGTCTCTCGACAAAGATTTCAGAAAAGGTTATTTTATGTCGGTTAAATTCAATGTCGATTAAAGTGACGATATAGATATAGGGGTCATAGAAAGTAAAACTTTTTATGTCAGTTCCTTGACTAACCGACGTAAAAAGTCTTATTTTCTATGTCGGTTTACACTGATAACCGACATAGAAAGTCTTACTTTCTATAACCCTTATATCTATATCGGTTAACAGTAACTGTGATTGTATGTGATATTAATGTTGGTTATTCTTATAATCGACATAAAATGTTAAACTTTTACGTTGGTTATGTCATTAACCGACGTACAAAGTACTTTCTACGTCGGTTAATGACATAACCGACGTAGAAAGTGTGTATTTTTTTTACAGAACCTGCATTTTCTTCACAGATCCTATATTTCTTCGAGTAGACCTGCCTATTCATCATAGTTCCAGACAAATATTCACAGTTCAAAACACTTGTACAGATAGATATGCACAATTCATAGTTCCAGACATATATGTACATATGAAACATATTGAAATCAATATATTTACCTCATAGTTCCAGACAATTCATTTACTTAAATGAATGTAAATTTGCTAACTTAAATCAATTCAATCAAAATTGTTACAAGTCAAATTTGCTATGAACATTGAATACTTAAAAGGAAAGAAGCTCACTGCTCTCTAATATCGTCTAACACTTCAATCTTCAATGGAGATGAGTCTCTAAAATCCTACATATTGAAACATTTCAGATTTAGAAACCATTTACATAATTGGCATATTTGACTTAATTATAGTATATTTACCTCCCTCCATGAGTCAATAATATTTGTGGATACGATGGTGTGCATGTGCTTCATCACATAATACCTGCACTCATGGCTTCCCGATTGGCGTGGACAGTACAAGTTAAATACATGTCAGATTAACTTTAAATGACAAATTGAACAACAGTAAGAGGAATGTTTGGTCACCTTTGGTGCAATATACGTCAACTTCTTTCTAGCATGAGATGGAAGGCCTTGCAACATAAGGTGAGCTTCCAAAGCTCTACAAAAGGACAAAAATTAATTATAATAGAACCTAATTTTGGTGTAAGTGCACATATGATACAACAATTAAAAAAACCAAACTTACGCGTCTATGTGCTTTCTAATATCCAAATAATTTGGTTTCTTGTGTAATGAACACAAGAAATCACAAGAAATTGCCGAGGAACAATGATTATGAGCTGGCAATGACCCCTGCACGTTGAAATAATATTAGTAAAATTTCAGTTGTACATAAATGTGCATTAATTTATAAGATGTATATTTACTGATGTAAGTAAGGTGCTAAGTAGACTTCTTTGCCCCCATTTTGAAATGTCTCTATTAAGTACGTTTACACCTCTTCAGCTTTATTCCCAACGGACTGAATGGCAACAGGCTCAACAAATCCATAGATAAAGGAAATCTTCCTCTCAACATACAAACGATGTAAATACCTTCAACATTGAAAATAAATAAAGTTATAAAATAATGTACCAGTGAGAATATCAAAAACATGTAAATTTACTGACAATTCCCAAAGTTGCAACACTGATACACATAGCATATCAGTACTAGCGAGAATATCAAAAATATCCCTTTGGAATAAAAAAAAAGGGGATCGTCTTGGTCCTACATACGACTTTGGGTGGCATATCTAACTGTATGGGAGTGGTCCCGATGGCCGCTGCTAGTGCACTGAGTCGCTGTAAAGCACTCGGTGGTGGTGGTGTTTCATGCACAACTTCCTTTGTTTTTTCAGCCTCTTTCTATACAAGTACCAAAAATAAATAACAATAATATACATCAACATATAAAAAAATAATAAGTAAAAGGGATAAATGCATGACAAAACCTGTGCATGTGTTGGGATGGGTCTTGTTAATGAAACTGACCATAAGATAAAATTTCCAGGTGTCTGTCCCACTGTTTGAACCTCTTCAGTGGGAATAGGGATTAGGGCAACAACATCCCGAACATCTACAACCACCACTCTTATCATATCATCTCCAATACTCTGGTGGTGGATGGTTGACCCCAATGCATACATCTTACCTAAGGTAAACAAATGATAAAATATTTTAGACTATATAATGCTTAACAGAGTACCAAATACATGTCAAAGATATAATACGTACCATATGCCACCAAATGCTCGGGAGGACCCGCAACATACAACTCACACTTAGCAGTGTCAGTATGAGCAACTTCTGCCCCTCTATCAGGAGCATCACAACTCTCCTTTGTGCTGACATGAATCGGGGATGCCTCTCGTGCGGGAACAGAAGGTTGAGAGGACAAAGATGCCAACTCTGCTCGCATTGAGCTCAATAACTCTGTCTTCAAGTCAGAGTACACCTCATCTCGAATCTCCTTCCTAATTTGTTGTTTGAGGGACTCTAACTCCAACTCATTCAGATTCCTCAAAGTATGAGTTGCCACAGATGGGACACCAAAGTACTGTCTGATGCCCACCCCTTGTCCAGCAGCACGGACACGTCCAGGATGCTCTGGGGTACCGATGGCCACTACCAATATATCCTCACGGCCATGTGGGTGGAATGATCCCTGAGTGCTCTGCTTAACCAACTCATCCTACAACACAAAGGAAGAATTTTTTAGCAAATACATATGTCTATTGTAGTATAACATATATAATTAGTTTAGGGTATGCTACTTACAATACGTTGAGATACAACATGAGTTTGCTCAGATAAGTAATTCCCTGATGAGTTCTGGCGAGCTCTCTTCCATTTATCATGGCGTGAAGGGCGAGTGACAGAACTCACAACCGAGTCATCTGAAGGTTGACTTGAAGATGTCTCCTTTGTCATCTTCTCCTCCAATTTCTCATAACCCCTACGAGACAACCTGTGGGGGTGAATATTCTTTCTCTGAATATCCTATGCCTTCTGGCGCTTAGCCTGTTGCATTCCATGTTAAATACCAGATTTAAAACCTCTATTTTAAAAAAATGACTGCAAACAAATGACAAATGTGCTAACTTGAAACTTAGGGTCTAAACGTTGAGTCTGAAATGTCTGTCATGTCTCCTCATCCAAAAACTGATACTGGTCACATGGGTTCTTGTTGCTCAATGCCCCATATATGTATCGACTAGTCAGATCACTCTTAAAACCTCTCCAGCGTTCCCCAGCATATGAGATCCACTTTGTCCTCAACAAAGTGGTGTTAGGGACATCATATGTGACCTACACAATAAAAATAACATGAAGTTCCCAAAAAGTTAAATATATATACATGTTAAATGCTAAATGAAATTTAATTTAAGAGTAGGTACCAGGATACTCTGCCAAATCTGCTTCTTCAGTGTCTCTGGAACATGGTCCCAATCCTTAATAAGAATAATAACCTTGCTTCTCCCAAGCAAGGTCAAATAGCTAGTGAATCTAGCATTGTGCTCTCCTGTGGCAATACCTGTTTGCATGTCAAACTGGATAGACAATTTCTGATCGGAGCTACGGTTGATATTCAAGTCCCTCAACCGTGTAGCACGCCTACCCTTTTTCCTGGTAGACGGCTGACTCTGATCACCACCTTGTGTAGGAGGGGGGGGGGGGCTATGTAGGAGGAGGGGTACCAGATGAATCTGCCATATCTGTGTTCAAAGAAAAAAATAATAGTCATTAGTTTAGACAATATGACTGAAGATAAACAAAAAAGTGCATACATTAAAAAATAATAATTAAAAAAAGTGCATATATTATCAAGTTGGATCATTCTCCCAAAATCCTTCCATATGGTCATAACATGTGGCATGCACATTATCTATTTCTACATCAACACTCAAGTTTGGCATATTTGAAGAGAAACATGGTGTCTCCGGTATATCAAGTACTAATTCATCATTCTCATGAGAAGTATACATGGGTTTTCCTTGTAGAACCACTGACCATCATTTGTTAGCGGGATCAGTGACATAAAACACTTGTGTCGCCGCCTCCCAAAAAGGGTACGGTCGGAGCGACACGATGGTTTTTCGACCCTCTTTGATTTTCGCGTTTTTTATTGGTGGTTACAACGTCCTTAGGTTGTCCGATAACCGGGCTAACCTGGAGACGAGGTTTTCGAAAAGTATCCTTGAGTTGTCCGATAACCGGGCTAACCCAAGGACTTATTTATTTTTGGTTCTATGGAGTCGCCACCGATGTTTTTACCGGAAACATCGGAAAAGGGGTTTTGAAAGGCGTTGGTTTTCGAAAACCAACTTTGGTCATTAGAACCAGAGTTGGGTAAGGGAGTTGGTTACGTGCAAAGGGAGTATTAGTCCCTTTACGACGCCCCTTTCGGGTTCCCTATGACAGGCCGGCTTATTTTATTAATAAACTAGAAAAATACACTTTCGCCCTTTTTATTCTGCGGAATTTAAGAGTATGACTACATGACCCTAATATCTATTGCATAATTTAAGATAAAAATGGTAAAGGTGAAGAGAGAGAATTTGAACCTCCGAAGCAAGCTCTTTATATTATTTCTCTAAAAAATAGGGTGCTTTATGGCAGCCCTTCACTCTACAAGACGTCGGAAAACTTCTCGAACGCTGAAAATCACTCTTGAAAGCACTCAGAAGCTCCGGAAATGCGTCGGAGGGATTCTAGAGAGAAGTTTTTAGAGAGAAGGGAGAGCTATGCAGCTGTGGTGTGTGGAAATGAGGGGGGGAGAGCCCCTATTTATAGGTTTTCGCGCTGTCAGGCGGCGAGACCGCCGGTCTCGTCTGACAGGGTCGAGACCGCCGTCTCGTCCAACGAGACCGCCGTCTCGACCTGTCAAAATGGCGAGACCGCCGTCTGGGTGAACGAGACCGCCGTCTGGGTGAACGAGACCGCCGTCTGGGTGAACGAGACCGCCATCTCGTCTTTCGTAGGTGGCGAGACCGCCGTCTCGTTAAGCGAGATGGCGGTCTCACCTCCTACGTGAAGCGAGACGGCGGTCTGGGTTGTCCAGAAGGCGGTCTCATCCCTTCGAGGCGAGAAAACTTATTTTTTGGTACAGAAACTCCCTCCTATCCTAGTATGGGGCCTAATAGTCTCTCCTAATGGCTTGTTAGGCTTGTCCATCTTCAAATAGGAGGTCTTCTGGTCTTTATTTGGAGGCCGGGCAAGATTTGGGGTCTACAGCTGTCCCCCCTTTACCCGTCCAGTCGACTGCTGGCCTTCTGTGTCGGGATGATCGACTGGGGGGTAAAGAAGTTGACCCTCTTGCCCGGTTGCCCTTCAGACGTTCCGTCTTGCGGCGGTTGATCTTCTGGGAAAAACTTTGGTGTTCGTGCACTTCCGAGATACTACTGCTGGCGTAGCCGATCCCTTCGGTGAACACGTGGTAAGACCTCAGGAACTCCTTATGACGGAGCCGATCCTTCGGTTGATGGGTACGAACCCCCATCTGGTTTGACGAGTACGAACCCCCGCCCGGTAAGCCCCCTTTTGTAAGGCTTGATGAGTTTACACCCCCATCTAGTGTTTGACGAGTACTAACCCCCGCCCGGTAAGCCCCCTTTTGTAAGGCTTGATGAGTTTACACCCCCATCTGGTGTTTGACCTCCGGATGCTCCATCTTGCGGTAGCTGATCCTTTGGTTGACGAGTACGAACCCTCGTCTGGTTTGGTGCCTCTGGACGCCCCTTTTTGCGGTAGCTGATCCTTTGGCGATGGTGGCGGCTTACTGATTCTGATCATGCGCCGATGTGAAACCTTAGGATGCTCCTTCTGACGGTAGCCGATCCTTCGGTTGATGGGTATGAACCCCCATCAGGCTGGTAGTTGCAGTCCGTTGTGTGGGACTGGATGGGTATGAACCCCCCATCAGGGTGGTACAGTCCGTTGTGCGGGACTGGATGGGTATGAACCCCCCATCAGGGTGGTACAGTCCGTTGTGCGGGACTGGATGGGTATGAACCCCCCATCAGGGTGGTAGTGCGACTTACTGATCCGGCTCGAGCGCAGATCAGGCGCACATCTCTGGAGAGTGCTTCTTGTGTTGAGTTGACTGCTTTTCGGATTTCTTGAATAGTCATCCGGGTCACGTCGGGGATTTTGTTGGTGTTCATCCGACCTTTGTTGATTGTCGGGGATTCTTTGTTTTTGATCTTTTGTGGTGGTCATCCAACTTTACTGGTTGTCGGGGATTTTTTGATAAGTGCCTCTTAGGTAGGCAGGAATCCTCTGGGGATTTGTTGATCTTGGTGACGCCTCTTGAGTAGGCGGATATCCATTGAGTTTTTGGTAATGCCTCTAAGTAGGCAGATGTTCCGTTTGGAGGTGAAGACTTTTGGTTTTGTTTTTTTTCTTTGCCTCTGAATAGGCTAATGTCCCTTTCTGGGGAAATCGGCTCTCGCTTGCCAGATCTTGCCTATGCCTAGGCAAATGACTCTTCTAAGGATGTGAGTCTGGAATTTGCCTTTGTCATAGGCTCACTGGGGATGATTTTTCTTTTTTTTTGTGATCCACCGGGGAATTGATTGCCTTCCCGGGGATCTAATTTCGATTTGCCCCCTGAGGAAATGGAGTTTTGACTCCTTAATTGATGTGGGTGCGAGCTGGCTTTTGTGGTGCTCTTATTTTGTTGAAGGAATGGAATTTCCAATTCCTTTTTTGATTCTTTCTTTTCCTGAGGCGACCCGCTTAGGGAGCAAGGATTTTCATTTGATTTCGCTTTTTTCCGCGATTTATCTCTTTTTTATCGCAATTTTGAAATCTGGCTTTTGTGGGGATAATGCGTAAGCCTTTTTACTTTTTAGTCTCTTTTTATTACGCTGGCTTTTTCCTTCTTTTTGGGGGTCCACTAAGGATCTTTCTTTAGTTTAGTGATCCACCAGGGAATTAGTTGACTTCCTGGGGATCTGATTTTTCTTTTCTGGGAATGGAGTCTTGACTCCTTGATTGATGTTGCTGCGAGCTATACTTGTGAAGCTCTTATTTCACTGGAGAGTGGGAATTTCTGATTCTTTTTTTGTTTTTTTGGAGATCCATTTGAGGATTTTTATTCGGCCTTCTCTGTCATGGCCTTTTTGGACATCCGCTGGGGATGCAAGGGTTTTCTTATTTTTTCCTTTTTTTTTTTGTTGAGCCCTTATTGGTATGGAGATTGGACTCTTTTGATTGTTGATGATGGTGGGCTCTTGAAGCCTTTATTCTCCACTGGGGAGTGTGGAGGCGACTTTGGGTGAGTGTGCTCGATGACTCATGTGGTGATGTAGCTGAGTCGTGAGGAGTACTTTTGTTTTGCCTTCGGAGTAGGCAAGGATCCTCTTAGGGATGACTAAGCCTTTCCGTCGGCTTTTCTTTTATGATGTCTTGATGATTGTGCCCTCTTTTATTGGGTGATGATTGGAGTTTTGGCTTCTGGAAGCTTCTTATAACAATTCGCTCTTCTTTCTTGAGAAATGTTTGAAGACTTCTTATTTTCTCGTGCCTTCTTTTCTGGGTAGAAGGATGGTAGCTGGAGCTCTTGATTTTCAGAAGCTCTTATTCTGCTGAGTCGCTTGATTGACGACTTGCTCCATTTTCTTGAGGGCATTATTTGGAGACTGTTTTCTTATTTTGCTCAGTCTCAGTGATCCTGTTTTCAATCACAATCATGGAGCTAGTCTCCTTATATGCATGAATGCTTTTTTTTTTTTTTTTTTTACCTTGACAAAGTCGTTTTGTGAGACTACTTGTGTGTGGATGCTTTAAATGCAATCTTTTGATTGATGCATCTGGAAAAGTGACTGACATTCTCCTGCTGGACTCTCATGATTATGATGAAGGACCCCTCTCTTTTATTCATTTTTTGGTTTAGCCCTATCTTTTGCCTAGACCGCCCTTTTGGGGTTTTCGGTCTAGCGGGCTGCCTTAATTTTTGCCTAGGATATCTTAGCGGGCTTTTTCCTTTTTTATGAATGCCCTAACTTTTGCCTAGACCGCCCTTTGCGGGTTTTCGATCTAGTGGGCTACCCTAACTTTTGCCTAAGAATCTCCTAGCAGGCATTATTCTTTTTATTCTCATTTTTTCTTTATCTTCTCTTTTTTGAGAGATAGGAGTCTATCATATGCATGCAATGTTTGCGATATGCATCCTATAATACTTTTTCAATTAATTTTTCAAAAGGATTAACCAATGTGCTTGAGCTTCTGATGAGCTTCTGACGTTATGTGCTTTCGTCGATAGGGATAGGTTGTACCCATTTTGCCGTCTTCGATTTTTTTCATGACCGAAGAATGATTGTGTTAATTGTAGAGCGACTTGTCATCTTAGTGCGCCCCTCCCTTTCCTTAGGGATGTCGATCCTCTTATTGATTACTATCTCCACATTTCCCTACTAATTATTAAAATGTCGTAGTGGTAATGGTCAAGAGAAAAGAAGGAAGAGGATATTTAATTCAAAAGCTTGTGTTTTAGATTTGTTTTATTTTGACAAAAATGGTTTTTGTAAGCATGGCTAGCCAAGGTTGGTTAGAGTGTTTAGGCTAGTTTAGACAAACGTTTTGTTTATGGAGTGGCGTCTTATTGTATGACGCTTGCTATGACTGATTGACTTTCCTAGTCTGCCCTTTGGGTTTTCAGCTTAGGATGTTGTGTTTTGTTTTGTCCTAACTTTTGTCTAGGTTTCTTTTTCCTTGTTTTGGAAACCTAGCGGACTTTATTTTGTAACCCTAATTTTTGCCTAGGCTACCCTTTATGGTTGTTCAGGTTTCCTAGCGGGTTTACCCTAGCTTTTGCGTAGCCCCCTTTTATGGGTTTCCTACCGGGTATCTTGCCCTCTCTTTTTGGCCTTTAGCTTTTATGGGCTTCTTTTGATTTTTGTTTTCTTTTTGCACAACATTGGCGAAACATGGCTTTATTTATGACGAGGTAAAACCTTATTTTGTGTTTCTAGTCAATCAATGGTGATGAGTGGTTTGACTTTTATTTTGGTCAATGGCGTATTTTGACGCATTTTTGAAAACGTTTGCTTAAACATGGTTATTAATGAGGTTTAGACATGAATAGCAAGAAGAGAAGTAGATAGTAAGAATGACATTCTTTGTAATTAATAGGGAAATGTGTGCCCTACAATGCTCGGGGGTCGGGCTAGCCCTGAGGAGTAATCTCTAATAGTCATTGGATTTACGAACCCTAAGAATTAGAAGGAGAACACCTAATGACTAAAGTCACTTTTGACGCTTGAACCCCTCTATTTGATTTGAGGTGCAGAGGGGAGACTTCCCTTTTCTCTATGTAGCTTGATCCTTTGCAGGGTAAAGCTTCAAAGGATTGTCTTTAAAATCTGGTGGCTCCCTTATTCCTTGAGAGTTCCTAATGAGCCCTTGGTTTGGGCGATATCCAAATTACGTGGGTCACCTTCATATTGTTGGGGAAGTCTTTTCATATTGGCAAAAGATATTTCAAAGGTCCTCTTCAGCCGCATCCATTCAAGGTAGGACAGACGACTTACTGGTCTGAATGTCGTCTCTAGCTTAAATTATGACTGGCTTGTCGCCTACCCTGAGCTTGTCTCTTTGGCAGAGCGTCATGAATTTCCTCAGCGTCGTGAATCCAAAGTCTCTTCAATTTCCTTTTTGGATTATGTTTTTCTTCGGTCTTATTTTTCCTTTATTGGTAGGAGCGTCATCTTACAGCTCCTTGGGGGAATAAATTCTTTCTTTTTTAATTTTACCCCCAATGCTAGCTATGTTGGAGATATCCTTATTGATGGACGATGTTTATGTGTATCTCCATGGTGCAATCTTATTTGATGTATGGGGACATAAATAAATGTAACGGCATCCTTGCCCTCTTTTCCTTATTGACTTGGATATCCAATGGTTGAGGCTTGTTATCCTCCTTGGGCGGATCAACCATTGGAGAGAACTTGATGACGAAAGGCTTACTCTCCATCTTATTCCGATTCATGGAAAGCACATCGACTAATCCTTTCTTTTTTATTATCTTATTATTATTATGCAATTTATGAATGCGATAGACGTTTGAAGAGATGATGAAACCAAACAATTTTATGTATTTCATCCAGACAGTGTACATTCCTCAATGCAATGTTTCGAAGTACATTGGTTGGTTAAAATTTGTGTGTATTTCCTTTTTTGACTTCCTGTGTATGGCATGTGAATGCCCTATCCTCTTCACATGGTATTGAGGAATGTCCACTTTCTTCAACCGTCTTCTACTAGATGATGTTATGAGGATGAAGTTTGGTGGATGCATGTATGCAAGTGTTTGTTTTTTCCTAAACATTATCATGTTTTATTTTCTAACATGATGTATGATAGTGTTTGGGATTTTGTGTTTTTTTTTTGTATGCGGATGAGGGTATGAAGAATACCAGCCGCTTTCTAGAATGCAAAAATATTTTTATTGAATGATATATGAGATGGATATTCCTTAAGACAATGACTTAGGTATCCTCCTTAAAGCTTATGCTTTGTGGGGTATGCTACCCACCTCGGTGTAATGGTTCCTTCCCCATCACAGATTTGACAAGTATAATGGCAATCACCGTCACACCTTAGTACACTTGTCCCTTCCTTGTCGCGAAGGTCACAAATGTGCTCGGGGCCTCTTTCGCCATTATCTTAGGGATATCTAATGCTCCCTAGAATGAATGTATTTATGTATGCACTACCAAATTTTTTTTTTTTTATGATAGCAGATATTGAAAATGGAATAACTTTTGACTGGGTTGTCCGATTTGGACGTACAACATGTCAAAATGAAGAGAAAAGGGTGAAGAACCAAGTTGCAAATTCCCGTAGGGGATTTGGCCCAGTAATTTTCCCAAAAAATGCCTCTAAGACCTACTTTTGAGGGATTTATTAAAATGATGCGTATGCACACTTATTTTTTTCTCTTGGTTTTTCCACTTATGATGCAATATGAATGATACGACTTTGTCAAAATTATTTTATAAATGTTTTGATTTTGTTTATTATTATTTCATTTATTATGGATTTATTTTATAGCCTTTTATCTCTTACGTCGGACTGCGTGGCTACTTAGCTTACAAAGAACCTGAAACCAGGCTAGCTAAAAGGCGAGACTATCAGAGATAAAATATGGCTTTATGTGAAAAATATTTAGCGTCCCTTATCTCTTACATCGGAACTGCGTGGCTACTTAGCTTACAAAGAACCTGAAACCAGGCTAGCTAAAAGGCAGACTGTCCGAGATAAGGGTGTTTATTTGCGAAAATATTTTTGTGATTCTTGTTCTGTTGTTTGTTTATGCTATGCAATCAAATGCAACAAACAAATGCACATACAATTCACTCATCCGCGAACAGGCGAGATTTCGTTTTTATCACGAGGTAGGGTTTTCCTTCAGAAAAGTGCATTGGTTAGGGTGGGTTCTAACTGTTCTCACCAGGCTAAGGCCCCCAAGGTGCCCCCATTATAGGGTCCCCACTCTCCAGCCGTCCAACCATGCTCAGCACTAAGGCCGAGTCGGTCTTGTTGCCAAAAGAGGAAGGTTATCACCTTGAGTGGTGGTTTCCGATCACATTGGTGGGCACAAGGCCCTAACTGCATGCGACACGTACACTGCCACCCACTCCCTATGGTTATCTCACTTGCCCCGGGTATAGGGGAAGCTGTTGTGTGCAAGGGATTGTGTGCGGTTTATATTTCAAGTAATTTGCAAGTATAAACAATCAACGATTTATTAAAGCCAAACAATAAAACATGTTATAAATACAAGTTAAGGGCTAAAGTGTTATTTTCTTGGTTTATTTATTGTTTAAGCCGGCCCATCACTAAATGGGATCAACTCTCTAGGCTTCCCCAGTGGAGTCGCCATCTGTCGCCGCCTCCCAAAAAGGGGACGGTCGGAGCGACGCGATGGTTTTTCGACCATCTTTGATTTTCGCGTTTTTTATTGGTGGTTACAACATCCTTAGGTTGTCCGATAACCGGGCTAACCTGGAGACGAGGTTTTCGAAAAGTATCCTTGAGTTGTCCGATAACCGGGCTAACCCAAGGACTTATTTATTTTGGGTTCTATGGAGTCGCCACCGATGTTTTCACGGAAACATCGGAAAGGGGTTTTGAAAGGCGTTGGTTTTCGAAAACCAACTTTGGTCATTAGAACCAGAGTTGGGTAAGGGAGTTGGTTACGTGCAAAGGGAGTATTAGTCCCTTTACGACGCCCCTTTCGGGTTCCCTATAACAGGCCGGCTTATTTTATTGATAAACTAGAAAAATACACTTTCGCCCTTTTTATTCTGCGGAATTTAAGAGTATGACTACATGGTCCTAATATCTATTGCATAATTTAAGATAAAAACGGTAAAGGTGAAGAGAGAGAATTTGAACCTCCGAAGCAAGCTCTTTATATTATTTCTCTAAAAAATAGGGTGCTTTATGGCAGCTCTTCACTCTACAAGACGTCGGAAAACTTCTCGAACGCCGAAAATCACTCTTGAAAGCACTCAGAAGCTCCGGAAATGCGTCGGAGGGATTCTAGAGAGAAGTTTTTAGAGAAAAGGGAGAACTATGTAGCTGTGGTGTGTGGAAATGAGGGGGGGAGAGCCCCTATTTATAGGTTTTCGTGCTGTCAGGCGGCAAGACCGCCGGTCTCGTCTGACAGGGTCGAGACCACCGTCTCGTCCAACGAGACCGCCGTCTCGACCTGTCAAAATGGCGAGACCGCCGTCTGGGTGAACGAGACCGCCGTCTCGTCTTTCGTAGGTGGCGAGACCGCCGTCTCGTTAAGCAAGACGGCGGTCTCACCTCCTACGTGAAGCGAGACGGCGGTTTGGGTTGTCCAGAAGGCGGTCTCGTCCCTTCGAGGCGAGAAAACTTATTTTTTGGTACAGAAACTCCCTCCTATCCTAGTATGGGGCCTAATAGTCTCTCCTAATGGCTTGTTAGGCTTGTCCATCTTCAAATAGGAGGTCTTCTGGTCTTTATTTGGAGGCCGGACAAGATTTGGGGTCTACAACTTGTTTTGCCTGAGATGCCATGATAAATGGTTCTTCGGTATAACGAGTATTTTCAAGGTCAACCAAGGTAAATCCAAGATCGTCAGTGAAGATACCATTATTAAAGTCAACCCACTTACATTTAAAAATAGGTACTCTGAATATCGTGTAATCTATTACCCAAATCTCTTCAATTACACCAAAGTAGCCCATTGACGCCCTTATCGAATACTTATCCTTTGAACTCGAGAAATGCATTTATTCAACCACCACCATGACTCCACTATTTTGCATTGTTCTTATTTCATCTTCTCCCTTTGTATAAAATGAATAGTTATTTATATCATACCCACCCCAACATATCACATCAAAGTTTGGCTCACATGCTAGCCACTTTAGTGTATCAGAAGCTGTATTGTCACCTTCAATTTGTTGTTTAAACCACTTCAAAAAGCTCTTATTGTGTTCAGTAATCACCCACTTTTTAGGCATACGTGGATTATTTCGCTTCACAATGTCTTTATGAGCACTTAAGTAAGGGATGACTTCTTCAGTGTTATTCAATATGTACAAATGCGCTTGAAGTACTTCATCTCGACACATTGTCACAACTTTTGCACCTCGAGTTCCTCTACCAAGACCTATTCCATGGTAACGAGTCTTAGGTAACCCTATAGCTTCAAATTTTGATAAGTATTTTGTGCAAAACTCAATAGCTTCCTCTGCAATATATCTTTGAACAATTGATGCTTCAGGACGATATTGGTTCTTCACATACCCTTTTAATATCTTCATGTATCGTTCAATAGGGTACATCTATCGTAAGAAAACTGGACCACATATTCTAACTTCCCTGGCTAGATGAACAATCAAGTGAACCATAATATCAAAAAATGATGGAGGAAAGTACATCTCAAATTGACACAATATGACTGCAGCCTCATTCTCTAACTGATCCAAAACATCCGGGTCCATATCTTTACTACATATGGCATTAAAAAAGAAGCATAATCGAGTTAAGGAATATCTAACATTGTCTGGTAAGATACCTCGAATAGCCACAGGTAGAAGTTGTTGCATCAATACATGACAATCATGAGATTTTAACCCAAGCAATTTTAGATCTTTCATAGATAGAAGTCTCTTCACATTGGAAGAGTAACCAAATGGAACCTTCACACCTCGTAAAAACTCACAAAAACTTCTCTTCTCTTTTTTAGACAGTGTGTGACATGCTGGAGGCAAGTATGTTCGGTTACCATGAGTTTGAGGAGTTAATTGTTCTCTTATACCCATTTCAACCATGTCCAAACGAGCCTCGACACCATCTTTTGTTTTTCCTTGAATGTTAAGGAGTGTTCCGATGATACTGTCACACATATTTTTCTCTACATGCATGACATTTATACAATGTCTCACATCAAGAACCCTCCAATATGGAAGAACAAAAAGGATTGACATTTTCTTCCATATACCTGTTGAACATACAAGGACTTGATGTTGAACTTACATGAACATAAAGCTTGATGATTTTGATGATGATTAGAGAACAAAGAACTTAGAGAGTTGAAGACTTATATTATTGTGTAATAACTCTGTTTTGATGAGTTTGAGTCTGTAATATTATAGTCTAAGATAACCGATACATAGTCTACTCTTTAGAAGCTTCAAAAACTCATATTTATCAAAAAGGCTCGGGTTTAATCGATTAAAACACCAGATAATCGATTATTACAGTGAGAAAAACCATTTTCTGTATCAGCTCACTGTGATAATTGATTAAGACACCTGTTAATCAATTAGCAGGCCTGTTAATCAATTAACAGGGCAAATAATCGATTAAACTAGTGTGTTTTGGGGTTCTGTTGATTCTGGCTCTGTAATAATCGATTAACACTTGATTTAATCGATTATTTCAGTCAGATATGGATTTTGAACTTCAAATTAAACATATTTTCAAAAACCCTAATCCCAATACACCTAGTTTCGAAAATCCCCAATTCCCAAACCCTAATTCATCTACTTAAGGTTCTTTAAGGCTCTCAGAAAATTGAACAACCTTTTTCAAACAAAAGTTAAGAGTTGTGATTGCTAGAGAACTGTTTGTTGGAGGAAAAAGGGGCTTTTGGAACCTGGTGTGGGCTTGAAGCGATAAGAATCACTAAGTGGAGTTCTTAGTGGATTGTGTGTTGTGTCGTCTCTAGGGAAAACTATTCTTCATCTCTTGTGGGACTCAAGAGATGTGTTTTCGTTACTTTATCTTTTTCATTTGTAATATGCTTGTATAACTTTGATTATAGTGACAACGTTAATCCTCTGTTTGAGTGATTAACAACTGGATGTAGGGTCTTTTGATCCGAACCAGTATAAATATCCTGTGTAAGACTTTATCCTTTTCTTATTTACGTTTACACAATATTTTAATCGGTAAAATTTGGGGAAAATTTTTAAAACCTAATTTTTGTTAAGAAACCAATTCACCCCCCCTCTTGGTTTTTGTCCGACTACACAAACATTCCGCTGCGCGATTCTAACAAGTGGTATCAGAGCTTGCTTTGATAGTCATTCAAATTTTTTGAAAAATGGCCGGACAAAATCAAACGTTTGCCGAAGGTGCGTCTATCAACAGACCCCCACTTTTTGCGGATCAAAATTATCCTTTCTAGAAAGTTAGAATGCAAATTTTTGTAGAGTCTGTTGATAGAGGCGTTTGGGACATTATTTTAAACGGTCCCTATATTCCTAAAGTTACTGAAAATGGAGTAGACGTTCCTAAACCATTTTCTAGATGGACAGCGGAGGAAAATAGAAAAGCTCAATTTAACGTTAGGACTAGAAATATTATTTCATCTGCTTTAACCCTTGATGAGTTTTATAGGATCTCCGTGTGTAAAAGTGCTCAAGAGATGTGGGAAATGCTGAGAGTAACCCACGAAGGTACCGACGATGTTAAGAGAGCACGGAAAAATTCTCTAATCTAAGAATATGAGATGTTCCGAATGCAACAAGGCGAAATGATATTTGACGTTCAAAAGCATTTCACACACATTGTGAACCATCTCACCGGATTAGGTAAAATTTTTGACGTTGATGAATTAAATGTGAAAATATTGAAATCTTTGGATAGGAAATGACAACCTAAAGTGACGGTAATCTCAGAGTCACAAAACCTTGCCACAATGTCTATGGCGGCGCCCTTTGAAAAGTTGAGAGAGCATGAGCTTGAGCTAGGAAGACTAAATGATGAGGAAGGACAATATCAAAAGAAGAACTTAGCCTTCAAAACTGAAATTTCCAAAGGTAAGAGTAAAAAGGAAGAAAAAGACTCGAAGAATGAAGAAGAAGAATTGAGTCTTATGATAAAGAAGTTTACAAAATTCATGAAAGCCAAAGGAAGACATCCATTCAAAGGTAAAGGAAAGGTAAGAGAAAATTCTTCTATAAATATCAAATGTTATGGCTGTGGTGAAACAGGACATGTGAAGACCGAATGTCCAAACAAGAAAAATGAAGAAAACAAAGGCAAAAAGTTCTTCAAGAAGAAAGCCTACATCGCTTGGGACAATAGTGATTCAAGTTCGGAATCAAGTGACTCAGAAATTGAAGCCAATATTTGCTTAATGGAAAATGACAACATATCTTCCGACTTTGAGGTAAGTGATCCTGACTCATCTTCAAGTGATGATAAAAATAAATATGATGAACTGCAAAATGCATATAATGAATTGTTTAGTGCCTTTAAGGACTTGAAAAATGAATATAAATATGTGAAAAAGAGTTTAAGTAGATCCGAAAAGGAGGTTGAATCATTAAAAACGAAAATTACATGTTTAGAGGAAAAGGAAACCTTAGAAACGAAAATTGTATGCATAGATGAGAATGATGATAAGAATATAGCATGTGCATCTTGTAAAGAGTATGAATATGATATTGATATACTTAACCATTTGCTAGATAAAGCCGAAAAGGAGATAAGTAACATAAATAAAGATAAAGTTGTTATTGCTCAAAATAGAGTAAACCATCATGTTCCTTTGAAAAAGCCTAAGATTAAAAATAAAAGAGTATGGGTAGAAAAAGGAACGAGGGCACCTATTGTTAGAAATGCATCATATTCAAAAGCTATATCTAAAGCATGTTTTTATTGTATGAAACATGGTCACACGTCAAATAGATGTAAAATCAAACATTTTGGTGTTCCTAAAGGAAAATACATTTGGGTTCCTATTGTTAAATAATTTGTTTATCTCTAACCCCAAGGACCCAAAAGTTATGGGGACCTAAGTTTACTATGTTCTTGTTTTGTAGGAAACTTCCAAATCAAAGAAGTCTATGTGGTATCTTGATAGCGGATGCTCAAAGCATATGACTGGTGATAAAACAAAATTTGTGAGTTTCAAAGCTAAAGAACAAGGATATGTAACTTATGGGGACAACAACAAAGGGAAGATTCTTGGAATTGGAAATATAGGTGGTGCAAACACTTTGGAAATTAAGGATGTGCCTCTTGTTGATGGGCTAAAGCATAATCTCCTTAGTATAAGTCAACTATGTGACAAAGGATTTAAGGTAATATTTGAAAGTAAATTTTGCACCATACATTTGATAGATTCTAAAAATGTAGCATTAAAAGGCATTAGGCATAATAACATATACTTGATTGATTTGGATTGTTTACATGATTCTAGTATAACATGCTTAGTTGCTAAGGAAGAGAACCCTTGGTTATGGCATAAGAGAGCAGCTCATATAAATATGCATCATTTAAATAAATTAATATCAAAAGACTTAGTTGTTGGTTTGCCTAAGTTAAAGTTTGAAAAAGATAGGTTATGTGATGCATGTCAAAAAGGTAAACAAGTGAAATCATCATTTAAATCAAAGAGTGTCATTTCCACATCAAAACCTTTAGAATTATTACATTTAGACTTATTTGGTCCTTCTAGGATAAAAAGCTTTGGTGGAAATTATTATGGACTTGTGATTGTTGATGACTTTTCTAAATATACTTGGACATTTTTCTTGACTATAAAAAGTGAAGCTTTTAAGGTCTTTAGAAAGTTTGCAAAGCAAATTCAAAATGAGAAAGACCTAAGAATTAAAGTTTTAAGAAGTGACCATGGTGGTGAATTTCAAAATGAAAAGTTTGAAAATTATTGTGAGGAAAATGGAATATTGCATAATTTTTCTGCTCCTAGGACTCCCCAACAAAATGGTGTAGTTGAAAGGAAAAATAGGTCACTAGAGGAACTTGCTAGAACAATGCTAAATGAATCAAATGTTCCTAAATACTTTTGGGCTGATGCGGTTAGTAGTGCATGTTATGTTTTGAATAGAATGCTCATTAGGTCAATTATAAAATCAACTCCCTATGAATTGTTAAATGGTAGAAAGCCTAATGTTGCTCATTTGAAAATATTTGGATGTAAGTGCTTTGTGTTAAATAATAGAAAGGACAACTTAGGAAAATTTGACTCAAAAGCCGATGAAGGTATTTTCTTAGGTTATTCACTAACTAGCAAAGCATATAGAGTGTTTAATAGAAGAACTTTAAATGTTGAAGAATCTATACATGTTACTTTTGATGAAATTGTAGACCTTGGGGGAAATCCTCTTGAGTCAAATAAAGAAATTGCAGGTGATGATGAGTACATAAGAGAGGCTCTTGATGAATTGTATTTGGAAGAAAATGAGTCTTCTCAAACACCTGAATTAACTAAAGAATGACAATCAAGGGGACTTTCAATGGACAATATTATTGGTGATATCTCAAAAGGGGTAAGAACTAGAAATATGACTAATTTCTGCATGTATGCAGCTTTTGTGTCACAGATAGAACCCAAAAATGTTGAGGAAGCGCTTAAAGATGACCAATGGTGCATAGCTATGCAAGAGGAACTTAACCAATTTGAAAGGAATCAAGTCTGGGAATTAATCCCAAGAGAAGAATCACATCAAGTAATTGAAACTAAATGGGTATTTCGAAACAAACTTGATGAAGATGGTAATATAACAAAGAATAAAGCCAGACTTGTTGCCAAAGGGTACTGCCAGGAGGAAGGTATTGATTATGATGAAACTTATGCTCCTATTGTCAGGTTAGAGGCTATACGCCTACTTCTTGCTTATGCATCATTGATGAAATTTAAATTATATCAAATGGATGTTAGGAGTGCATTTTTGAATGGGTTTATTAAAGAAGAAGTTTATGTGGAGCAACCCCCTGGATTTGAGGATTTTAGTTATCCTAATCATATCTTTAAATTGAAGAAATCATTATATGGTTTGAAATAAGCTCCTAGGTCTTGGTATGAAAGATTAAGTAGCTTTCTAACTTCAAATGATTTTTCTAGAGGGAAAATTGATTCTACTTTGTTTATAAAGAAAGTAAAAGAACATATCTTATTGGTTCAAGTTTATGTTGATGATATTATTTTTGGATCAACTGATAATTCTTTGTGTGTAGAATTTGCTAAGATAATGCAGGGAGAGTTTGAAATGTTTATGATGGGAGAATTAACGTTCTTCCTTGGACTTCAAATCAAGCAACTTAAAGATGGCATTTTTGTCTCTCAAACCAAATACTACAAAGAGATTCTCAAAAAGTTTGGAATGGACACTTCAAAGGAAGCTAACACACCCATGGGAACTTCATGCTATTTAGACAAGGATGAATCAGGTTTGGAAATTAAGCAATCCATGTATAGAGGTATGATAGGTTCTCTATTATACTTAACTGTAAGTAGACCTGATATTATGCATTCTATCTATGTGTGTGCTAGATTTCAGGCATGTCCAAAAGAATCTCACCTAATTGCAGTAAAACGTATTTTAAAATATTTAAAAGGAACTACTGGTTTTGGTTTATGGTATCCATCTGAAGCTTGTACTAGTTTAATAGGTTATTCTGATGCTGATTATGGTGGATGCAAAATAGATAGAAAAAGTACTAGTGGGACATGTCATTTGTTAGGATCTTCATTAGTATCTTGGCATTCTAAGAAACAGGCATGTGTTGTTTTACCCACCACTGAAGCTGAATATATTGCAGCTGGTAATTGCTGTGCACAAATTTTGTGGATGAAACAACAATTAGAAGACCATAGTATCTTTCTATGTGACATTCCTTTAATTTGTGATAATACAAGTGCAATCAATCTTACTAAGAATCCAGTAATGCACTCTAGGACTAAACATATAGAAATTAGACATCATTGCTTGAGAGATCATATAAGTAAAGGAAACTGTAAAATTGAGTATGTTGATACAAAGCATCAATTAGCGGATATTTTTACTAAGCTTCTTCCCAAGGATAGATTCTATGATCTTAGAAGAGACTTAGGAATATTAGAAATAGCCTAAACTCTGCTGAATTAAACAGTTTTTGCATGATTGTATTGTTTTCATTTCTTGTGTTGTAAATTACTTTCAATTATGAAATAAAATTTGGTATTCTTTTATTTCTTTGTTTGAGGGGAAGTTATTTCCAAATTATGCATATTTTGAGGGGGAGCTCTTATTATTGATATAGGGGGAGCTTTCAATTTTTTATTATAATCAAAATAGGGGGAGAAATATTTAAAGCCTCTTATGATTGAATTTAAATATTATCTGGTATGTTTAATGTGTTTGTTAGTATGACAGATAAAACAGGTTATTACAAGGCTTTAAAAGAAAATTTTGATCATCATAAAAAACGGGGAGATTGTTGAACATACAAGGACTTGATGTTGAACTTACATGAACATAAAGCTTGATGATTTTGATGATGATTCAAGAACAAAGGACTTAGAGAGTTGAATACTTGTATTGTTGTGTAATAACTCTCTTTTGATGAGTTTGAGTCTGTAATATTAGAGTCTAAGATAGCCGGTACATAGTCTACTCTTTAGAAGCTTCAAAAACTCATATTTATCAAAAAGGCTCGGGTTTAATCGATTAAAACACCAGATAATCGATTATTACAGTGAGAAAAACAATTTTCTGTATCAACTCACTGTTATAATCGATTAACACACCTGTTAATCGATTAACAGGCCTGTTAATTGATTAACAGGGCAAATAATCGATTAAACCAGTGCGTTTTGGGTTCTGTTGATTCTGGCTCTGTAATAATCGATTAACACTTGATTTAATTGATTATTTTAGTCAGATATAGATTTTGAACTTCAAATTAATCCTATTTTCGAAAACCCTAATCCCAATACACCTAGTTTCAAAAATCCCCAATTCCCAAACCCTAATTCATCTACTTAAGGTTCTCTAAGGTTCTCAGAAAATTGAACAACATTTTTCAAACAAAAGTTAAGAGCTGTGATTGTCGGAGAACTGTTTGTTGGAGGAAAAAGGGGCTTTTGGAACTTGGTGTGGGCTAGAAGCGATAAGAATCACTAAGTGGAGTTCTTAGTGGATTGTGTGTTGTGCCGTCTCTAGGGAAAGTTGTTCTTCATCTCTTGTGGGACTCAAGAGAGGTGTTTTCGTTACTTTATCTTTTTCATTTGTAATCTGCTTGTATAACTTTGATTATAGTGACAACGTTAATCCTCTGTTTGAGTGATTAGCAACTGGACGTAGGGTCTTTTGATCCGAACCAGTATAAATCTCCTGTGTAAGACTCTATCTTTTTCTTATTTACGTTTACACAGTATTTTAATCGGTAAAATTTGGGGAAAAATTTTAAAACCTAATTTTTGTTAAGAAACCAATTCACCCCCCCCCCCTCTTGGTTTTTGTCCGACCACGCAAACATTCCACTGCGCGATTCTAACAATACATGTGGCTTTCTTTTGCGTCTTTCCAAACTCAAACGAAATCGCACTCGCTCGTTGATATACTTCCTCCCCACTTAAAGGTGTTGGGGTTGCATCATTTTCTTGACACCTGTTAAATGCTTTTTTAAATTTACGATATGAATGGTTTGAAGGAAGAAATCTTCGGTGTCCAAGGTACACTGTTTTCCTTCCATGTTGTAGTTGATAGTGACATGTGTCTTCTTCACATATCGGGCAAGCTTTATGTCCCTTGGTGTTGTAGCCACTCAAATTACCATATGCTGGAAAGTCATTAATTGTACAAAATAACATTGCACGCAACTTGAATAAGTCACCTGTGTACCCATCAAACACATCAACACCTTCCTCCCACAACATCTTCAACTCTTCAACCAATGGGCTTAAAAAAACATCAATGTCATTTCTAGGTTGTCTGGGACCCGATATCATCAAAGATAGCATCAAGTACTTACGTTTCATACACAACCACGGAGGTAAGTTGTAAATAACTAACACCCCAAGCCATGAACTATGTTTCATTGCTTAAATTTCCATATGGATTCATTCCATCTCGTAGCAAGTCCAAACCTAATGTTTCTTGGATCATTACCAAAATTCCGGAAGATGGAATCAATTTTTTCCATTGCAATCCATCTCGTCGGATGCCTCAACCGACCATCTTTAATACGACTATCTGCATGCCATATAGTGAGCTTTACATCATTTCCATTAGTGAATAATCATTTCAACCTTGGAACAATGGGAAGATACCATAACACTTTTGTCGGGGTACCCTTCATTACATCATTGTCAGAATCACCATCCTTCTTCTTGTATCGTGATTCCCCGCATTGTGGACATTCGTGAAAGTTCTCAAATTCTTTCCTGTACAACACACAATCATTCGGACATGCATGAATTTTTTGGTACTCCATATTCATTGGACACAATATCTTCTCAACATCATAATTGCGGGTTGGCAATGTGTTACCTTTAGGGAGCATGTCACTCAACAACTCAAGCAATTCTGTGAAACTTTTATCAGTCCACCCATTCTTTGCCTTCACATTGAACAATTTTAGTACCGCCGACAATCGTGTGAACTTAGTACAATTTGTATTCAAAGGCTTTTTTGCATCATTGGACAACTTCTCGTACACATGTGTATGTTGGAAGGCATCTTGTCCAAGCTCACGAATCATTTCCTCCAGTTGATCATCCATCTCTAGATCAACTTCTTCTTTGTCTTCTACACTTGGCATGTTTAATAATTCACCATGTCATGTCCACTTTATGTAACTCTTTAGGAAACCATCACAAAGAACATGTTCCCGAATAACTTCAGTCAGTAATCTTCGCTCATTCAAGCAGTTAACACACGGGCAATAGAATCTCCCATCATTATCTGGAACATTCATCTTAGCAAATTCAAGGAATTGTTCTACTCCACTCTCATTCATTTGTTGTTCGTCTATAATTGATCCAACTCCGATCCATTGTTACCTTCTGTGACATAACACAACATATAAGTATAGTTTGAGGATGATAACATCCAACATGTTTTGCTGAAATTGCGATGTCATGTGATTGGATATTTTAATCTTTCAATAAGAAGTTTTGTCCTACAATGGATCATTTCATGGCTGACTCCAATCAAGGCTCACCGTATTGTCTCACATTAGGGTGAGCATAAGTGATGATAATGTTCACTTAAAATGAAATAACTACATTATAATACAAATCTAATTTTCAAAATCAAAATCAAGAAAGAATGCCTACATAAACACATTCAAATGACTAAACTACTTACAATACGTCTCTAAATTAGCTAAAGGCACCCGTGATCTTTCCCTCTCTTGACAGTATTATTACATACCAGATTCAAAACTGTAAACCTACAATGGCTAAAGCAAGCACGAAAACTTACCTCTTGAAGACCTACAATCAAAAGTCGCAGTGAAGGGCACCAACGACAGTGGCGACAGCAGCAGCAGGCGGCACGACGTACAGAGCTGGCAGGTGGCGTGACGTGCAGAGTTGGATGGGGAGAAACGTACACAGGCGACGGGCACCAACGACAGCGGCGACAACAGCAACAGGCGGCATGACGTGCAAAGCTAGGTGGGGAGAAACGTACACAGGCGACGACGTTTGCAGTAGAGACAGAGAGAACGGGGAGCTCTGCTATGGGTGAAGTGATGAAATGGAGTGTTGTGGGGAGCGTAAAACAGAAGATACTTTGTCGGTTGCCCTAACACCCGTCATCAAATACACTTTCTATGTCGGTTAAATTTTAACTGACATAGAAAGTGAACTTTCCCACTTACCATGTCGGTTACCTATTAACCGACATAAAAAGTTTATGATTTTATTACAAAATTGCCACTGCGCTACATATTATGACGGGTGAACTACGACCGTGATAAAAATTTGTCATAAAATCCTATTTTTTCACTAGTGATGACAGTTTTTTGTGAGAGAGAAACAGGATGTTAGGTCTCCGAGCTACCCAAAATAGAAAACAGGACATAAAAGATAAATTTAGGAAATGGGATATTTTCCTTCATTTTTTCTTTCTCATGCATAAAATACAAGTCCTTAAAGTAGTAAGATTTTATAACTATGCGGTTGGGCCTGGTGTTCATGTTGGTTCACGTGGATGTCGCAGATTGGTAGGGAAGTTGGGTGGCGGGTTCTGCGGTGCAGAATGAAATGAGCAGGGTGAGTGAGGATTCATGATTGTGGGTGACCCCTTCTTCTTCATGCTTTGCTATATAGAATCAAGAAAGTCTTCTCTATTCTGGAACACTGCACTTTACTACTAGCCATCATTTATTGAGGTCTGGTCAAGGACTTTTTTGTTTCAGAAGTTCTACTCTTCAATTTAAAGCATACATTATTGGGGACATTGTGATGATAATAAACAATCTTTCCACCTCTCAAGTAGAATCTGAATACAGGGCTGATTCAGAAACTTGTAGTGCAACCATGTGACTTATTAATCTTCTAGCAGAATTTTACATCAGAGTGGCACTAGTTTTTCAGTTACGCGATAATCAAACTGAAACGTATATTACTTCCCATCTAATCTTCTCTAAAATGGATAAAAGCACAAAGCACATTTAATTAAATTGTCATTTTATAAAAAATAAAATAAAAAATTGTTGAAAGCACAATCTCTAAACTTGTATATGTGGGGACTCGTGTTGGTTCCAAGTTTGATATAGAAAAATCAAATCGGGTGACTTAGGTTTTTTCTATTTTAAAAAGTCAGAAACGGAGATAAATGCAATTTCTACCTGGTTATATCTTGTTTCGATTTTATATTTAAATTTTAGATTTTAAAATATTAATATTTTAATTTTTTTTTTACTTTTTATATTATATATACGATCATTTTTTTTATATTTCAATATTTGTATTTTTCTTTTATTTACTTTTTAATTTTTTTGTCTTTTTTAATCTTTTATATCAATTGGTTTATTACATTATTCTTTTTCTCTTTTCAATTTTTCACATTTTTTTAATCTCTCCAATCAATTTAGTTTTTTTTTCAATCTTTTCAATCAATTTGATGAACATAAAGTTAATTTTTTTTTCTTCTTTATCTTTTGTTAAAAATTTTATATAAATTTTAGTAGTAACTAATATTATTTTATTTATAATTTATATTTATTAGATTTTATTATGTCATATTTTTTGAATCTTATTATTTTTATTTATCATATATTAAATTTTACTATGATAAAATAATTATATTTTAAATAATTAAAAAAAATTGATAATTTAAACTTTTATTATTTTGAACTAATTAAATAAGAATTAATTTATTAAATATTTCTTTATAAATTATATATTTCATATTTTTAAATGACAACTTAAAAATTAATTAATTTATATATGTAATCAAATGTTTGAATACACTAATAATACTATTATTATTAATAATAATAATAATAATAATAATAATAATATAAATATTCTATATATATAAATAAAAAATGATTAAATATTTCTCTTATATATATATATATATATTAATATAAATATAATAAATTAAAATATATATTTAATTAATTCTTATTATAAATAATAAAATTATAAATATTTATTTATACATAAAAAATACATAATAAAATTAATTTATTATAAATATAATTATTTTTTTTTAAATAATATAGATCAAGAATAAAATAAAAATGAAAAAACTTAAAATAAATATGAAAACTTAATTTTTATCTCCAATAAAAATAAAAAACGGGAACAAGAACTATTAAAATAATCAAATGAGATCAATAGAAAAAAATCCACCAATTTCCATGCTATTCATCACAACATCCTATAACTGTCTTAAAATAGGAATTCTAAATGTTCTGACAGTGTTTTTTCTTTTCTTTATTTTCGTAACTTTTGAATAATGACTATGAGGATATATGATGAAGCAAAAAAGAGTCTGAAAAGAGGGCAAGTAGGTTAAAAGTGACTGGTGTGTAATATTGACGAGGAATAAAGATAATCAATTCATATGTTTTGAAGAATAAAGATGATTTCAAAATCCACAACTAAACAAAGAAAATTCATAATAATAATAATAATAATAATAATAATAATAATAATAATAATAATAATAATAATAATAATAATAATAATATTATTATTATTATTATTATTATTATTATTATCTAAAGGTTGTGTTTTTCCAGGTTGTTGATATATCATTGCTCTATCTTGAAATAGAGACGATTTGATTTAGACAACAATTGATTTTTTATTAATTAAAGTCTTACGCGAATTATGTATTGATTTCGAAACAGCAATTCAAACGTGTCAAGACGTTTTGCCTCAGTAACATTCAAATAAATAAAATTATTTTTTACTATCTAATTATATAATTTTAATATTAATTATATTTTTATTATATTATTTTATTACTCTATATATATAGTCTCTTCAGTGGCATAAAAAAAAGTATATTATATTAGCTAACTTATGAAACAAGTTATTTTTATTTATATTTATATATTTTTCTTTCTAAATTGAACTCTGTTACATATTAAATCGAAGAAAACATTTCTTAAAGATTTAACTGTCCAACCGGAATTGAATTAATATGAATAAAAGAATTATCATAATTTAAAAATAAATAAAATAATAGTAAAAAATATAATATCATTACTTTATGATCTGAAAAGTAAAATAAAATATATCTATAGGCTATGAACATTTTAAAAAAAATCATATTCTCTAATTATGAGGCTTTTTTTGAAAAAAATACGACTCTTTTACAAAAAAAAAAAGTTTTTTCTTTATTAATTATTTTTTATAAAAATAGTTTTTATTATTTTAATTTATACATATAAATATTATGAATAGACTCTTTTCACTATTATGAGATCGGAGAATTGGAGAATTCAATATCGAAAAATTAATTTACTAAATTATTTAAAGATAATATTATCTAATATAAATTGACATTGGTTGTCCATAAATTAACGTAAATTTAGATTTGAACTTATATTTGACCTAAAAAATCAAAATAATAGATATAAAAACCTTATTTACATCAGTAAATTAAAAAAAAATTATAATTACATACAAATTTAATGTTATTAGCTAACTTGATAAACTGTTTTCATAAATGTAAGCTAATTATCATTCAACCTAGCTATCAAGATGAAGTTTTAACAACTATGCTCTTATGTGATTACATGACTATTTCTTTTTAATAATCATATAAGATTCTTTTGAAGAAATCAATAAATACAATATTATTTTAATTTTGAATAAAAAATATTTTAATCTTCTATTTCTCCATATATATATATATATATATATATATATATATATATATATATATATATATATATATAAACTAATACTACTTTAAAGAACAATACTAAAACCATGGTTTTGACAATTTCTTATTTTAAGAGAAAACTGTTTTATAATATGGCCAAAATTTTATAATTGTTTTTGTAAATACTCCGATTACATAGTACTGGTAGAAGAATATGCATTAAAGAATTTTTATATCTTTTATAATTATTTTTTTTAAAATTATTTTGTTTGTTCTCTCATATATTTACTACTTATTCTATTTCAAAATATATGATATTTTGGGTTAAAAATTGTGTCTTATAAAGTTTAAGATTATATTAATCAGCTGTATCTCTTTTAATTATATTTACTACAGAGATATAAAAGATAATAAATTACTTAATAGTATTTTGGTGGGTGAAAATATTAAAATGATAAATATATTAATAAAAAAATTATTAAAATTAATGAAAATTGATATTTATCTTAATATGTTATAACCTAACTTTAAATATCATATATTTTAAATCAGAAAAAAATAATTTTTTTAGATATATAAATAATAATAGTTAAAAATGTTGTCTTTTAACTATTGAAATAAAATAGACACGGAAACGTTTTTTTTTTACTATATTTGGTCAATTAAGTCAAACATGAGTTTTAATGGCAATTAGTTATTACCAACTAATTCTTCGTATTCTTTTGCTTTTTTTTTTTTTGTCTTTCAAGGATGACAATTAAACCTGTACCGTAGAAACGACCAATTCTTGTCTCGAGTTTAATGAGAAAAACTCGAGTTGATCGGAGACGGGGCGAGTTCGGATTTTTCTCCCTTTAAAAAGTCGGGGCAGGGATGAGTAATGCAATCCCCACCCGACCCCGACCTCGTCCCCACCCCGACTTTATATTTAAATTTAAATTTTAAAATATTAATATTTTAAAAATATTTCCTTTTCTTTTTCTATTATATATAAGGTCATTTTTTTATATTTCACCAATTTTTATTTTTCTTTTATCCACTTTTTCATTTTTTTGGCCTTTTTAATCTTTTATATCAATTAATTTATTACATTATTCTTCTCTTACTTTTCAGTTTTTCATATTTCCTTAATCTCTCCCATCATTTTGTTTTTTTTTTCAATCTTTTCAACTAATTTGATGAACAGAAAGTTAATTTTTTTTATTCTTTATCTTTTTCTAAATATTTTACATAAATCTTAGTAGTAACTAATATTATTTTATTTATAATTTATATTTATTAGGTTTTATTATGTCATTTTTTTTATCTTATTATTCTTATTTATCATATATCAAAATTTATCTTAATAAAATAATTGTATTTTAAAGGATTAAAGGAATTGATAATTTAAACTTTTATTACTTCGAACTAATTGAATAAGAATTAACTTATTAAATATTTCCTTATAAACTATATATTTCATATTTTTAAATGACAACTTAAAAATGAATTAACTTATATATATAATCAAATGTTTGAATACAGTATTATAATAATAATAATCTTATAAGTATCTAAATATTTCAATACGAGTGTTATAATAATAATAATAATAATAATATTATAAATAAAAAATGATTAAATATTTTTTTACATACATATATATATATTTTTTAATATAAATATAGTAAATTAAAATGTATATTTAATTAATAATAATTATAAATTATAAATATTTAGTTATATATAAAAATAGATAGTAAAATTAATTTATTATAAATATAATTATCTTTTTAAAAATAATATAAATCGGGACGGAAATGACAGGGCGGGGCGGGGCGGGAAACCTGAAACCCAACAAAGATGGGGATGAAGACTTAATTTCTAACCCCGACAAAAATTGGAAACGGGGATGATTAAAAAAGTCGAGAACGAAGATCGGAGGCAAAACCCGCCCCGCCCGTTGCCATGCCTGAGTCACTAAACCAGACAAATATTTAATTTTAGAGCGAGCATATAAACAATGGAACTTATATACTTTTATATATATATATATATATATATATATATATATATATATATATATATATATATATATATATATATATATATATTACAAACTTTATGTCAGAATGTTACACTTATTTATTTTGAAATGTTAAATGATATTTTTTTTTATGGAAAATTTTCCTGACCATCCTTCTAATTTCTATGTAGAGATATTTTTTATATTTTTAATAAATGATATTTATTTCTCTTTTTTCAAAAGAGTAACTTACTTTTTATTTAAAAAATAACATATAATTAAAATGAAATATTATTCAAATAAAACATCTAAATTTTAAAATATAAAAATTGAAAAACATAAACAAGATGAATATTAAAAATTATAAAATATGAGTGTTATTTTATTAAAAGCATAATGTAACCTATTTTAAAATTTAAAATAGAAATAAACGTAAGTGGTTAATGGAAGAAAAAAAGAAATATTTTTCATGTTTGATATTAAAAAATAAAAAAATTATCACTTTTCACCGTGATATATATAATTTGTATTTATATAAAAATAAAAAGAACAAAAAATATAAAAAATATCATTTTTATAAATTATCTTTGCTTAAATAAATGATTATTTTTGTTTATAATTATATATATATATATATATATATATATATTATAATTTTAATATATATCAAAATTACTATGAAAATAAATAAATAATTAAATATATTTTTATTTTAATTTTTAATATGATTTTATTCTCTTAATTTAGATTAAAATATTTTTTTAAATATATAATTTTATTAATAAAAAAATCAATTAAAAATTGTAATAAAATATCATAAACATAAAATTATTATGAAGATAAATAAATAATTAAATATATTTTTATTTTATTTTTTAATAAGATTTTATTTATTAATTTAGATTAAAATATTTTTAAAAAAACATATAAGTTTATTAATAAAAAAATAAATTAAAAGTTATATAAATAATTATAGAATTAAATAAATATTTAATTTTTAATTTGATCATTTCTTATTTTTAAAATAAATATTTTATTTCTTATCACTCTCCATTTATTTTATTGTATTTTTTATATTTTATTTTCTAGTTATCAATCAACTCGCACCCAACTCAGAGTAGAAGTGTGTTCAATTATTATTTTATTTTATTTTTATTGATGTTACGCACCACGAGTCAAATTTAACCATGTCCAGATATTAATGGGGTATAAATTATTGATGTATAAAGAATCAAAATTAAATAATAATAATAATAATTTAAAAAAATTATAAATAAATTAATAAATAAGTAAGTGGATAATTTAAATTTAGTTTATTTTTACTATGAATAGCTCAGACTATCATATCATAATAAATATTTGATTGAGTGAGATGAATTATAATTATTTAAAGAATGAAAGATAGATTCACTTATAAAGCATTTTGATACTTAAGTCAATAGTAAATATATGTTTTTTTATATTAAAGTAATATATGATCTAAAATAAGTGAAAATTGTATAGTTTATAAATTTTTTATCAAAAATATTTTAAAGATATATATTTAATGATAATAATTTATCTTTATTGTTGTATTAATTATTGATTAATATATTATTTTATTAATATTTATTAAAGAGACATTAATTCGAAAGAATATTTCAAATCATTGAATATGGAAAGGTACATAAGCCTCTTGAGTTTAAAATTGGAATCCAATAAAGATATATGAACTATGATAAAAATATTTATTCTGACCTTATTCATTCCAACTATACTCCTCGTTTTTCATTATACTAGCGTACTCCCCATAAATTTAAATCTCAGGATAAAAATATGTTATTACCCAAAGACAATAAGGATATAAATTTATTTAGTCTTCATTGCCCTATTAGTTGTAGGAATATTTTATCACTTCCCGGTTACCGAGGACCCCAAAGCTTAGTTTTTTAGTAAATGTTGAGATATGTTATTTATGTATCTTTTAGTATTCTTTTTCAATGTTCCTTAGACTAGAGTTAAGAGTTTGGGCTGAGGTCCATATCCTCTCTATTGTACCCCTTTTTTTGTAAATATAATGTATTAGTGTCTTTGGTCACTAAATCAAACCTTAAATAAATTTTCTCAAGTTGGTATCAGAGTGGGTAAGATCCCGCACTGATTTCTAGTCGCCTTTGTCAGCTCTGACCTTCGTGATGGTGGACCAAAGTAATCACGAAGGCCTCAGGATCCACCAGTGTCACACACACGTCCTGAGTAATCTGGTCTTCCTATGGTTGTCGCCAATATGTCTTCTCAACCATGAAGAATAAATGATCCTTGGGGTGGTCTGTTCAACTAAATCATCCTACAATACATTAACAATAATTAAGTCATACATTAACTTTCACATAAGAACCAATTCAAATTGACATTATAACTTACAATTTTCTGAACAATGATTCGTGCAGACTCAGAAGTCATTTGTCCATCATATTTTGTCCGGACTGGCCTTCCACATCTCATAGCAAATGGGTGGAGATGCAAGGTCAGTAAACTCAACTCCTGCTGACTCTGCTCTGGTTTTCATAAGACGTTGCTCCAATAATGCATACCCTCCTCATGACAATACATGTGGTGCATCATTGAACCTCTAACATTGTTGGGTAGAACATCTTTTATCCTGCCAAGAGGGGTCTAATCAACTGGCATGAAACTGTAACCATTCTTCCTCACTAATTTAATACTCTAGACAGGGAGATTCATCTTAAAACTTTCCAAATACATATTTTCGTGTCAAGAAAGTTTTAAAGTCCTTCCATCTAGTGCTAATGGAGGATAAAATCTTCTTCCTCATCATCTCAGTGTTAGGAACTTCAAAATTTTGCTGTGAAATGACTAATAAAAGTTAAATTCAATTAATGATATATAAAGTGCTCAACAAATAGAAAAATACCTGAATATCCTGCCACATGAGGTTCTTTCCGGTTTCCTCTACATCATCTGAAGATGGAGTAGTAATCGAAACATGGTGTTGAGCTAGTAGTCCCAAATAACTCTTAAACTTAGAAGCATCTGGGTCAGATGTGTAAGAATTAATGGTTGAGTTCAAGAGGGGGGGTGAATTGAACTTTAGAAATCTTTTTCGAAAAACACTCTTTCTTGTGGAAGAATGATTAATCTTTATCCAATCTTTTATTAGGCAGATTTGGTTTTAAACAAAGCAAGAATATAAACAAGAAATGAAAAGAGATGAAAGCAGAAATTCAACACAAGAGTTTATACTGGTTCACTCTTTCCAAGAACTACATCCAGTTCTTGACAAATCTGCCAAGTTCCACTAATTCCAAGTGAAAATACAAACCAATAGATATACACCAATCTACCCCAAGAACTACCTTACAACACCACAAGATAGACTCTTGAATAACCACCCAGTAACCAAACCCAGTTACTGTAACCAGTGCAGATTCAAACCCAATCTACACAATTAGACTTTGTACAAGTATATGAAAAGAATAAACCTGGACTGCAACTTTAACAATATAGAAGTCCAGAAGCAATTTTCCTAACTCAGAACTTTCTCTCTTGATGATCTTTCAACAATCTTGATCAAAACGCCTTATGATATGAAAAGTTTATGAATGCTCAGAGAAAGGCACGAATATGAGAGCTCCAAGATTGATTTCAATTGTTTTTTTTAAATTGTATGTTCAAAAGAGAAATCAAAACTGTATTTATAGAGTAAAAGAGAGAGACTGATAGATTCAATCGATTTAAAATGATGTTTCAATCGATTGATTTCATTTAAAACTCATTCAATCGGTTAATTCGAGCTTTCAATGGATTGAAACAGTTAGAAGAAAAATGGTAGCTCTCTATTTCAACAGATTAAAATATATTTCAACAGATTGAAATTCTGTGATACCTTAGAATGAAAAAATGATCTCTCTGTTTCAACAGATTAAAATTAATTTCAACAGATTGAAATTCTGTGATACCTTAGAATGAAAAAATGATCTCTCTGTTTCAACAAAATAAAATTTATTTCAACAAATTGAAATTCTATGATACTTTAAAATGAAAAATGACATCTCTCTGTTTCAACAGATTGAACTTGATTTCAACAGATTAAAATTGTGAAACCTTTAATATGGAAAAACCATCAAGAACATTTTAACCTGTTGATTTTGCGATTCAATCAATTAAAATTTTGATTGTATATATATATATATATATATATATATATATATATATATATATATATTTCCTATTTTAAGTGATTTTAACAGATTAAAACTTCTTTTTAACAAATTGAAAAACTCGAGTTGTTCTTTTAATGCTTAAAGATTGGTTTTTCATGCGGTAAAATAAGTTCTATGAAATGCATCATTTATAGGCGCTTATCACAAGATCTACTAAAACTTATCAAGAGATTAAATTCTAAACCTATAACCTATTCACCTACACACCCACAAAATAAACTCTATAAACTCTATATGTCTTCATCAAATCCAACAAGTGCTTCAATCTCCCTCTATTTGATGGAGACAAATAACCATTGCACCTGCACAAAGAATAACATAACAGAGACATATGATTTTGTGATGTGTGTGTAGTGTCAGTTATAAGCAAATACTTCTCCCCCTATTTGACTTCATCAAAAAGTGTTTAATTACAATCCATAACTACCACTTAGGTACCAAAAAAAAAACAGACAAAAAAAAACGTCTACAATTTCACTCATCACCATCCCAGGGACCCTGATTGAATTGGAGGTCTCCAATTCTGTTGAAGATATCCTCCAGTTGATTTTCAATGTGCTGAAATCTGGCAATGGAGTCTTTAGAAAGTCGATGCTGGCGAGCTTGCAGAGCAAATGTCATCTCCATGTGCCTCCTTTGATTTGTTTGCATTTCATTCATCTGATGTAGCATAGTCCTTTCAAACTGTGAGAGAGGCGTGCCCCGGTCAGGTTGTTCCATATAAGGAATCATTTCCAATGGAGACTACTCTTCCACTTGGAGCACCATTCTTCTTCTTCTTCTTCTTCTTCTTCTTCTTCTTCTTCTTCTTCTTCTTCTTCTTCTTCTTCTTCTTCTTCTTCTTCTTCTTCTTCTTCTTCTTCTTCTTCTTCTTCTTCTTCTTCTTCTTCTTCTTCTTCTTCTTCTTCTTCTTCTTCTTCTTCTTCTTCTACTTCTTCTTCTTCTTCTTCTTCTTCTTCTTCTTCGTCTTCTTCTTTTTTTTTTTCTTCTTCTTCTTCTTCTTCTCCTTCTCCTTCTTCTTCTTCTTCTTCTTCTTCTTCTTCTTCTTCTTCTTCTTCTTCTTCTCTCTTCTTCTTCTTCTTCTTCCTTCTTCTTCTTCTTTCTTCTTCTTCTTCTTCTTCTTCTTCTTCTTCTTCTTCTTCTTCTTCTTTCTTCTTCTTCTTCTTCTTCTTCTTCTTCTTTCTTCTTCTTCTTCTTCTTCTTCTTCTTCTTCTTCTTCTTCTTCTTCTTCTTCTTCTTCTTCTTCTTCTTCTTCTTCTTCTTCTTCTTCTTCTTCTTCTTCTTCTTCTTCTTCTTCTTCTTCTTCTTCTTCTTCTTCTTCTTCTTCTTCTTCTTCTTCTTCTTCTTCTTCTTCTTCTTCTTCTTCTTCTTCTTCTTCTTCTTCTTCTTCTTCTTCTTCTTCTTCTTCTTCTTCTTCTTCTTCTTCTTCTTCTTCTTCTTCTTCTTCTTCTTCTTCTTCTTCTTCTTCTTCTTCTTCTTCTTCTTCTTATGAAGGATGGAGTTGTTAATCTCATTTGTGGGGCAAACGGTTTCAGCCAATTCTCTTTCTAAGTCAACACCAAAATGAGTTAGAAATTTAGAAATTAAGATTGCATAGGGATACCTAAAATCACTTAGCCTTTTTGCTTTGATCATATGGTCCTTGATGACAAATACCCAATTTACTCTAATTCTATGATGGATACAGTACATCAGTACCAAGTCACCTTCATTCAGTACCGCATGATTACTCCCCCTGGGAGTAAGCTGTCAGGCCACTATGAACGCAAGAATTCTTTCTTCAAAGTTAAGCTTTCCAGTGTTGAAGGAACTCATAGAGTCACGCTTATTTCTCAAACAAGAACGAAAGTATTGGACTTTTTTTAATTCTTCTACATCAGAGGTATATCCTTTAGTGACTTTTACTCCTTCATCCTTGAGTCCAGCAACATTTTTCCATACAGTGGGAGTAATCTCTATTTCCACTCCTTTAACTTGAGTTTTGAGTGTAGAACCTTCAAATGACAGATTAGTAAAGAAAACTTTGATAAGGTCAGGATAGATTCTACCATTTAGCTCAAGGAACTTCTGAAGTTTCTGGTGTTGCAACAGCTTTCGAACACCTCTGAACCCTTCAGCATCCAACCACGAGAATTTCAGAACCTTGGGAATATTAATCTATTTTCTGCTCATTTTGTGAATGAATAATTCCATCTTTTCTTGGTTCCCATTGAACCAGGTTTCAATGCGCCCTCCTCCTGATGTTTCTTGGACAGCAGCTGAGGATTCTCCCTTGCTGAACTTCCTCCTCCCAGATTTGGTGCGCTTGAACATGTTGTTTGAGAGATGAACCGAATACAGAGAAGAGGGAATATTTTTCCAAGGAGAGAGTACAAGATTTTCGAATCAACTATTGCATACTAAAAGGAATGAGAGAAACCGAACCCTTCACCTACTTTGAATAGTCAATTTTGTCTTTTTGTGAATTACTGCAGTTTTGCTCCGTGTGTCAGAGATGGTAAAGGCAGAGAGAGAGAGAGAGTTGTTACTGTGATACTCGATTACCTTCACATATGATTTCCAATCACAGTCTTTCAGCTTTTATTGGATAACCATTACATTTAAGAGAGTAGCTGAAGTTGTTTGCAGTTGCAAAGGCACTTATCTCAATCTGCAGTAAGTGATCAGAGGCAACACATACGTTACTAACCCTAGGAAAAATTAACCAATTGATTCTCCATAAAATCAATTGATTTTCAATTAATGATATAGATGCAGATCATCAAAAGTAAAATAAATCGATTGAATCGAAGATTTAATCGATTGATTCGAAAAAGAAAAACATGCAGAGCTACAGAGTTATTGAAATAAACCGATTAAAAACTTATTTAATCGATTAAACTGGAAATACATCATGAACAGAGATTGAGAATCAGGAAATCAACAGATTATTTCGCAATTTCAATCGATTAAAACACATAGTTTGAAAGGTATTTCAAAATTTTTCAGACAATTTAATCGATTGAACATATTATTAACCTGTTAAAAAGCACAGAATCATAATAAAGAATCAATTATTCAATACTATGTAGATCCAAAATTCCTAATTCAATTCTAAGCATATTAAGTCTATCTCTAGGAAGTGGTTTGGTGAACAAGTCAGCTAATTGTTTCTCAGTATCAATGAATAAAATTTCACAATCACCCCTAGATACATGTTCTCTAATAAAGTGATGTCTAATTTCAAAATATGCTTAGTTCTAGAGTGTTAAATAGGATTCTTAGTTAGATTAATTGCACTAGTATTATCACAAACCAGAGGTACCGTGTTGAGAAACACTCCATAATCTTTCAATTGTTGTTTGAGGTAGATACTCTGAGCACAACAACTCCCAGCTGCAATGTATTCAGCTTCTGCAGTTGAAAGAGCTACACATGCTTGTTTTTTGCTATGCCATGATATGAGACTGCTTCCCAGTAAATGACATGTACCAGAGGTACTTTTCCTATCCAATCTACATCCTACAAAGTCAGAATCAGAAAATCCAACAAGTTTAAGAGAGGCACCTTCAGGATACCACAGTCCAACATTAATGGTTCCTTTAAGATACTTGAGAATCCTTTTAGCAGCGGTGAGGTGAGATTCCTTTGGATTTGCCTGAAATCTAGCACAAAGGCAAACACTGAACATAATGTCAGGCCTACTAGCAGTCAGGTATAGAAGAGATCCAATCAAACCTCTATATTTAGTTTGATCAACAGATTTCCCTTTTTCATCTAAATCTAGACAGCAGTTAGTAGACATGGGTGTGGAGGATTCTTTGCAATTATGCATATCAAATTTCTTCAACAACTCATTACAGTATTTAGATTGATTTAGGAAAATACCATTTCTTAATTGCTTAACCTGGAGACCAAGGAAGAAATTCAATTCTCCCATCATAGACATTTCAAATTCACTTTTCATTTCCTTAATAAATTTATTACACAAGGCATTATTAGTAGAACCAAAAATGATATCATCAACATAAACATGCACCAGAATAATGTCAGATCCAGATTTCTTAATGAATAAGGTTTTGTCAACTTCACCTCGTTTGTATCCTTGATCAATTAAGAAATTACTTAGCCTCTCATACCATTGTCTAGGAGCCTGCTTTAATCCATAAAGAGCCTTTTTCAGCCTGTAGACATGGTCAGGATGTTTATGGTTTTCAAAACCAGGAGGCTGAGAAACATAGACTTCTTCATTGATGAGTCCATTTAAAAAGGCACTCTTGACATCCATCTGAAGTAATCTGAAACCACTAATACAAGCATAAGCTAATAACAGTCTAACAACTTCAAGTCTAGCTACGGGTGCAAAGGTTTCATGAAAATCAATTCCTTCCTATTGATTATATCCTTTGGCGACCAACCTAGCTTTATTTCTAGTAATAATGCCGTGTTCATCTAATTTGTTTTTGAATACCCACTTAGTACCAATTACATTGATATCTTTGGATTTAGGAACTAATTCCCACACATTATTTCTTTCAAACTGATTAAGCTCATCATGCATGACACTAACCCAATATTCATCATTTAATGCATCCTTAACAGTTTTAGGTTCAATTTGTGAAATGAATGTCATATGATTGTGTTAGAAAAAGAGGCTGAGATCAAGAGGGGGGCTGAATTGATCTTTGAAAGATTTTCGCAAACTTTACAATTTATCTATTTCTCAGATTAAGATTTCAGACCAGTTCTTGAATCACACAACAAGCAATCAAAAAATAAATGCAGTCACAGAATTAAAGAAGAGAAAGGTTTAGAAAGATATCACCAAGGTTTATACTGGTTCACCCAATCCCAGGGCTACGTCCAGTCTCCAGCCAAATTCCAGCTGGGTTCCACTAGATTGAATGTTTTACAGATTACAACCTTAACCTCACACTCAATCTACCACAAGAACCACAATTCCAGTTCCTGCACCTAACCTTTTACCAAGAACCAAATTCCAGTTCTTGACCTACCCTGCAGCCAAATTCCAGCTACAGAAACCAGTGCCCACAATTCCAGGCACCCACAATACAGTAAAAGAAAGTAAAGAAACAAACAGAAGAAACTTAGAACGCTCAAACTAGTTTTATGCAGTTCTGCAATATGTTGTTTCTTCTCTAAAAGAATGCAATTTTACCTCAAGAAAGAACTTTGATGAACTTCACAAAAACTAGCGTAATTCTTTCTTGAAAGTATCACTTTTGATTGCTTGATTGATTGCTAAAAGATGTGTATCAGATGTGTTTTAAAAAGTTCAAGCAACTCTGTTTTTATAGAAGATTTTCAAAACTGCTGGTTTAATTAATCTGTTAAAATAATCTTTTAATCTGTTAAAAGTCTTGTTTTAATCTGTTAAAACTTCTTTTAATCCATTAAAACGTTCTTGATTATTTTCCAGATTTGTTTTAACTGATACGACAACGTTTATATCAATTAAAACTCTTTGTAAAAAATCTTCTAATTTGTTTTAATCGATTGTTTCGTCTTTCAATCGATTAAAATACTGCAAGATATTCTTATAAACTTTTTCAAGTGATTTTAACTGATAAAATTCCGTTTTAATCGATTGAAATGCTTAGTACAAATTTTCTTAAGTTGATTTAATCAATTGAAACGTAGTTTAATCGATTAAAATAATTCTGATCGGTCATAACTTAATTCTGATCGATCATATCTGGTTCTGATCGGTCATAACTCAATTTTGATCGATCATATCTGGTTCTGATCGGTCATAAACCCATTCTGATCGGTCAAACAGTACTCCAAGTGGTTTTAATCGATTATTTCAAAGTTGTATCGATTAAAATACTGCCAGAACACTTCTCTGAACATTTTAAGTGATTTTAATCGGTTATTTCGAAACTGTATCAGGTAAAATACTGACTGAAGGTTTTCAAAACTTCCTTTAATGAAAACAATCGATTATTTCGAAGTTATATTAGTTAAAATCCTATTATAAAAGTGTGAAGAACATTTTAGTTGATAAAGCTTATATTCTATTAGTTAAAATAGTTGATTAAGAAAGCTTTTGTCAAAATGCTTTGTTTTTAACCTTTAAAACATTTTTTAGAGGCATTTGCAAAATCTTTTAAATGAAGAAAACTCATGCAACAGAAAGATAAAAATGATTATACCTAAGCGGAGCTACAGACACACTAATCCTTCTACTCTTTTATCTAAGTGACCTTTGACTGCCACAAAGTAGTCTTTGACTCCATTCTTGACTTCATCAAATCAACAAGATCTTTGCCAAACTAATTCAATAAGATCTTCATTACTTTCACTCTCCCCCTATTTGATGAAGACAAACATCACTTTGAAAAATAACTCTGCAGAAGAAGTCACTCGATAAAATAGATTAGTTAATAAAAAAATTAATCAGTTTATTCATTTCTCCCCCTAAATTGCTGCTCTTCTAAAGAATTATTTCTCCCCCTAAATTGTTCAGAAGTAAAGCAATTATTTCTCCCCCTTTTGACTTCATCAAAAATAGGGAACAGAGGAACAACATTATGCATGGTATGTATCAGGTATTAGATTTCGAAAACAGTAAAAATATGGATACGATACCTTACTCATGTGAAGACCAATCAAAGTTGATTCAAACTTATCTTCATTAACACATTTGTAATGAATACAATTAACATGTGTAAAGATAAGGGAAACATGCTTTAGTAGCATGTTACAAGAACAGCCATGAACTAAAGCCTTTAATTTTTCTTCCCAGAGTAAAAATCGATTAAAAACAGGATAAAATCGATTAAAAAGTTCTTGTTAATGGTTTTAATCGATTGAAATTATGTTTTAATCGATTAAAACAGTTATGAAATTTGAAAGTTTAAAAACATAAGTTGATGTAATCGATTAAATGGACATTTAATCGATTAAAATGGTTTGAAAAATGTGGTATAAGTGCTTTTAATCGATTTAAAACTTGTTTGTATCGATTAAAACAACCAGTTTTGAAAACTTGGTAGTGTTAAATGTATATATCATGGCTAATCCAATGCAAATTTTGTAAAATCGATCATTTAGAATAATATCAACTACATCGATTAAATTTTAACCAATAGATTCATCAAAATCAGAATAGTATCTTATTTAGCTAATTTAACTGATGTAAACTAGTTTTAGTTGATACAGATATATGACATATAGATTCTAATCGATTGATACGCAGTTTAATCGATTATTTTGTTGTGAATTTCCTATGTAAGTGTTTCTTTTAATCGATTAAATTCATTTTGTATCAGCTAAAATTATCAGGGATTAATGTTAAATTCTATCTAGGTTTTCTTGATTCGACTTAAAACCTACATTATATTAATCAAAGCTAAAAGGATTGTTTCTGGTTAATAACCAGTTAATATTACAGTCCATAAAAGAAAATTAGAAGCAAAAGAAATATGACGTAAAGAGAAAAAAGATAAGAATGGACCCTTTTTGTCCAAAAAAAAACTCAATCATCCCAGTTCCCTTGGTTGAGCTGCATATCTTCCAGTTTGGTGTAGATATCAGCAATCTGTTTTCCAAGGGATGTGAACTGATAATTTGTCTGCTGGAAATGTTGATATGTCATCTACATATGCTTTCTCTGGTTTTCCTACATTGTGGCCATTTGAGAAAGCATTGTCCTTTCAAATTGAGACAGAGGAGTCCCACGGTCAGGCTGCTCCATGTAGGGAATGATCTCCATATTTTCATATGAAGCTTGACCACTGGTAGATTCGGGAGCCTCTGCAGCAGCTGGAGAGGAAGGAATTTGACCTTGCTCATCTTCTTCATCATTGTCTTCCTCATCCTCAGACATTCCAGCATCAACCTTAGAAATCCATTCATCATCAATTTTAATAAACCCCATTTTTCGTAGGGTTGAGTCATCAATCTCATTAGATGTTTTTGGAGTTTCCACATACTCCGCTTCTAAATCCACTGCAAAATGTCTAAAAAATTTATTGATCAACAAAGCATAAGACAATTTATAATCAGCAAGCCTCTTGGCTTTTACCATGTGGTCTTTAATAACATAGACACAGTTAACCCGAATCCTATTTTCAATGCAATACATGAGAGCCAAATCACCCTCATTGAGTATAGCATGATTACTCCCCCTTGGAGTAAGCATCCATGCAATAATGAAGGCAAGAATTCTTGATTCAAGCCTCATCTTCCCAGCATTGAAAATTCTCACCGAATCATCTTGGTCTTTGAGACAGGTACGAAAAAATTGAATTTTGTTAAATTCTGGCAATTCAACAATATTACCTCTAGAGACTTTTACACCAACATCCTTGAGGCCAGCAACTTCATTCCAAATATCAGGAGTAATGACCATATTAACTCCTTTTACCTAAGACCTTAAAGTGGAACCACTGACAGTGAGATTTGCATAAAAAACTCTTACCAAATCTGGTTGAATGTTGCCAGTATATTCCAAAAAATTCTTCAGTTTTTGATTCTTCAGTTTCCTTCTTAAACCCGTAAATCCTTCTTCATCTAGCCAAGCAAACCTTATGAATTTGGGAATTACAAGCTGCTTTTGACTAAAATTAGTGATGAAATTATTCATCTTATCTATATCACCACTGAACCAATTTTCAAGGTGGCCTCCCTGATTTCCAGCAGAGGAAGACTCTCCCTTTTGTTTCTTCCTTGATTTTGATCTTTTGAACATGTTTGCAGCAGAGATTTGATAGGAGAATTTGAAAATATGAAAACAGAAGAAAGATGATAAGTTCAGAAATGGTAAGTACAAAACCTGGTTTGATGAAGATCGGATTTCAAATTTTTGAAATCCAAAGAGACAGAACTGCAACGTTTCAACTTTAAATGTAATTGTCCCCTTGACCAAAGATAGAGGCACAAGTTTCTGGACAGTGGGTACTTCAGCTATTTTGTTCTTTGATAAATTTTTGACTTGGTCAATAGATGCAATAAATGTATTATGCAAATTTTGATTAACACAAAACTTGAATTTTTTACTCTGTTTTGCTAATCAATTTTCAATTGGATGTTGTAAAAATGATTTTCAGGGACAAATTAATCGATTAATCAAAAAATTAACCTATTAAATTGATCTTTAATATTAGGTTTGAAAATGCAATAGTAAAATGATCGATTAATACATAAAAGAACCGATTGTTTCTGTACTGGAAGAAATTTAGAAAATGATACCAGAATTTAAATCGATTAAAACGAAGAAGAATCAATTAAATTTGACCTCTTAGTGATTTTAGTTGATATAAATCATTTTTAATCGATTAAAACAGCTAAAATAAAATTCCTGACAGAATTTTAATCGATTAAAACTGTACGGACAGATTTTCTGATATTCTCTGTATGTGATTTTAACCGATTAAAATTGTTTTATATCAATTAAAACATTCAGTTTACCAAACCAGAATCAATTCTACTGTATTGAGCACCAAGGGACTTCCAGATTTTGTTCCTGCAAAACAGATTTAGCATGTTTCTGGTACCCTTTTTATAATCACTGGGTCCGATCAGGTTATTTGAAATGCATTTATCTTGGGAATCCACTTCATTCTACCTCTAGGAATAACATACTTCTTAATTCTACAATATTTTACAGAATGACCTTTTTTCATGCAGTAGAAACATTTAATCACAGAGTATGATTTCCTATTTGTTTTTCTGAATTTGTTAGATGTAAATCCAATTCCAGATTTGTCAAAAATAAGTTTTTGTGACCCAAGAAGAACATCAAGATTAGCTTGACCTTGTGTAAACTTTGAAATAGTTTGTGATAAAAAATCAATCTTCTTTTGTAATTCTGAACAATTATTACATGGTTTATTGCATACACAATCAGAATTATCATGGATTAATTTTAAAAAATTAGAATCAGTTTCATCTTCAAGAATTTTCTCTTCAAGAGAATCTACTTTATTTACTAACCAATTATTCAATCCTTTTAGCCTATCATTTTCTTTTTGCAGTTTCTTAGTTTCTTCATGCATTTCATTAAATGCTTCTTGTAATGAATTATAATTCACCAAATTTGAAGAAGAGTTAGAACTTACACTGCTGGTTTGATAATTCTGATTTGCCATTAGACACAAGTTAGCTTCTTCATTATCAGAATTCTCTATTGATGAAGTATCATTATCATCCCATGCTACATATGCTCCTCTTTTGACTTTTTCTTCTTTCTTATCATTATATTTGTTCTTTTCTGGGCACTCCATTCTTACATGACCCTGCTTACCACAACCATAGCATTTATAGTTAAAAGAATCATATTTCTTTTCATACCTTTTGTGTTTTTCTTTATCTTGGATCTTTTTCTTGAGAAATTTGTTGAACTTTCTGACAAGCAGTCCAAGATTTTCACTTTTCTCTTCTAATTCTTGACTTCTTTCTTCAACCTTGAGTGCTATACTTCTACCTTTTTTCTCAGAGACTTCTTGCTCATTGAATCTGTTAATTTCCATTTCATGTTCTCTAAGTTTGCCAAACAAGGAGGCTGTTGTCATGATTGATAAGTCTTTTGATTCTGAAATAGCTGTGACCTTGGGCTGCCATGACCTGTCAAGACATTTCAAGACTTTAATATTTAATTCTTCTTTATCAAAAGTTTTACCTAAGCCCATTAAATGATTGATGATATGAGTGAAGCGCTTCTGCACATCTACAATACTTTCTCCAGTTTGCATTTTGAACAGCTCATATTCTCTTATGAGAGTATGCTTTTTGGCTCTCTTTACATCAGCTATTCCCTCATGAGTAACCTCAAGAACTTCCCACATTTCCTTGGCAGATTTGCATTGGGAGACCCTGAAAAACTCATCCATATTTAGTGCAGAAGTTATTATGTTTTTAGTAGTACAATCACTTTGAACTTTTTTCTTTTCTTCATCATTTAAATTGGACCATTCTTTTTCTGTATTTAAAGGACCATTAGCAATTACATCCCAAACATTCCTATCAATAGATTCAATAAAGATCTTCATCCTAATTTTCCAAAATGGGTAATCTGTTCCACAAAACAGTGGAGGTCTATTAATAGAAGCTCCCTCAGAAAAAGGTAATTTGTTTTCAGCCATTTTGATCGAAAAACTTGAATAACTCTCAAGAACCTTGCTCTGATACCAATTGTTAGAAAAAGAGGCTGAGATCAAGAGGGGGGGTGAATTGATCTTTGAAAGATTTTCGCAAACTTTACAATTTATCTATTTCTCAGATTAAGATTTCAGACCAGTTCTTGAATCACACAACAAGCAATCAAAAAATAAATGCAGTCACAGAATTAAAGAAGAGAAAGGTTTAGAAAGATATCACCAAGGTTTATACTGGTTCACCCAATCCCAGGGCTACGTCCAGTCTCCAGCCAAATTCCAGCTGGGTTCCACTAGATTGAATGTTTTACAGATTACAACCTTAACCTCACACTCAATCTACCACAAGAACCACAATTCCAGTTCCTGCACCTAACCTTTTACCAAGAACCAAATTCCAGTTCTTGACCTACCCTGCAGCCAAATTCCAGCTACAGAAACCAGTGCCCACAATTCCAGACACCCACAATACAGTAAAAGAAAGTAAAGAAACAAACAGAAGAAACTTAGAACGCTCAAACTAGTTTTATACAGTTCTGCAATATGTTGTTTCTTCTCCAAAAGAATGCAATTTTACCTCAAGAAAGAACTTTGATGAACTTCACAAAAACTAGCGTAATTCTTTCTTGAAAGTATCACTTTTGATTGCTTGATTGATTGCTAAAAGATGTGTATCAGATGTGTTTTAAAAAGTTCAAGCAACTCTATTTTTATAGAAGATTTTCAAAACTGCTGGTTTAATTAATCTGTTAAAATAATCTTTTAATCTGTTAAAAGTCTTGTTTTAATCTGTTAAAACTTCTTTTAATCCATTAAAATGTTCTTGATTATTTTCCAGATTTGTTTTAACTGATACGACAACGTTTATATCAATTAAAACTCTTTGTAAAAAATCTTCTAATTTGTTTTAATCGATTGTTTCGTCTTTCAATCGATTAAAATACTGCAAGATATTCTTATAAACTTTTTCAAGTGATTTTAACTGATAAAAATCCGTTTTAATCGATTGAAACACTTAGTACAAATTTTCTTAAGTTGATTTAATCGATTGAAACATAGTTTAATCGATTAAAATAATTCTGATCGGTCATAACTCAATTCTGATCGATCATATCTGGTTCTGATCGGTCATAATTCAATTCTGATCGATCATATCTGGTTCTGATCGGTCATAAACCCATTCTGATCGGTCAAACAGTACTCCAAGTGGTTTTAATCGATTATTTCGAAGTTGTATCAATTAAAATACTGCCAGAACACTTCTCTAAACATTTTAAGTGATTTTAATCGGTTATTTCGAAACTGTATCAGTTAAAATACTGACTGAAGGTTTTCAAAACTTCCTTTAATGAAAACAATCGGTTATTTTGAAGTTATATTAGTTAAAATCCTGTTATAAAAGTGTGAAGAACATTTTAGTTGATAAAACTTATATTCTATTAGTTAAAATAGTTGATTAAGAAAGCTTTTGTCAAAATGCTTTGTTTTTAACCTTTAAAACATTTTTTAGAGGCATTTGCAAAATCTTTTAAATGAAGAAACCTCATGCAGCAGAAAGATAAAAATGATTATACCTAAGCGGAGCTACAGACACACTAATCCTTCTACTCTTTTATCCAAGTGACCTTTGACTGCCACAAAGTAGCCTTTGACTCCATTCTTGACTTCATCAAATCAACAAGATCTTTGCCAAACTAATTCAATAAGATCTTCATTACTTTCAGATTGCAGAATTGATTAAGAGAATGTCTAGTGGATAATCTCTTATTGATTTGCCCAATAACATTGTCTAGAGAAAGATCTCTTGGGACAATCCATTCTTTAGGAAGCTCATCCAAGGTATCTTCTTCCTGTTCTTCAACAATTCTTTCCGGTGGATCAACTTTTGTAGGATTAATTGATTGATCACCTTCTTCGACAGTATACTGATCTGAACCACTGGGATGTTTTAACTGATAAGAATTACCAGTTAATTCGTCATCATCTGCAGTACCTGTTGTTTTACTCTGCAACACTCGAGGAGACTCATTAAAAACAACATGTACTGATTCTTCAATAGATTTTAGTTTTAAATTATAGACTCTATATGCATGACTGTTAGAAGAATAGCCAAGAAAGATCCCTTTATCAGATTTTTCATCAAACTTGCCAATATTTTCTTTCCCATTGTTTAAAACAAAACATGTACATCCAAAAACCCTGAAATAGTTTATGTTAGGTTTTCTTCCTTTGTAAAGTTCATATGGGGTTTTCTTAAGAATGGGTCTAATCAAAACTCTATTCAAAACATGACAAGCAGTGTTTACAACATCTGCCCAAAAGTATTTAGGTAAAACATTTTCACAAAGAATTGTTCTAGCAAGTTCCACAATGGATCTGTTCTTTCTTTCCACAATACCATTCTGTTGAGGAGTTATTGGAGCAGAAAAGTTGTGTTTTATGCCATACTTTTCACAGAATAATTCAAACTTTTCATTTACAAATTCTCCACCATTGTCACTTTGAATAGAAGTAATGAAGTAACCTTTCTCATTATGTAAAACCTTGGCAAGCTTTTTAAAAGATTTGAAAGAATCAGATTTGGCTTTTAGAAAAATAGTCCAAGTAAATCTGGAAAAATCATCAACAATTACCATGATATAGAGATTACCACCTAGGCTTTTATTTCTTGAAGGACCAACCAAATCCATGTGAAGCAATTCCAAAGGTCTACACGTAGAGACAATGTTTTTGTTTGAAAAGGATTTTATAGTTTGTTTACCTTTTAAACAAGCTTCACAAATTTTGTCTTTCAGAATTTGAAGCTTAGGTAGTCCAGAAACTAAATCTTTAGTAATCAGTTTGTCAAGATGATTAAGATGAATATGTGCAAGCCTTCTATGCCATAACCAAGATTCTTCTTCTTTAGTAAGAAGACAACTTTGAGATGAGATAGAATGCTTGATATCTAGCATGTAAATGTTATTTAATCTCTTACCAACCAACATTACCGTGTCAGATTTTGGCTCATAGATTAGGCAGATTTCTGGTTTGAAGATAACCTTGTGACCTAGATCACATAATTGACTTATACTGATTAAGTTGTGCTTAAGACCTTCAATAAGAAGAACATTGTGAATGGTCACGGTTTCACCATCTCCTGTATCTCCAGAACCTAAGATTCTTCCTTTGTTGTTATCTCCATATGTCACGTGACCTCCAGTCTTCAATCTCAGTTTCTAGAATTTGGAAATATTGTAACATCCTGATTCTCAATACCCCTGGTTTGTTAAATTTTGACAAAATCTTTGTCAAAATTTTAATAATTAAATTATTAGGAATTGGGTAAAGTAACTGTAGAGTTTTATGTTTGTTAGATTATTTGTGATTTTTTAGAATTTTTCTGAAAATTTTAGAAAATACTTAAAATTGATCCGTTTCGTGGACAACTGGGCGCCTGATAGTAATTATATGATTTAGGGTTGAAATTGAAAGAGTATGGACTTAACAATTTTAATTATCACATTTAGAAATTATTGTTTTCTTGTATGCATTGAGTGTGGGTATATTAAAAGTTTATTATGTGTATAAGTTGACAAGAAATATATGATGGTTGATATGGTTTGGAGTGATGTTTGAGTCTTAAGGGTTGTGGGTTCAAATTTTGACTAGAGCAAACAGAAGAAAATAATGGATAAATTTTAGGTAATCTAATCCGTTGGGCGCATCATAAATGCACTGAGCGGATTGTGCTTGAAATCTCTACTACATGCGGCCTGTAATCCGCTGAGCGCATCAGAAATGCGCTGAGCGGATTGTGTTTGAAATCTCTACTACATGCGGCCTGTAATCCTGCATTTAATTTAGGTAAAATAGGACTCAGAAATTTGACTTTTAAATGAAAGAGTGTCATCCTGCAAATTTTTCGTAGGTTCACCGTTTCTCTTTTTCTCTCAAAACTTTTCTTACCTTCAAGCTTGATTTTGAGGTAGAAATCTTGGTTTTCTTGAGGAGCTCCAAGAGGTAAGTTGGTTTATCTTAATCTCCTCTACATTTCTACCATTTTATTTTTTTAAACGGTGCATTTTCTATTTTTTTTCCTCACTTGGCTGAGCTTGAATGGGTGTAAGAAGAATGTTATTGTAGGTTTTACACCTAGAATACTAGAATAATGCCTAAAATTGAGGATTAGAAGTGGTTAAGCTAAAAATTTTAAGAACCCTAATTCGTAGGTAAGTTTCATTGAATTTCTGGTACTTGTGTGAACAAAATTAGAAATTAGTATCTTCATAAAAGTTGTAGCTCTTTAAGTTGTCGAAATTTAGAAACTAATTTCACATTAAACGGATATTTATAGCTTAAGTTATGCCCATTTTACTATCAAGTGTTCTAGTTGTGACGTTAAGAGGTAGCCCTGTTTCAATAGCCTAGCTTTTTGAATTACTGAGTTTGATACGTGTGAAATTAGGACTTGATTCCTTCATAAATGTTGTAGGAAATTATATCCCTGAAATTTAGAAATTTGTTTCATGTAAATAGCTTATGTGTAGCAAGAGTTATAATCCAATTACCAAGGCATGTTCAGAGTGTTATTGTAATTGAGCCCAGTTGGAAAGAACCACTAAAAACTGAAAACTGCATCTATTCTATAGGGTATTTGAATTTATTTCCCTTCATCAATATTGTAGGTAATTAAGTTATTGAAATTTTGGCTCAAATCTCATGCCAAAACAGCTTATATAACTCTAGAAAATTTCGAAATACTGAACCTTGTCCATGGTTGTTATTAGGATTCTTTCTACTCTAAATGCATACAAAATAGGATAATTTTCTAAGTTAATTGTAAGCTGAATGTGAGCTTAAAATATTATTAAAAATGGATTAGCAATACAAAGTGAATTTAAATTCTCATGAGATAGAATCATAGAAATATAAGATTCTAACTAGCATTTTATTACGTATATAGATTTTGCTGAAACACAACATCAAGCTTTGAAAGAAATAAGTGTGAACGTATCAGGTAAGGGGTGGGCTATATAGTAAGGATTACATCATAAACTTGTTTGACCTTATTTGTTGAAGTTGTCTAAATTTGTTATGATTGATAATTTTGATTTCATTATATGCTTGGTTGTAAAAGTGATAATGAATTGCTTACGTGTATGATGGTGTAAAATACATGTTTGGTATTCTATTATGATATGTATGGCCTTTGAGTGAGCATGTATATGCATGGTGGTTTTTCATGAGAAAGTTCATTGAAAATTAAACTGAAAGAATTGGATGATGGGTTGTGAACCCTTTTTGAACTGTATTGGAAGTTTTCTACTTGTAACAGGTGATTGGGAATTTTTGGAAAGTCCGTATTACAGGGGAAACTCTGTCAAAATTTTCAAAAAAATGTGAATTTCTAAGAAAAACCACTTAGGGACTCATACATTACTCATCTGAAAATGGTGATTTGTGAAATCTGGGGAATCGGAGATTATGGACTCTGAGAATACGATAGGGAGGCCCTGAGGGAGGACTTGAGGATAGGAAGGGTAGTGGTTGGAGGCCCCAAAAGACCCAGGCTCGCTACCTGTTGTCGGGGATCCCACTGTACAAACTCTCCTGTACCTGACTGTGCTCTTACCGTATATCAATGATCAGTGAGCTACTAGGTTTATATTTGAGCATGAGTCTCAACAATCCCGTGGGTGGATTTTCCATGCCTAGTAGTGTCAACTCCTGGCTACCCCAGTATTGATTTGAGAAATGATTCGGGCCCGCATGCATAAACATTTTAGAAAACATATTAGGATCATGCATCATTAACATCAATCATTTGGAATTTGATTGACTTGTGAATGCTTATGATGTTGATTTTAAACTGATGTATGAACTGTTGCTCACCCTCTTGTTTTTCTGTTTTCTTTATTTCGCTTGTACTTGCGGTACTCGTTGGACTTGATCAGTCATTGTTTGAAGAGAGGGGAGATGTCACAGATTCCACACCCGATGAATATGTTACTCATACTCATTAGCTGAGAGCCACAATGATGGCAATATGTATTGGGATAAACATATTCAATCTTTTATAAGCAGTCCTTTGTAGTACATAGACCTATACAATATTGGGTAGTAGTCACTCTTATGTATAGTTTGCTGCTCTGTAGGAAGTTATCTCAATGTTATCCCTAATATTTTGAAGGACTGTACTAGTATTTTATCTATATATAATTATGAATGTTTACTTTTAGTACTTTCTAAAATGATGAAATGCGAGGAATGAGTTATTGAAAATTTACATGTTAAAGTTTATTTTTACGATTAATGCATTTGTTTAATATATTAATATTATGTATGAGGGAAATATTATTATTGGTTTTATAAAAAATATATTCCGCTAAAAATTATTAATTCTTCGATAAAGGGTTTATAAGGTAGGGTGTTACAAATATCACCTGTCATATGCCTTGAGCATCCGTTGTCCAAGTACCAAAGTGATTCTTGCTGCTGTTCCTGAAAAATCAAGCATCAAGTATTTGGTACCCTTAAATACTTTGGGTCCTTAGTGGTCAAATTTTCTGTTTAACATATTTTGGAACCCATCTCATTTTACCCTGTGGCACAAAGTGTTTTCTAATATGACAGAATTTTACAGTATGCCCTTTTTTCATACAATAATGACAAGATGAGAAAGGAGATGTTGTTGATTTTCTAAAAGAAAAGAAGTTCAAATACCTTTTAGTTTTAACCCCAAACTTAGGTTTGTACCCAATTCTAGTATGATCAAAAACACAGTTTTGAGACCCAAGAAGTGTATCTAAATTTTCTTTACCTTGAGTAAACTTAGATAAGGTTTTAATCAAATACTCAACCTTATTCTGCAGAGAGATACACTTTTCACAATTGTTGTTAGCAGCAGCATTATCAGAAGATGAATTATTGTAGATTATTTCAAGATGTTCCATATCTGTTTTGCTTTCTAATAATTCTTCTTCCAGAACTTTAACCCTATTCTCTAACCAGTTATTTAGTCCTTTTAACCGATTATTTGTATAGGATAAATTCCTAGCTTCATCATGCATTTCATTGAAAGCAGTTAGTAATGTGCTGTAATTCATTTCATTTTCTGTGGGGGTTGAACTTACATGGGATGAAGAGGATTCACAGCCAGCCATTAAGCATAGATTCACTTCTTCACCTTCAGATACAAAACTCGAGGATGAATCATTGTCTTGCCAAGCTATGTAGGCCTTTTTCCCTTTGTACTTCATATCTTTCTTGTTTTGATTCTTGGATTTTTCTGGACATTCACTTCTTATGTGTCCCTGCTTACCACAAGAATAACAAGTATAAGTATTTTGAATAGAATCAGTTCTTTTATCAGTGTACCTTTTAACCTGGCCAGTTCTGTTCTTCTTCTTAAGAAATTTCCCAAACTTCTTAACCAACAGATTCAGATTCTCAGATTCATCTTCTTCAGAGTCACTACTTTCTTCAATCGTCTTGAGAACAATGTTTCTGCTTTTCTTCTCTGCATTTTCTTGTTCTTTAAACCGATTGATCTCCAACTCGTGTTCCCTTAGCTTACCAAACAATGATGCAGTAGTCATCTCAGTTAAGTCTCTTGATTCTGATATAGTTGTTACCTTTGGTTGCCAAGTTCTGTCCAAACATTTTAGGATTTTGATGTTTAACTCTTCCTTGTCAAATGTCTTGCCTAATCCAATTAGATGATTGACTATATGCGTGAATCTTTTCTGCACATCTGCAATGGTTTCACCTTGCTGCATTTTGAACAATTCATAATCTCTAATTAATTCATGCTTTCTTGCCCTTTTCACATCAGAGGTACCCTCATGAGTGACCTCTAGAATCTCCCACATTTCTTTGGCAGAGGCACATTGAGAAACCCTGAAAAACTCATCAAGATTTAAGGCAGAGGTAATAATTGTAACATCCTGATTCTCAATACCCCTAGTTTGTTAAATTTTGACAAAATCTTTGTCAAAATTTTACTAATTAAATTATTAGGAATTGGGTAAAGTAACTGTAGAGTTTTATGTTTATTAGATTATTTATGATTTTCGGAAATTTTTAGAAAATACTCGTGTGTGTGCCTAAACGTTGAGTATGAACTTAACAATTTTAATTATCACATTTAGAAATTATTGTTTTCTTTTATGCATTGAGTGTGGGTACATAAAAAGTTTATTATGTGTATAAATAGATAAGAAACATATGATGGTTAATATGGTTTGGAGTGTTGTTGGAGTCTTAGGAGTTCTGAGTTCAAATCCTGGCAGGAGAAAATAAAGATAATTTTTTTTGTAATGTAAATCCGCTGGGCGCATCCTAAATGCGCTGAGCGGATTGCATTTGAAATCTCTCTTACATGCGGCCTGTAATCCGCTGGGCGCATAAGAAATGCGCTGAGCGGATTGTGGTTCGAAATCTCTCTATTACTTGCGGCCTATAATCCGCTGGACGCATAAGAAATGCGCTGAGCGGATTATTAGGTGAAAAATTTGCCTTTTAAAAGAAAGAGTGTCATTCTGCGAGTTTTTCTCACAGGTTCCTCGTTTCTCTCTTTCTCTCAAAACTTTCCTTGCCTTCAAGCTTCATTTTGAAGGAGAAATCTTGGTTTTCTTGAGGAGCTCAAAGAGGTAAGTTGGTTTATCTCAATCTTCTCTACATTTCTACCGTTTTATTTTTCAAAACGATGCATTTTCTATTTTTATCCTCTCTTGAATGGGCTTGAATGGGAGTAGAGATAGTGTTATTGTAGGTTTTACACCTAGGATACTAAAATAATGTTTAAAATTGAGGATTAGAAGTGGTTAAGCTAAGAACTTTAAGAGCCCTAATTCGTAGGTACTATTCATTGAATATTTGGGACTTTTGTGAACAGAATTAGAAATTAGTATCTTCATGAAATTTGTAGCTCTTTAAGTTGTCGAAATTTAGAAACTGATTTCATATTAAACAGATATTTATAGCTTAAGTTATGCCCATTTTACTATCAAGTGTTCTAGCTGTGACGTTAAGAGGTAGCCCTGTTTCAACAGCCTAGGTTTTTGAATTACTGAGATTGATACGTGTGAAATTAGGACTTTATTCCTTCATAAAGGTTGTAGGAAATTATATCCCCGAAATTTAGAAATTTATTTCACGTGAATATCTTATGTGTAGCAAGAGTTATAATCCAATTACCAAGGCATGTTCAGAGTGTTATTGTAGTTGAGCCTAGTTGGAAATAACCACTGAAAACTGAAAACTGCATCTATTCTATAGGGTATTTGAATTTATTTCCTTCATCAATATTGTAGGTAATTAAGTTATTGAAATTTTGGCTCAAATCTCATGCCAAAACAGTTTATATAACTATAGAAAATTTTTAAATACTGAACCTTGTCCATGGTTATTATTAGGATTTTTTCTACTCTAAGTGCCTACAAAATAGGATAATTTTCTAAGTTAATTGTAAGCTGAATGTGAGCTTAAAATATTATTAGAAATGGATTAGCAATACAAAGTGAATTTAAATTCTCATGAGATAGAATCATTGAAATATAAGATTCTAACTAGCATTTTATTACGTATATAGATTTTGTTGAAACACAACATCAAGCTTTGAAAGGAATAAGTGTGAACATATCAAGTAAGGGGTGGGCTATATAGTAAGGATTACATCATAAACTTGTTTGACCTTATTTGTTGAATTTGTCTAAATTTGTTATGATTGATAATTTTGATTTCATTATATGCTTGGTTGTGAAAGTGATCATGAATTGCTTACGTGTATGATTGTGTAAAATATATGCTTGGTACTCTATTATGATATGTATGGTCTTTGAGTGAGCATTTATATGCATGGTGATTTTTCATGAGAAAGTTCATTGAAAATTAAATTGAAAGAATTGGATGATGGGTTGTGAACCCTTTTTGAACTGTATTGGAAGTTTTCTGCTTGTAACAGGTGATTGAAAATTTTTGGGAAGTTCGTATTACAGGGGAAACTCTGTCAAAATTTTTGGAAAATGTGAATTTCTAAGAAAAACCACTTAGGGACTCATACATTACTCATTTGAAAATGGTGATTTGTGAAATCTGGGGAATCAGAGATTATGGACTCTGAGAATATGATAGGGAGGCCCTGAGGGAGGACTTGAGGATAGGAAGGGTAGTGGTTGGAGGCCCCAAAAGACCCAGGCTCGCTACCTGTTGTCAGGGATCCCACTGTACAAACTCTGCTATACATGACTGTGCTCTTACCGTATATCAATGGTCAGTGAGCTACTGGGTTTATATTTGAGCATGGGTCTCAAAAATCCCGTGGGTGGATTTTTCATGCCTAGTAGTGTCAACTCCTGGCTACCCCAGTACTGATTTGAGAAATGATTCGGGCCCGCATGCATAAACATTTTAGAAAACATATTAGGATCATGCATCATTAACATCAATCATTTGGAATTTGATTGACTTGTGAATGTTTATGATGTTGATTTTAAAATGATGTATGAACTGTTGCTCACCCTCTTGTCTTTCTGTTTTCTTTATTTCCTTTGTACTTGCAGTACTCATTGGACCTGATCGGTCATTGTTTGAAGAGAGGGGAGATAGCACAGATTCCACACCCGATGAGTATGATACTCATACTCATTAGTTGGGAGCCACATTGCTGGCAACATGTATTGGGATAAACATATCCAAACTTTTATAGATAGTCTTTTGTAGTATATAGACCTACATGGTACTGAGTAGTATTCACTATTTTGTGTAGTTAGCTGCTCTGTAGGAAGTATCCCCAATGTTGCCTTAATATTTTGGAGGACTGTACTAATATTTTATCTATATGTAATTATGAATGTTTACTTTTAGTACTTTTTAAAATGATGAAATGCAGGAATGTATTATTGAAAATTTATGTATATTAATATTATGTACAAGGGAAAGATTATTATCGGTTAAAAAAAAATTATGCTAAAAAATTATTAATTCTTCTGAGTGAGGGTTTATAAGGTAGGGTGTTACATTAGTGGTATCAGAGCAGTTTGACCCTTTAGGCCTGGGGAAAGGTCTACTTAGGCTTTTGTGCACTCTTTGTGGGGAATTATGTGTAGGAAATTACCATGATTTAATATCAATGATGATTTCCTGATAACTTAGTTGAATTTGATTCGATTATCAGGAATCAATGGCTGGACGAGGTGCTGGATTAGCTGATTCAGTGGAGAGACTAATTGCTGCAATGGAGCAGGATCGACAAGCTCGAGTGCAACAGGATCGTGTTCCTCGAGGTGATGATGCTTTGACGAGATTGGACTTATTTGAGAAGAGGAACCCTCCTCGATTCAAGGGAGGATATGATCCTGAAGGTGCACAAGTTTGGCTCAGAGAAATGGAGAAGATTTTTCGTGCCCTACGATGCACAGAGAATGATAAGGTGGTGTTTGCTGCTTATGCATTAATAGAAGATGCTGAATATTGGTGGGACGGAGTGAGACAAAGATTGGAGGGGGAAGGTATAATGATTACATGGCCTTTGTTTCAAGCGAGATTTTTGGAGAAGTACTTTCCACAAGATGTTCGAGAGAAGAAAGAGATGGAGTTCTTGGCACTGACACAAGGATCCATGAATGTAGGAGAGTACGCGGCAAAGTTTGAAGAACTTTCACGATATCATCCCCACTACCACAATGCCATCAATGAGAGGTCAAGGTGTGTGAAGTTTGTTAATGGACTTCGCCCTGAGATTAAGGAAGCCATAAGAATGCAGGAAATTCAGGAGTTTCCTACATTGGTGAACAGATGCAGGATTTTTGAAGAAGACCATAAGGCAAGGATTGCTAAGTTTCGAGAACATCGCTCTGAGTCTTCAGGAACGAAGAACTATGGGCCTCAACACAATCAAAGGAGAGGATTTGGAAGAGGACAACCATATCAAAGACAACAACGTCAAAGGGGACCCACAATTGAGTTTTCTCAGAACCGTGGTAATAGTGAAAACTATATGTCAGCCTCACCAAGAGGAAAATGCTTTGCTTGTGGAGGAGAACACTACAGAAAAGATTGCCCAGTAAAACCGTTAATATGCTTTAGTTGTAACAAGACTGGACATATGTCGCGTGACTGCCCGATGATTAAGAAGGAAGGAGATGGAGGCAATGGAAACTATCACAACCGAAATCCTGGTGGAGGAGTAGCTAGCAGGCCAAAAGCTCATGGTAAAGTTTTTGCAATGAGGGGAGAAAAAGTATCTAACTCTGACATGATGATTGGAAGTACATGTATTATCCGAGATACTCCTTTATCTGTGATGTTTGATTCAGGCGCTTCACATTCATTTATTTCTTATAGTTGTGTGGAACGTTTAGATTTGCCTACTATAGCATTGCCATTTGATTTGTCAGTGCATACCCCGGGTAATGATCCTATTATCACTGCAAAAGCATGTTGGGAGTGTCCCATTAGTATATATGGTAGAAATTTTGTAGTGAATCTCTTCTGCCTTCCTTTAAAAGGACTGGAGGTTATTTTGGGATTGGACTGGTTATCTGACAACCATGTCATTATAGACTGTTGTAAAAAGGTTATTGTGTTTAGAGATTTTGAGCAAAATAATTCTGAGAAGTCAAGGATTCAAAGTGCCAATTATGAAGATGTTTCCTTGAAGGAAGTTCAGGGATTTGTAATGTCTTTATTGGTAGAAGGAAAGGAAGAAAAGTTGGTTGATGTGCCAATAGTGAGAGAATATCCTGAAGTTTTTCCTGATGATATTCCAGGATTACCCCCAGAACGAGAATTAGAATTCAGTATTGATTTGGTACCAGAAGCAGGACCTATTTCCATAGCCCCATATAGAATGTCTCCATTGGAACTATCTGAACTTAAAAAGCAATTAGAAGAACTCTTGGAGAAACAATTTGTTAGGCCGAGTGTGTCACCGTGGGGAGCACCAGTACTTTTGGTGAAGAAGAAGGATGGGAGTATGCGGCTATGTGTTGACTACAGACAATTAAATAAGGTGACGATAAAGAATAAATACCCATTACCAAGAATAGATGATTTGATGGATCAACTACGCGGGGCAAAAATATTTTCAAAGATTGATTTAAGATCGGGGTATCATCAGATTAGAGTACAATCTGAGGATATACCAAAGACTGCTTTTAGAACACGCTACGGACACTACCAGTATTTGGTTATGCCTTTTGGAGTGACAAATGCTCCAGCTGTGTTCATGGACTATATGAATTGGATTTTTCACCCTTTTCTGGATAAGTTTGTAGTTGTATTCATTGATGACATCCTTATATACTCAAAGAGTAAGGAGGAGCATGTTGAACACTTAAGAACTGTGCTGCAAATCTTGAGGCAAAAACAATTGTATGCAAAATTATCCAAGTGTGAGTTCTGGCTAAATGAAGTGAATTTTCTTGGACATGTCATTAATGAAGAAGGGATAGTTGTTGATCCAGCTAAGGTTGAGGCGGTCTTGAAGTGGGAACAACCAAGAACGGTCACTGAAATAAGGAGTTTTCTAGGATTAGCAGGATACTATCGACGGTTTATTGAGGGTTTTTCTCGATTAGCTTACCCATTAACCAAGTTGACTCGAAAGGGACAATCTTTTGTGTGGAACCCACAATGTGAGACTAGCTTTCAAGAATTGAAAAATCGTCTTACTTCCTCACCGGTGTTAATTTTACCAGAACCTAACAAGAATTTTGAAGTGTATTGTGATGCATCTAAATTGGGATTGGGTTGTGTGTTGATGCAAGATGGAAAGGCAGTGGCGTATGCTTCTCGACAACTGCGACCACATGAGATAAATTATCCCACCCATGATTTAGAATTAGCTGCAGTAGTATTTGCTCTGAAGATTTGGAGACACTATTTGTATGGAGCAAAATTCATAGTGTATAGTGATCATAAGAGCCTGAAATATCTCTTTGATCAAAAGGAATTGAATATGCGTCAAAGACGGTGGATAGAATTTTTGAAAGACTATGAGTTTGAATTACAGTATCATCCTGGAAAAGGGAATGTAGTTGCAGATGCACTTAGTAGAAAATCTTTACATGCAGCATTTATGATGATAAGAGAAATGGAATTGATCAAAGAATTCCAAAGTCTGAATTTAGCAATTGAGTTTAGTTTCAAAAGTGTTACATGTGGTACTCTCACTATCACTAGTGATTTTCTACAACAAGTACAAGAAGCTCAATTAGAGGATATTTTTCTCTGTGAGAAGAAGGAATTAGTTAAACAAGGGAAAGAAATAGAATTTGTGGAAGGGACAGATGGAATCTTACGTTTCAAAGGACGAATTTGTATTCCTTCTTATCAGGAATTGCGAAAGACCGTTTTGGAGGAATCACATAAGAGTAACATGAGTATCCATCCTGGAACAACAAAGATGTATCAAGATTTGAAGAAAATATTCTGGTGGCCTGGGATGAAAAAGGAAGTGGCAGAGTATGTTGCAGCTTGCTTGGTGTGTCAAAAAGCCAAAGTAGAACATCAAAGACCATCAGGGATGTTACAATCATTAGATGTGCCAGAATGGAAATGGGATAGCATAGCTATGGATTTCGTAACTTCATTACCTCGTACACCAACTGGTCACGATTCTGTGTGGGTAATAATTGACAGGTTGACAAAATCTGCTCATTTTATTCCTATCAACATTCGTTATTCCTTAGAGAAGCTTACTCAATTGTACATTAAGGAAGTGGTAAGATTGCATGGCATACCTGCTAGTATTGTGTCAGATAGAGACCCTCGTTTCACCTCAAGGTTCTGGACAAGTTTACATCAAGCTCTTGGGACAAAGCTTCGGCTAAGTTCTGCTTATCATCCTCAGACTGATGGACAATCAGAACGAACCATTCAATCTTTGGAGGACCTACTACGAGCTTGTGTGTTGGATCACAAAGGAAGTTGGGATAAGTTCTTGTCATTGATTGAATTTACATATAACAATAGTTTTCACGCTAGCATTGGGATGGCCCCGTTTGAAGCTCTTTATGGAAGGAAATGCAGAACACCATTATGTTGGTTCGAGACAGGTGAAAACTTACTTTTAGGTCCAGAATTAGTGCAACAGACCACAGAGAAGATTAAATTAGTTCAAGAGAAGATGAGAGCAACTCAAAGTCGACAAAAAAGTTACTATGACAAAAGGAGAAAGCCTCTAGAGTTTCAAGAAGGAGATCATGTGTTCTTGCGAGTCACGCCTACAACTGGGGTTGGACGAGCAATGAAGTCAAGGAAACTCACGCCTAAGTTTATTGGCCCGTACCAAATAATGAAGAGGATTGGTCCAATAGCTTATCAAGTAGCTCTACCTCCTTTTCTTTCTAACATCCACAATGTTTTTCATGTGTCACAATTACGAAAATATATTTCAGACCCTTCTCATATACTTGAACCAGACATTATCCAAATTAGAGACAATCTTACTTATGAAACACCGCCTATCCAAATCGTTGATCGAAGGATTAAGAAACTCCGTGGAAAAGAAATAGCTTTGGTTAAAGTTATTTGGAGTGGAGCAGGAGATGGAGATGCTACTTGGGAGTTAGAGGAAAAGATGAGGGAATCTTATCCTCAATTGTTCCTTTCAGGTACGCAAATTTCGAGGACGAAATTTATTTAAGGGGGGGAGAGTTGTAACATCCTGATTCTCAATACCCCTGGTTTGTTAAATTTTGACAAAATCTTTGTCAAAATTTTACTAATTAAATTATTAGGAATTGGGTAAAGTAACTGTAGAGTTTTATGTTTATTAGATTATTTATGATTTTCGGGAATTTTTAGAAAATACTCGTGTGTGTGTCTGAACGTTGAGTATGGACTTAACAATTTTAATTGTCACATTTAGAAATTATTGTTTTCTTTTATGCATTGAGTGTGGGTACATAAAAAGTTTATTATGTGTATAAATAGACAAGAAACATATGATGGTTAATATGGTTTGGAGTGTTGTTGGAGTCTTAGGGGTTTTGAGTTCAAATCCTGGCAGGAGAAAATAAAGATAATTTTTTTTGTAATGTAAATCCGCTGGGCGCATCCTAAATGCGCTGAGCGGATTGCATTTGAAATCTCTCTTACATGCGGCCTGTAATCCGCTGGGCGCATAAGAAATGCGCTGAGCGGATTGTGGTTTGAAATCTCTCTATTACTTGCGGCCTATAATCCGCTGGGCGCAGCAAAAATGCGCTAAGCGGATTATTAGGTGAAAAATTTGCCTTTTAAAAGAAAGAGTGTCGTTCTGCGAGTTTTTCTCGTAGGTTCCTCGTTTCTCTCTTTCTCTCAAAACTTTCCTTGCCTTCAAGCTTCATTTTGAAGGAGAAATCTTGATTTTCTTGAGGAGTTCAAAGAGGTAAGTTGGTTTATCTCAATCTTCTCTACATTTCTACCGTTTTATTTTTCAAAACGGTGCATTTTCTATTTTTATCCTCACTTGAATGGGCTTGAATGGGAGTAGAAATAGTGTTATTGTAGGTTTTACACCTAGGATACTAGAATAATGTTTAAAATTGAGGATTAGAAGTGGTTAAGCTAAGAACTTTAAGAGCCCTAATTCGTAGGTACTATTCATTGAATATTTGGGACTTTTGTGAACAGAATTAGAAATTAGTATCTTCATGAAATTTGTAGCTCTTTAAGTTGTCGAAATTTAGAAACTGATTTCACATTAAACAGATATTTATAGCTTAAGTTATGCCCATTTTACTATCAAGTGTTCTAGCTGTGACGTTAAGAGGTAGCCCTGTTTCAACAGCCTAGGTTTTTGAATTACTGAGATTGATACGTGTGAAATTAGGACTTTATTACTTCATAAAGGTTGTAGGAAATTATATCCCCGAAATTTAGAAATTTATTTCACGTGAATATCTTATGTGTAGCAAGAGTTATAATCCAATTACCAAGGCATGTTCAGAGTGTTATTGTAGTTGAGCCTAGTTGGAAATAACCACTGAAAACTGAAAGCTGCATCTATTCTATAGGGTATTTGAATTTATTTCCTTCATCAATATTGTAGGTAATTAAGTTATTGAAATTTTGGCTCAAATCTCATGCCAAAACAGTTTATATAACTATAGAAAATTTTGAAATACTGAACCTTGTCCATGGTTATTATTAGGATTCTTTCTACTCTAAGTGCCTACAAAATAGGATAATTTTCTAAGTTAATTGTAAGCTGAATGTGAGCTTAAAATATTATTAGAAATAGATTAGCAATACAAAGTGAATTTAAATTCTCATGAGATAGAATCATATAAATATAAGATTCTAACTAGCATTTTATTACGTATATAGATTTTGTTGAAACACAACATCAAGCTTTGAAAGGAATAAGTGTGAACATATCAGGTAAGGGGTGGGCTATATAGTAAGGATTACATCATAAACTTGTTTGACCTTATTTGTTGAATTTGTCTAAATTTGTTATGATTGATAATTTTGATTTCATTATATGTTTGGTTGTGAAAGTGATCATGAATTGCTTACGTGTATGATGGTGTAAAATATATGCTTGATACTCTATTATGATATGTATGGTCTTTGAGTGAGCATTTATATGCATGGTGATTTTTCATGAGAAAGTTCATTGAAAATTAAATTGAAAGAATTGGATGATGGGTTGTGAACCCTTTTTGAACTGTATTGGAAGTTTTCTGCTTGTAACAGGTGATTGAAAATTTTTGGGAAGTTCGTATTACAGGGGAAACTCTGTCAAAATTTTTGGAAAATGTGAATTTCTAAGAAAAACCACTTAGGGACTCATACATTACTCATTTGAAAATGGTGATTTGTGAAATCTGGGGAATCAGAGATTATGGACTCTGAGAATACGATAGGGAGGCCCTGAGGGAGGACTTGAGGATAAGAAGGGTAGTGGTTGGAGGCCCCAAAAGACCCAGGCTCGCTACCTGTTGTCGGGGATCCCACTGTACAAACTCTGCTATACCTGACTGTGCTCTTACCGTATATCAATGGTCAGTGAGCTACTGGGTTTATATTTGAGCATGGGTCTCAACAATCCCGTGGGTGGATTTTCCATGCCTAGTAGTGTCAACTCCTGGCTACCCCAGTACTGATTTGAGAAATGATTCGGGCCCGCATGCATAAACATTTTAGAAAACATATTAGGATCATGCATCATTAACATCAATCATTTGGAATTTGATTGACTTGTGAATGTTTATGATGTTGATTTTAAAATGATGTATGAAGTGTTGCTCACCCTCTTGTCTTTCTGTTTTCTTTATTTCTTTTGTACTTGCGGTACTCATTGGACCTGATCGGTCATTGTTTGAAGAGAGGGGAGATGGCACAGATTCCACACCCGATGAGTATGATACTCATACTCATTAGTTGGGAGCCACAATGCTGGCAACATGTATTGGGATAAACATATCCAAACTTTTATAGATAGTCTTTTGTAGTATATAGACCTACATGGTACTGAGTAGTATTGACTGTTTTGTGTAGTTAGCTGCTTTGTAGGAAGTATCCCCAATGTTGCCTTAATATTTTGGAGGACTGTACTAATATTTTATCTATATGTAATTATGAATGTTTACTTTTAGTACTTTTTAAAATGATGAAATGCAGGAATGTATTATTGAAAATTTATGTATATTAATATTATGTACAAGGGAAAGATTATTATCGGTTAAAAAAAATTTATGCTACAAAATTATTAATTCTTCTGAGTGAGGGTTTATAAGGTAGGGTGTTTTTTCATAAATATTTTTTAACTTAAAATTATTACTTGATTCCATATTTTTTTCACTTTCGAAATTTTTATTGACAAGTTTATCCAAATATACCTTTTTGAGGTGAAAATATGTTTTAAAAATAGCAAGTTTTATTTTTTTAATTTAGCAGTGTTCTACACCTTTTAATTTAGACTATATGATGTTTTTTTTAATAGACTATATGGAAAATAATATAATTAAACAAATATTTAATTAACTAATGAAAGAATTAAAATTTATGTTTAAGATTATTATAAATTCAAATTTTGAATTAAATAAATATAGATAAAAAATGTTGTTTAGGAATTTTTTCATAAAAAATTTTAAAATTTGGAAAATATAAGTCTTTCCCTAATGAATAAAAAATAATAATTGTAAAAGCAGATAATTCAGTTATAAAATTCATATAGCTACATTGTACACAATATAAAATTCATTTTGAAACAAAAATGTAAAAATATCAGAATTTAACACTATATAAATTTATTTTATAGGTTTTTCGTTTCCTTTTCACATATATCATCCATTTACTTCCATTCATATTCATAATCCTAATAATTGTCACTTAAAATTAAAATTATTAATATAAAATAAAAAAATTTAAAGAATAGTTGTATACATTCACTCTTAATTGCAATTTATTGTCTTTAACGACTTGAAATTTGACTGGAAATAAGTGGGGACAGAATTATAATTACTCAGTTAGGATAATGAAAATTATTTATTACAAATAACAATAATGAAAAGGAATACGAAACGCGTTTAAAGTGAAATCATTATGAAAGTTGATAAATTGAAAAGTATTTATAGAAAGCTAAAATAATATATACTAAAACATGTTTATACTTTGACTTTATATTATACACTTTTTTTAATAAGTAACAATATGAAGTCTAAATAAACACAAATTAAGAATAACAGAGATTTCAGTAAGGATCTATTTAGATAATTTTATATAATTTTTTTTATCTAAATAAATAAAAAATATTGTTCTTCATAAACTATATTTAAATTAAAAATATTTTTCATTCATAAAATAATAAAAAGATAGTAAAAAGTTAGTTAATATGAGTCTGACGGACAAAATTCTTTGCTAGAAAATGAAGAAATGACTTTGAAATGTGACAGAAGGGTAGATATATCCTCTGACCTAAATAACTTCTCATGGACCACAATGAGTATTTTAATTATTCATTTATTAATAAAACAATACTTAATATTTTAATTATAATTGAATTCTTGTAAAGATGAAAAACACATTTTACCTGATTTATATTTCCAATTTTATTTCCCTCAATATTTTTACTGAACTTAATAACAAAGTACAAGAAATTCTAATACTATTTGGTCTTATTAATGTTTTTTTTTTTTTTGCTATTATTTAAAAACTTTATATATAATATATTTTTATATTATTTATTTATTCCTTTTTTTATTCATCATAACAAGTGGAAAAAAATATTCACCACTTTCTCCCTTTCTGATTTTACTCATCTGTTTCATTCTATTGTTTTTTTTTTCCCTATTTCTATCATTCTTATTTTATTCTTTCTTAATATATCATTGCTTTCTACTTGACTTTGTTCAAAGGAAACATAAATGATGAGCATCCAAAAACAAGTAGTACTTTCATAGGCCCATGCACAAACACAAACCAAGTCAACCCGCCATTGTTGATGCCCAAGATATTGTTCAATCAACACAGTAATCCACACAACTCCCTCAATTAGTGCACATATAAACAATCGATTGATCATTGGAATCAAATATACCACAACAATGGCAATTTTCATTCTTACACTTATCATTTGCAACCTACTTTTTCTCCTCTCAAAAGCTTCTTCAACTGATACACTTACCCTCTCACAATCTCTCCCTGATGGCACCACCTTAGTGTCCAAAGATGAAACCTTCGAACTGGGTTTCTTCTCCCTAAGAAATTCCACAAACCGTTACGTAGGAATCTGGTTCAAAAACATCCCAGTAAAAACCATTGTTTGGGTTGCAAACCGTGACCACCCTCTCAAAGACAACTCCACCAAGTTGACCATAACCTGCGACGGAAACCTCGTCCTTCTCACCAAGAACAACACAGTTCACTGGTCAACAAACACGACAACAAAGCCCTTGAGACCCACTTTGCAACTCTTAAACACCGGAAACTTAATACTCCGCAACGACAACGATGATAACAATAGCATCAATAATGAAGAGAAGTTCTTGTGGCAAAGCTTTGACTACCCTTGTGACACATTGTTACCAGGAATGAAGCTTGGATGGAACAAAAAAACGGGTCTCAATCGACGTGTTACTGCGTGGAAGAATTGGGATGACCCTTCTGCTGGGAACTTCACATGGGGCATCACATTTGACAGCAACCCTGAAATGGTTCTCTGGAATGGAACATCTAAGTACCATAGGAGTGGCCCTTGGAACGGTGTCCGGTTCAGTGGTGCATTTGGTGGGTCAAATAGCTTAACCACTCACCCTCTTTTCGTTTACAAATTGGTCAACAACAACAATGATGAAGCGTACTACTCATACAGCTCCATCAACAAGTCCCTGATCTCAATAGTTGTCATGAACCAAACCCTCTTCCGCCGACAACGCATCATTTGGATCCCCGAAAACGGAACATGGAGGTTGTTCCAAACCGCACCAAGAGATATTTGTGACACCTACAATCCGTGTGGTTCTTATGCAAATTGCATGGTTGATGCATCACCTGTGTGCCAATGTTTAGAGGGGTTTGAACCGAAGTCTTCGGAGACTATGGACTTGGCACAAGGGTGTGTGAGAAGAGAACCGTGGAGGTGCAAGGTGGAAGGGAGAGATGGGTTTAGAAAATTTATAGGGTTGAAGTTTCCCGATACTACACATTCTTGGGTTAATAGAAGCATGACACTCGAGGAATGCAAGGTTAAGTGTCGGGAAAATTGTTCGTGCACGGCTTATGCAAACTTGGACATAAGAGGAGCAGGAAGTGGGTGTTCTATTTGGTTCGGCGATCTTATTGATTTGAAAGTTGTTTCACAAAGTGGACAATATCTGTATATTCGAATAGCAGATTCACAGACAGGTGAAACTTATACTCTGATTTTCTTCTAATTAAGTTCTAACTTTGTTAATTCTTTAATTTGCTTAACTGTTCTCATGCATTTATTTCATTTTTTTTTTAACATGATCTCTTGTTCATCCCTTATAATTCATCATTCAATATTTCATTAGAAAAATGCTGATATGACAGTGCAGTGCAGTAAATTGTTTGGTCAATTTTCATTAAATGTTGAGTGTGAAGTTAATAGAAAAATGAAAGGACCAAATTTGACAAACAAGGATAAATGCAGATTCTAAAGATGCCCATAAGAAGAAGGCATTGTTGCTGATAGGTACCACTGTTGCTCCTATTGCTCTTGTGGTACTACTGGCAATCTTCTACTACTACAGGAGAAAAAGGAAGTATGAAGGTAAATTTCGTAAGAACAAAGTTTTTGCCTTTTTGTTCCTGAGGTCTCTAAAGTGACAGTCACAATATTTCCAGAAAACTTTGATGACATTCCAGATATGTTTGTTTATTTATTTCAAATAAAAAAATCACTGACGCTGGTCTCATTAATATCATTAATCTGGAAGAAAACGTGTCAGTAGAAAAGAAAAGTGAAGTTGGTGGACAAGAAGATAGTATGGAATTGCCATTGTTTGATCTTGCTACAATAGTTAATGCTACCAACAACTTCTCAACTGACAACAAACTTGGGCAGGGTGGGTTTGGGCCTGTATACAAGGTAAATACACCATACCATATGCATTTATTTTAGGAATGAAATGTTATTCATGAACATGTCTATTGAAATTAATATTCATTTTGTCAATCTTGTTCCATCTATGAAATTTAGGGTGTATTAGTAGACGGACAAGAAATTGCTGTTAAAAGGCTATCAAGGAGTTCTGGACAAGGATTAACAGAATTTAAGAACGAAGTCATATTGTGTGCCAAACTCCAACATCGAAATTTAGTTAAAGTTCTTGGTTGTTGCATTGAAGGGGAGGAGAAAATGCTTCTCTATGAATATATGCCTAACAGAAGTCTAGATTCATTTCTTTTTGGTTAGTATGCAATGGTAGAAGTGTTTATAGAAGTTAAATTTCTTTCAAAATCTTATTGAAAAAGAAAAAAGACTCACTAACATTACAATCTTGACAGATTCAACTAAAAGCAAGATTTTGGATTGGTCTAAGCGTTTTCATATCTTATATGCAACTGCTCGTGGGCTTCTTTATCTTCATCAAGATTCTAGATTAAGGATAATACATCGAGATTTAAAAGCAAGTAATATTTTATTAGACAACAACTTGAATCCTAAAATTTCAGATTTTGGCTTGGCAAGAATGTGTGGAGGTGATCAAATTGAAGGAAACACAAACAGGGTTGTAGGAACATAGTAAGTACCATAGAGGATGCTAAGATCTTCTTATGGAACATGTAAATTTAAACTAACTCTTCTGATTTGCAGTGGTTACATGGCACCTGAATATGTTATCCATGGGTTATTCTCCACAAAATCTGATGTATTTAGTTTTGGCGTATTGTTGCTGGAAATCATCAGTGGAAAGAAAAACAGAGAGGTTACCTATCCATACCATAGTCATAATCATATTGGGCATGTGAGTAACGCAGAAAAATAACTTTACTTTCCTAAATTAAAGCAATAAATAATAACTTATTTTGATTTTGTAGGCATGGAAGTTGTGGAAAGAAGGCACACCAGAGAATTTGATAGATAATTGTTTGGAGGACTCATGTATCTTATCAGAAGCCTTACGTTCCATTCACATTGGTCTTTTATGCCTACAACGTCAACCTAATGATCGACCAAACATGTCCTCTGTGGTTGTTATGTTAAGTAGTGATAATGAATTACCCCAACCAAAGGAACCTGGTTTCTTAATAGATAGGATCTTGAATGAAGAATCGTCTCAATTAAGAAGCCAAACTTCTTCAACCAATGAAATAACCATTTCCATCCTAGATGCTAGATAAGGAACATATTTATTTCTTAGACTCGTGAAACGGACTTGTTTGTTTGAGTATTATTATTTCCTTTATATGCATATTTTTTATTTGTCAGTTGCACGTTCTGGCTACAAATTTTTAAAACTTTAACCCCCAAAATTATGGAATGTGTTACTATTTTCGAAACTGAAATTTTCTTAAATTCAAATAGTTTGGTTTAATTAAGAAATTTAATTTCTTATTACCATTGACATGAGTGTAGCTGTCATAACGGTTTTGGATTGTTACATATTTCACCTGTTATAAATTTTTCTCTCACAGCAACACAAGTTTTTGGGTTTTCTGAAGCCAACAAACTAAGTAATTTTAGTCATTAATATATAAGAATTTTGAGGTGATGAAGTTGGGAAGCTTCATGGAGTAGTAGAAGCAGATAGGGACAGTTCTTACCAAATCTGTTGGTGGGAGGAGGGGAGATAGCAGCTAAGTATAGTAGGGGTATTTTTATCTGTCTAGATTATTAATAATCATAAATGTGAGCAAACATCATGCAAGTTCTCAATATTTATATTCTTCAGCTTATTTATCAGTCCCAGTCACTGCTGCCATTCTAGTTTTGCTTCTTTCAAAGGAATCATTGTTTTGGTTCTTTCAAGAGATTGTGAGAGAATGTCATTCTTGTAAACATCTTCGGTTGTTTTTGCTTTTGGTTGGAGTTTGCACTACTCACCTTCTTACATGATTTTGTTGGCACTGAGCCATGAAAGAGAACAATTTTTAATATTTGCTGGTATGATGAAGTTGTTGTGCTTTTGCTGTCTGATCTATCAAGGGAACCGAATTTTGTGTGTGGGTGTGATTGGGTTGATAGCTTGGTTGTCATTGGGAACCAATGCAGCTTTGAGTTTATGTTCCTTTTAAGTGCTAAGAACCCGGGTAACTTTTCCTTCCCTTCACTAAATCCTTGTCCTTATGGATTAAAGCTTGGAAATTTCTTCTTCAGATCGTAGTAATATTCCCAGGTTGACTCTTCCGACAGGTGGCGCTTCCATTTCACTAACACCTTCATCACGAGTATTCCTTTCTCTTCATCGTCATTCTATCTAGAATTTACTCATGTTCTTGCTTGGTAAACACATTATTAGTATTTCAGGAAGGATAGGAAAGATGTTTTGATGTTTAGTAGTGAGATTTGTATAGAAAATACTTTTTAGAAAAAGGTGGGCAAATAGGAGAAGGTTTGTATGAGGAAAGATAGTAATTGATCTTGGAAGTGCTACACTTCAAGTGAGGGGGTCACCACCTATATATAAGCATGAGACACTCCTCTCTAGAATCTTCTAGGAACTTAGAGATGATTCTTCCTACATTACACCTTAACTTATCATTCTAGATTTTTCTAGTAATTCTAGAAGCTACTTACATAGAGTTTACAATTCTAATAGTCTCTAGAACTTAACGAAGTTTCTAGAACTTAATTTTCTTGATCTTTCTAGAATTTGCATCACTTTTCAACACTCCTCCTTGATGCAAATTTCTATAACTCCAAGCATGAAACGTAACTGTTCAAACTTGACTTTGGGTAGTGTCTTGGTAAATATGTCTGTAATTTGATCTTCTGTAGTGCAGTACTCAAGATGAATTTGTTTAGTCGCTTCAACCTCTCTAATGAAGTGATATTTAATAACTATATGTTTTGTTCTTTGATGATAGATTGTATTATTTGTCATTGTTATCGCTTACTTGTGATCACAGTAAATTAGAGTAGATCCATGTTATTGTTTTCCCATCTCTTCAAGTATTCTTCAGAGCCATATAGGTTGACTTGTAGCCTCACCTATAGCCATGTTCTCTATCTGTTGTTGGTTGTGCTACTGTTGCTTGCTTCTTAGATGTCCAAGAGAAAAATCCTGATTTAAGTGAGAAGGCATAACCTGATGTACTCTTCATGTCATCTATAGATCCTGCCCAATCACTATCAGTGTAGCCAATCAACTTTGAGTCGTTCATAGTTTTGTACCATATACCAAAGTCCTTTGTGCCTTGTAGATATCTTAAAATCCTTTTTGCTGCTCCAAAATGAATTTGACTTGGTCTTTGCATGAACCTTGATAGAAGGCTTGTAACATACATAATATCTGGTCATGTAATGGTAAGATATAGTAAGTTTTCAATCAAACTTCTGTAGCATGATGCATCAGCTTCTGGTGCTCCATCATCTTTTTGTAACTTCTCATTTGTCACGAGTGGAGTAGCCATAAATTTGCAACCATACATCTTGAATTTCTTTAATAAAGCCTCAGTGTATTTCTTGTGAGAGATAAATATATCTTCCTTTTGTTGTCTTACCTCTATGCCGAGAAAATAATTCATCAAGCCAAGGTCGCTCATTTCAAATATTTTCATCATGTCTTCTTTGAATTCCCTTATCATCTCTTTATTGTTTCCTATGTAGATAAGATCATCTACATATATAGAGACAATGAGAATATCATACTGACCTTGAGTCTTGATATATAGTGTTGGCTCACTCTTGCTCCTCCTCAATCCTTGATTAGTGAAGTACTGATCAATTCTGTTGTACCATGCTCGAGGAGCTTGCTTCAAGCCATATAGTGCTTTTCTTAGCCTTAATACTTTGGCTTCATTTCCTTTTCTTATAAAGCCTTATGGTTTCTTCACGTATATCTCTTCTTCTAGTACACTATTTAAAAAGGCTGATTTAACATCCAATTAGTGAATGCTCCATCTTTTTTGTGCTGTAAGAGCTATTAAAGCTCTAATTGTATCTAGACGAGAAATTGGGGCAAATGTCTCGTTATAGTCAATTCCATGTTGTTGTGAATAACCCTTTGCTACCAGCCTAGCCTTGTGCTTTTGTATGGTGCCGTCAGGATTGAGCTTTGTTTTATAAACTCATTTTACTCCAATTACGTCCTTTCCATGTGGGAATCTACTAGTTCCCAAGTATTATTCTTTTCGATCATTTTAATTTCTTCCTCCATTGCCTTGATCTAGACTTCTTGTTTTGCTGCCTCTTCATAGCATTCAGGTTCAAGCATTGTCATGTTGTATGTTTCATATATATCCACCAAGGATCTTACTCTCCTAGAAGTAGATTATGGTGAAAATTCTTGTTGTACAGAAAAAGGAAGTGTACCTGGATTTTCTGCCACTTCTTGAATTTCTTATTGGGATTGTTGTACTGGTAGGAAGATGTTGTTTCTCATCATTCTTCCTTCTTCCCAATTCCAAGAAGCATTTTCATCAACCTCAACATCTCGACTGATGGTGAGCTATTTTGTCTACAAGTTATAAACTCTATAGCCTTTTGTTTGTATGCTATATCCCGAGAAGATTCCTCGTATAGTCTTGTCTTCTAATTTGTGCCTTTTTTGATCTGGCACATGTATGTAGCAGATAGATCCAAAAACTCTTAAGTGTTTAGCTGATGGCTTTTGCCTACTCCAAACTTCAATTAGAGTCTTTGATCCAATATGTATTTTAGACTGTAGTGATCAGTCTTAATTGTGAAGTGTCTATCTAAAAGATAATGGTGCCATTTTTGTATTGCAAAGACCACCGCCAATAATTCTTTACCATATGTAGTTATTGACTACTATTGTATGTTCAAAACCCTGTTGATGTACGCTATAGGGTGATGATCTTGCATCAAAACTAACCCTATTCTATTGCCCGATGCATAAAATTCCAATACAAATGTTTTTGAGAAATCTAGGAGAGCCAAGACTAGTGTTTTGCTGAGCCATTGTTTCAATTTGTTAAAAGCTAATAAGTCTTCAAATGACCAACCAAATCCACTTTTTTCAACATCTCTGTTAGTGGTTTAGCTACCACTCCATAACCTTCAACGAATAATCAATAATAGCCGGTAAGTCCTAGAAACCCACAGAGTTGCTTCATAGATTGAGGAAGGGTCCAATTGATCATCACTTCAATTTTATTGGGGTTAGTAGATACCCTATGCCAGAAATGAAATTACCCAAATACTCTACTTGATGGACAACAAAATAACACTTACTTTTTTGGGCAAATAAGGAATTTTCATGCAAGGTGGATAAAACTTGTCCTAGGTGGTTCACATGCTCCTTCATGGATTTGTTGTAAACCAAAAAACTACTGAAGAATACTAACAAGAATTGTCTTAATAATTTCTTGAACACTTCATTCATCAATCCTTGAAATGTGGTTGGGGGGCATTTGTGAAACCAAAGGACTTCACAATATACTCATAATGACCCCGATGAGTATGAAATGTTATTTTATGCACGTTCGAAGGATTCACATGCACTTGATTATATCCCTCCAAATATCTATTTTAGAAAATATGGAAGACCCATAAATCTCATCAGTAAAATTATTTACCAAGGGAATGGGAAAATTACCTTTCATGGTGATCTTATTTAATGTCCTATAATTAACACATAATCTCGAACTCTCATCCTTCTTCCCGACTAAAACTACTAGATTGGCAAAAGGGTTGCAACCCCTTTCTTTAGATAATCTTGAATTAACTTGTCTATAATGTCTTTTTGTCTTTTGACATACCAGTATGGTCTTTTATTAACTAGATTCGCTCCTTGGATCAATGGTATTTTATGGTCAAACCCCTCATGGAAGGGAGACAACTCATTTGGTTCTTCGAAAATGTCTTTAAACTAATGAAGAAGTTGTTCGATTTTGGTGGTACCCTGTTAGACAAGCGTGTGTGGTGAGTGAATGCAACAATTGTTCCTCTTCCCCACATAATTGTAATACTGAGATGTGAACTCTATTGGCAATGGCTCCATCAAAATTTTGAGGCATAGTAATCTTTACTCCATTATTAGTTGCTCCCCTTAACACCTGCCTTTTATCATTTATTATTTACTCCATTGTTAGCTTGTCAAAGTTCCACGTAATATCACCTGATTTCACCAGCCACTCTATCCCAAGGACCAAGTCACAACAACCTAAGGGAATTAATAACATATCTGACTTAATATATTGTTTATTGTATGGTCTACATGAAATCTTTAACCATGGTTATTACTTTTAATTGCGAGCCATCCATTACTACAACCTGTATTAGGTTTTGTTGTTCAACACTACACCCCAACTTTTGAGCCACCGATATATCCAAGAAGTTATGTGTTGATCCGCTATCTATGAAAGTGTGCAACTGTTTCTTGTTTTGATACCTAGTAACTCTCAATTCTAAAGTTGGCCACTCCCGTTAGTGTGTTTACCGATATTAATGGTTGTTCTTGTTGTTGATATACTCCTTATTCATTTTCCTCATCATCATCATCATCTTTTATTTCAAGCACATGTTAGGTCTTTTTATGAGTCAAATTGTGTTCCAAAGAATAGAGCTCATCACAAAAATAGCATAACCCTCTTGCACGCCTCTTGCTCAACATTCGCCACACTTCTAGTACCAATGGGTTTCGTCCAGCTCGAAGAATCAGGGCCTACTATACCTTTTTGTTTATTAGTGGTTTTTGTTTGTAACGTCTTAAAACTAACTACATCATATAACCAAGTCAAAGAAAATGCTCTTCTAACAATATTGGGTGAAAACATACGTACCATAATCTGCACTTCTCTTTTAAGCCCTCCCATGAAATAATTGAGCATATATTCTTCTGTCAAATTTAGCCTCATCACTATTGCATCGAATTCTTCATGGTAGTCACAAACTGGTTGTTTTTGCTGCAACCTCATCAACACCACCATCGAGTCTTCACCTAATTAATATAAACTCAATCTGCACAAGGGATGGCTTAGGATCTTTAGGATTAGAACTGTTAAGTGATAAAAGTTAATATAATTATGCTCTTAATTGTTATATAACCACTTAAATATTATTGATTTTAATCTATTTTTTGTTAGAAAAGGAAGTTGAGATCAAGAGGGGGGTGAATTGATCTTTAAAAGATTTTCGCAATTTACAGATTATCTATTTCAAAGATTAAGAGTTCTGACCAATTCTTGAATCAAACAAAACAAGCAATTGAAATAAAGACAGCAGCAGAATTAAAGAGAGTAAGGTTTAGAAAATAACAACCAAGAATTATACTGGTTCACCCAATCCCAGGGCTACGTCCAGTTCTCAGCCAAATTCTAGCTGAGTTCCACTATATTGAATGATTTATAGATTACAAATTCCAATCACACACCCAACCTACCATAAGAACCAAAATTCCAGTCCTTGCACCTAAACCTTCACCAAGAACCAACTTCCAGTTCTTGAACCAACCTGCAGCCAAATTCCAGCTACAGAACCAGTGCCCAATAATTCCAGACACCCAACATACAGTAAAGAAATGTAAAGAAACAAAGAGAAGAAACTAGAACACTCAAACTTGGATTATACAGCTCTGTGGTATGAGTTTCTTCATAGAAGAAATGCAAAAATTTCCTCAAGAAAGAACTTTGAAAAACTCCACAAAACTTGCGTGATTCTTCTTTGAAAGTAGCTCTTATGATTGCTTGATTAATTGCACAAAAGTATATTTTAAAAGACTGAAGCAATCATGTTTATATAGAGATTTGTTCTAACTATTGGTTTAATTACTATGTTAAAACAATCTTTTAATCTGTTAAAAGTCTTGAATTAATATGTTAAAATGTTCTTGATCATTTTCTAAATTTGTTTTAACTGATACAATAACGTTTCAATCGATTTAAACACTTTGTAAAAAATCTCTTAAGTTGTTTTAATCGATTAAAATTCTGTCAAAAATTTTCATAAAACTTTCTAAATGATTTTAACTGATAACAACCAGTTTTAATCGATTAAAACAGTTAACAGAAGTTCTCTTAAATTGTTTTAATCGATTAATTCGATTTTACATCGATTAAAATACTGATAGAATATCTTTCAAAACACTTCAAGTTATTTTAATCGATTGTTTCGAGTTTGTATCGATTAAAATACTGACAGAACATCTTTCAAAGCACTTCAAGTTATTTTAATCGTTTGTTTCGAGTTTGTATTGATTAAAATACTGCTAGAACACTTTCCAAAATATTTTAAGTGATTTTAAAATACTAGCAGAAGTTTTTCAAAAACTCCTTTAATGAAAAAAATCGATTAATTTGAAGGTATATCGATTAAAACAGTTCCAGTGAATGTTTTAAAAGGTTTTAATTGATTATTTCGAAAACCTATCAATTAAAAACTTGTTATGTAAGTGTTAAGAACATTTCAACTGATAAAGCTCATATAATATCAGTTAAAAATATTTCTTAAAAACCATTTAACCGATTACTTTGGTTTTAAACATATTAATCATCTTTAGAGGCATTTTCTAAATCTTTTAAATGATGAAACCTTATGCAGCAGAGAGATATGAATGATTATACCTAAGTATAGATGCAGTCTCACTAATCACTCTACCCTTTTAACCAAGTAACCTTTGACTTCAACAGAATAGCCTTTGACTTCATTTGACTTCATCAAATCAACAAGATCTTCGTTTTATCAAATGATTCAAATAAGATCTTCATTACTTTCAGTCTCCCCCTATTTGATGAAGACAAACACCTCTTTGAATGATATCTCTTTGAATGATTCTGCAGAAGAAATCACTTGAATATATAGATTAGTGAGTATTCAAAATTAATCATTTCTCTCCCTAGATTTCTTCCCCTAAAATAGTGAGTATATCAAAATTAATCATTTCTCTCCCTTTGACTTCATAAAAAATAGGGAAGATATGAGTAAAACAAGCAATATGAACGACATGTAACAAAATTAATTTTTAAAACAACATTATAAAAAAAATTTCATGATACCAATGAGATGTATTATTCATTTAAAACCAATTAAAGTTAATTCAAACTTATCTTCGTTAACATGTTTGTAATGAATACAATAGACACGTGTAAAGATAAGGGAATCATGCTTTAATAGCATGTTACAAGAATAACCATTAACTAAAGCCTTTAATTTTCTTTCCAGAATAATAATTGATTAAAACCAGGACATAATCGATTAAATTGATCATGTTAATGATTTTAATTGATACAGATAACATTTTAATCGATTAAAACATATGTACATTGAAATCCTGGGAGCATTTAATCGATTAAATCGAAATTTAATCGATTAAAATAGTACAAACCGTAGTATTATTAATGAAATTAATCGATTAAAAATAGTTTATATTAATTAAAACACTTAGAAATGGGAACTAAGTGATGTTTGATGCATCTAAAATGCCTAATTCATTTTGGATTTTATAAAATTGATCACGAGCAAGAGGTTTTGTGAATATATCAACTAATTGTTTCTCAGCTTCTATAAAAAAAATTTCGCAATCACCTTTTAAGACATGATCACTAGTTACATCTCAATTTAGTGAATTTAATTGATGTAAATCAATTTTAGTTGATACAAATCCATAACCTATGGCTTTTAATTGATTATATCGTAAAATAATCGATTAAAGTAGTACGAATTATTTATATAGATGTGCCTGTTAATAGATTTAACCGACTAAAATGATTTTTTATCAGCTAAAACTATCAGAATGTGTTGTCTAGGATCTCTAATTCAATTCTAACTTCAAATTAACATATCTACATTATATTTAAGGATGTTCAAGGAGTGTTTCTGATCAAAGACCAGTTAATTGTACAAACCAACATAAACAAAACATTAAATAAAGAAAAGACAACAAACGAAAAATAAAATAAAAATATATCATAGAAAAGACCCTTCTTGATGAGACTTAATCTTCCCAGTTTCCCTGATTCAATTGCATATCCTCCAATTTGGTATAAATGTCAACAATTTGATTTCCCAGGTTGGAGAATTGAGTGTTGGTGTGCTGGAAGTACTGGTAGGTCATTTTACATGTGTTTCCTTTGATTTTCTTGCAGTGAGGCCATTTGAGAGAGCATGGATCTTTCAAACTGGGAGAGAGGAGTTCCACGGTCAGGTTGCTCCATGTATGGTATGATCTCCATGTTCTCATAGGAAGTTTGACCACCAGCAGATTCAGGAACCTCAGCAGCAGCCGGAGAAGAAGGACTTTGACCTTGATCAGCTTCTTCTTCATCTTCTTCCTCATCTTCAGACATCCCAACATCAATCTTAGAGATCCACTCTCCATCAATTTTGATAAATCTCATTTTCCACAAAGTGGAATCATCAATATTATTGGAGGCCTTTGGAGTTTCCACATATTCTCCTACAAGATCTACTTCAAAGTATCTAAAAAATTGATTAATCAGCATAACATATGACAGTTTATAATCAGCCAATATTTTTGCTTTTATCATGTGATCCTTGATAACAAAAATCCAATTTACACGGATATTATTTTCAATGCAGTACATAAGAGCTAAATCACCCTCATTAAGTAAAGCATGATTACTCCCTCTTGGAGTAAGCATCCATGCAATGATGAAGGCAAGAATTCTTGGTTCAAGCTCCATTTTCCCAGCGTTAAGAGTTCTTACATAATCATTTTGATTTTTGAGACAACTGCGGAAAAATTGAATTTTGTTAAAATCAGGTAACTCTACAATTTTACCTCTAGATACCTTTACACCAACATCATGAAGACCAACCACTTCTTCCCACACCTCAGGAGTGATCACCAGATTTATACCTTTGAATTGAGACCTTAGAGTGGAGCCGCTGACTAAAAGGTTGGCATAAAATACCCTTACTAGATTAGGTTGAATGTTGCCAGTGTGATCCAGAAAAGTCTTTAACTTTTGTCTTTTCAATTTTCTTCTCAATGAGGTAAAACCTTCTTCATCCAACCAAGCAAACTTAATATATTTAGGAATCACCAGTTGCTTTTGGCTAAAGTTGGAAATGAAGTTGTTCATCTTGTCAATGTCTCCATTGAACCATGCTTCAACGTGTCCCCTAGCGTGGCCAGCAGCAGAGGAAGATTCCCCCTTATGTTTCTTTCTTGATTTTGATCTTTTAAGCATCTTGTAGCAGAGATTTGAGAAGAAATTTGATAGATACAGTATATGGGAGCGAGAGAAGAGAAAAGAGAAGAAGATGAGAAACAGAAAATGCAGAACTTGATTTTTCTTTGATGAATAAAAGTTCAGATTCCAAATTTTTGAAGTCCGAATGATAGACCTGCAAAATTTCAGTCTTAATTGGTCGTGTCCCCTTGACTGAGTGCAGAATCACATGCTTTGGGCAGTGGGTACATCAGCTAAAGTGTTCTTGGATAAACATTGACTCAGTCAAACACTACAGTAAATGCTTTTCATAGATTTTGATTATTAATAAATCTTGGAAATCTCATCTTGATTTGCTGGAAATTCTTCAATTAACCATATTTAAAACAATTTTTAAGAACGAATTAATCGATTAACCAACAATTTAATCAATTAATTTGATCTAGAATATTAGGTTTGAAATAATAACAGTGTAATAATCGATTAAAATAGAAAATAATCGATTAAAATAGAAAATAATCGATTAAATTTGTACCGTATATGTTTAATGAAATGATCACAGAATTTTAATCGATTAAATCGAAAAAGAATCGATTAAATTTAACTCTTTAATGATTTTAACTGATGTAAATCCTTTTTAATCGATTAAAACAGGGATCTGGAATATTAGTTATAAACCTAAGAGGTTTTAATCGATTAATTCAATGAATAATCGATTAAAACTGTACGGGAAACTTTTTAAAATTTCTCTGTAAGTGAATTTAATCGATTAAAATAGTTTTCTATCAACTAAAATGATCAGTTCATGAAACCAGAACATATAATTGTTGATCAGGTACCAAAGGATCTCTAGATTTTTGTTCCTGCAAGACAGATTTATCATAATTTGGTACCCTTTTTATAATTATTGGGTCCAATCAAGTTATTTGAAATGAATTCTTGGCCATCCACTTCATTCTTCCTCTTGGTATAACATACTTCTTGATTCTACAAAATTTAACAGAATGACCTCTTTTCATGCAATAAAAGCATTTAATAACAGATGATGAGTATGATTTCCTATTTCCAACAGTTTTTCTGGTTTTCTTGCTAGATGTAAATCCAATGCCAGATTTGTCAAAAATAAGTTTTTGTGACCCAAGAAGAACATCAAGATTAGTTTGACCTTGTGTAAATTTAGAAACAGTTTCTAACAAAAAATCAATCTTCTTTTGTAAATCTGGACAATTGTTGCATGCATTTCATAAAAAAAATCTTGTAATGAACTGTAATTCATAGTATTTGTTGAAGAATAAGAACTTACTTTGGACATGGGAGAATTTGAATTGACCATCAAACACATTTCTGTTGTTTCTTCATAAGCCATTTCAAGAGTTTTCCACATCTGTTCAACAGTCTGGCAATGAGATACCCTAAAAAATTCATTCCTGTTAAGTGCAGATGTAATGATATTATTAGCATTACAATCATCTTGAATTTGTTTCTTTTCATAATCATTCAAACTGGACAATTCTCTGTTAAAAACATAAGAGCCTTGTTCAATAATATTCCAAACATTTATATCAATAGATTCAATAAAGATCTTAATTCTTATCTTCCAAAATGAATAATCTGTACCACAAAATAGTGGAGGTCTATTAACATAAGCACCCTTAGAAAATTATTTTCAGCCATTTGGATCGAAAGACTTGAATAAATTTCAAGAACCTTGCTCTTGATACCAATTGTTAGAAAAGGAGGCTGAGATCAAGAGGGGGGTGAATTGATCTTTGAAAGATTTTCGCAATTTACAGACTATTTATTTCAAAGATTAAGAATTATGACCAATTCTTGAATCAAGCAAAACAAGCAATTGAAATAAAGACAACAACAAAATTAAAGAGAGTAAGGTTTAGAAAAATACAACCAAGATTTATACTGGTTCACCCAATCCTAGGGCTACGTCCAATTCTCAGCCAAATTCCAGCTGAGTTCCACTAGATTGAATGATTTACAAATTACAAATTCCAATCACACACCCAACCTACCACAAGAACCAAAATTCCAGTCCTTGCACCTAAACCTTCACCAAGAACCAACTTCTAGTTCTTGAACCAACCTGCAGCCAAATTCCAGCTACAGAACTAGTGTCCAACAATTCCAGACACCCAACATACAGTAAAGAAATGTAAAATAATAAAGAGAAGAAACTAGAACACTCAAACCTGAATTATGCAGCTCTGCAGAATGAGTTTCTTCACAGAAGAAATGCAAAAATTGTCTCAAGAAAGAACTTTGAAAAACTCCACAAAACTTGCGTGATTCTTCCTTGAAAGTAGCACTTATGATTGCTTGATTGATTGCACAAAAGTATATTTTAAAAGACTGAAGCAATCCTGTTTATATAGAGATTTGTTCTAACTGCTGGTTTAATTAATTTGTTAAAACAATATTTTAATATGTTAAAAGTCTTGAATTAATCTGTTAAAACTTCTTTTAATCTGTTAAAATGTTCTTGATCATTTTCCAAATTTTTTTTAACTGATACGATAATATTTCAATCAATTAAAACACTTTGTAAAAAATCTCTTAAGTTGTTTTAATCGATTAATTCGCATTTTAATCGATTAAAATTCTGCCAAATTTTTTTATAAAACTTTCTAAGTGATTTTAACTGATAACAACCAGTTTTAATCGATTACAATAGTGAACAAAAATTCTCTTAAATTGTTTTAATCGATTAATTCGATTCTACATCGATTAAAATACTGAAAGAACATCTTTCAAAATACTTCAAGTTATTTTAATCGATTGTTTCGAGTTTGTATCGATTAAAATACTAACAGAACATCTTTGAAAGTACTTCAACTTATTTTAATCAAATGTTTCGAGTTTGTATCGATTAAAATACTGCCATAACACTTTCCAAAAATTTTAAGTGATTTTAATCGATTATTTCAAATATATATCAGTTAAAATACTGGCAGAAGATTTTCAAAAACTCCTTTAATGAAAACAATCGATTAATTCGAGGGTATATCGATTAAAACAGTTCCAGTGAATGTTTTAAAAGGTTTTAATCAATTATTTTGAAAACCTATAAGTTAAAAACCTGTTATGTAAGTGTTAAGAACATTTTAACTGATAAAGCTCATATAATATCAGTTAAAACAATTTCTTAAAAACCATTTAACCGATTACTTTGGTTTTTAACAGATTAATCATCTTTAGAGGCATTTTCCAAATCTTTTAAATGATGAAACCTTATGCAGTAGAGAGATATGAATGATTATACCTAAGTATAGATGCAGACTCACTAATCACTTTACCCTTTTAACCAAGTAACCTTTGACTTCAACAGAATAGCCTTTGACTTCATTTGACTTCATCAAATCAACAAGATCTTCGTTTTATCAAATGATTCAAATAATATCTTCATTACTTTCATTTTTCTCCTAATGTAGATGAATTGATAGAATACCTTGATACAAGAGCAAAGATCATAATTGTGAAGATAATTGAAGAAAAAGTGAAAGAAAGAAGAAGATTTTCAATTGGAAATTTGCTTGAGCACCTTCCATTCTCGCTTGAGCGAAAATACGACAAATCTCTCGGGTGTTCACTTGCTCAAGTGACATCTACTCTCGCTTGAGTGAAAATACGACAAAGCTCTCGGGGTTTCTACTCGCTCGAGCGAACATTTCTCGCTTGAGCGAAAGTTGCTATTTGTCGCTCAAGAGAATATTTGGTCGCTTGAGTGAATGAAGGATGCAAGGCCTAGCCCAAATTTTCCTATAAAAAGATAAGATGTAATTTTAGGTTTTGGGAGAAGAGGCGCGATTGTTGTTCTGTTCTTCAAGGATTCTTCAATTTTTCCTCATTTTAGAGTATTGTAATGACCACCATGAGTGACTAACTTCATTATCTTAGGATTGTGTGCACTTCCTTGGAAGTCTTTTGTATCATGGTGATATTTTGATATATTAATCTATGTTTTGATGTTATTATTCTTATCTTTTGTGCTTTGGAATGATTTATTCTTGATGTTTGGGATATGATTGGAAAATATATCTTGAAACCCTAGATCAGGTAAGAATTTTTGCTATGTTAATTACCAGGAATGGAATGAATGTATCAAGTGTTTAACACCCTAAACCTAATGCTGGAAAATCTTTTAATTGTGTGAGGAATCGACATTTATCAGGTTTTCTTATGAATTTCACATACGAAGAATCAAAGTGAATGATTTGAGTAGGTGACACCAACATTGATAGGTTAATTGATGTTCTTAATTTGACCTAGCTATTATGCAAAAGAGGGAAAAGGAAGGAAGTCAATCCTAAGTTCTTTTATTTGATATTTTCTAAACGCACTTTATAGTTTTTTGTCATTTATTTTCAACCCAAATCTTTATGAAAAACCCAAGTTGCTTTAATCCACTCAGTAAGCATATGATTTGGAATTTCCAGTGAAACTGTTCCTCGTGGGATCAACTTTTATTTAATCGAAATACTATACTATGATTGATAATTTGGGTACGTTTGCCAAATATTCAACAAGTATTTCTGGCGCTGTTGCCGGGGAACAGTGTTCTTAGGAAAATCTTCATCTAGCTTATTATTCATTTTTTTTATTGTTATCTTGTGCTAATTCTTGCTTGAGTTTCTCTTTGATTTATGCTCTTAAGATGACAGGTATCCACAAATCAGTTAGAGTTTAATCCTGAAATTGAAAAGACTGCTCAAAGGAACCGTGGTAGAAGAAGTAGAGAAACTCAAGAACAAGCAAGAAAAAAATATGTTAACCCTTCTCTTACACTCAACTTACTAGATCCAATCATAGAAGACATGGTGAAGGAAGGAGCAAATCCAAATCCAAATCTAAATCCACCTAGAATAACACTTAGAGACTATGCTATGTAACAAGGTCTGAGACACTTCTCCAGTATTGCAATACCAGCCAACCAAACATTGGAGATGAAGCCAGCTTTCTTAAGTTTGATTAGTGTTCATCAATTCACTGGATTGGATCACGAAAACTCCTACATTCACTTGTCTACTTTTTATGAGTTGATTGGTACCATGGGATTTAGAGAAGCAGATATTGAATCTGCATACTTGAAATAATTTCCTTTTTCATTGGCTAGTAGGGCAAAGGAGTGGCTGAATGCACATCCTAATCAGAGTTTGACTAACTAGGGTAATGTAGAAGAGAAGTTCTTGAAGAGATTTTTTCCACTATCCCGCTACATCAAGGAAAAATCCGACATTTCTACTTTCAGACAAGGAGCAGATGAACTTTTTTGTGAAGCATGGGAGAAATTTAAATCACTGTTGAGGAGATGCCCAAATCATGGATTTGAAGACATTTCTCAGTTGAATATTTTCTATACTAGTTTGCGATCTGATACAAAGATGTTATTAGATGTTGCAACAGGAGGAACCATGTTGGATATAGACGTCGAACATGCCACAAGAATTATTGATGCACTAGCCTCTACAAACCAACAGACCCAATATGATAGACATCCAGTTCAGAGGAAAGGAGTACTTGAGCTTAGCACCTCAAATGCTCTCTTAGCTTAGAATAAAATTATAACCCAACAGATTGAAGCATTAAACCAAAAAATAGCAAAACTACCTCAACAATTACATGCAGTACAATCCACTCCTAACCAACAGATGAGTTTTAACTTTTGTGGAGGTGATCATCCAAATAGACATTGCTCTTATCAAAGCAACCTACAATAAGAAGAAACTCATTATATGGGTGCTCAAAATGGTAGTGGTCAAGGAAGTCAAGCAAATTTCTCTAATTCCAACAACTATCAGAATAATTTTTCACAGGGATGGAGAGGGAATCAAAATCAGAATTTTGGGTGGAAGCAAGGTGCTAGTACATCTAATAGACAACCTCCAAATCAGAAACAATCATATCAGTAACCTCCATTTCAACAACAACAATAATATTATTCTCCAATACATGAGAGAACAGCCGAATTGGAAGACAATTTTGAGAAATTTATACAAGCTTCTTTGTCTAATCAGAAAAGTACAGAAGCTTCGATCAGAAATTTAGAGACTCAGATGGATCAGTTGGCTAAACATTTATCTGAATAACAAGGAGGACAGTTTTCAGCCAACACATAAACCAACCCCAGGGAGCAAAGCAATTCAATAATTACAAGAAGTAGAAAAGTTGTAGGTAAGGGGATTGGTGATAATATATCTGTTGAAGAAGAATTTCTGGTAAAAGAAGATGAAGAGCAAGAAGAGGAGAGTAAGAAAGAAAGATATATCCTTAATAAGAAGAATGAAGAAGGAGAAGAAAGACAAAAGATAACAAGAGAAGAGAGTAGCAATAATGAATATGCCCAAGAAAAAGAAGGGAGTCAAAAACCATTTGTAAAAAAGTTACTGTATCCCAAGGCTCCTTCACAGATAGACAAAGAAAGAAAATTCACCAGGTTTATGGACATATTCAAAAGGCTGCAAATCAATATACCCTTTGTGGAAGCTATGGAGCAAATTCCAATATACGCCAAATTCATGAAAGAGCTCTTAACTAAGAAAAGAAGATTTACTGACGAAACAGTGGAGTTAGAGACAGGGTGCAGTGCTATATTCCAGAAATCATTACCTCAAAAGTCTAAGGACCTTGGAAGCTTTACTATACCAATCACAATTGGTACATTACCGGTGAAAAAAGCATTACTTGATTTAGGGGACAACATAAACCTCATGTCATTGTCTATGCTCAAAAGAATAGGAGATTTGGATGTTAGACCAACTAGAATGACTCTGTAACTGACTGACCGATCAATAAAGACTCCTTATGGAGTAGTAGAAGATGTTTTAGTTAGAGTGGATAAATTCATATTTCCTTTTGATTTTGTGATTATGGACATGGAAGAAAATGTGGAAGTCTCATTGATCCTGGGAAGGTCATTTATGAAGACTGTCAAAGTAATTATAGATGTTGACAAGGGCAAGTTGAAAATTAGAAGTGGAGATGATGAAGTTAATTTTAATCTGTTTGAAGATTTACAACAACCAAAAGACAATAAAGATTGTCTCAAAATAGATACTTTGGAGGAGTTACTCATCTCAACGGAAAAACAAGATTACAAGTCTGTTGCACAACCCCAAAGACATCTCAATCTGAATATGAAGGAAGTTTTTCAAAAAGAGGTACTGAAACCTCTTGAAGTAGGTATGATTTACCCCATATCTGATAGTCGCAAGGTGAGTCCTGTATAGGTTGTTCCTAAGAAAGGTAGGATAACATTTATTCGCAATGAAAAGAATAAATTCATTCGCACAAGGATAGTCAAGGGATGGAGAATGTGTATAGGTCACCTTGATCACTCACCTGCATGAACCCTAAAGCAAATAGGTGTCGAGCTAATGACGTTAAACAAGCGCTCCTGGGAGGCAACCCAATGTTTTGAATTTGTTTTTCTTTTTGCATTTAAAGTTTTTTGTGCATTTTTCGTCCTTAGGTTCTTTCTTTGCAAGATTACTCCAAGTACACAATGGACTTCTTCTCAAGACTGTGAAGCCTTACTTCAATGGCTTGGGGATAGTTCAAATTTTCCGGGAGGGGGTGAGAAAGTCTGCAGCTGAGGCTAAGGCACAAGATGAGGAGGAGATGACAAGTGAAGAAAATGAGGGAGGAAATTGACTTTGTTTTTAATGTTTTTAATTCTTTTGTTTTGAATATTTTTAATTTAATGTTTTTAATTGCTTTGTTTTAAATTTTGAATTCCCTTGCTATCCCATATTTTGTTTTAGAGTTATACATGAAATCATTACTTATTGTCTAATTCAAATCTAAAACTGAATGAGGAGAAGTAAAATATTTTTTATTGTTTCCAATAACAAGTGATTTTATGACAATGGGTATGATAGTGAAAAGAAATTAATGAGGAGAATTACAAATTAATTGAATTGGAGAAGCTAGCCAAAACCCAAGAGAGGAGTGAACCAAAAACAGATAAATTGAGTGTCAACACTTTATTATGATAGCTGGTATTGATTGATTCTTTGATGTGATTGCATATTAGCGAGACTTGAAAATGATAAAAGCAATTTTTTGTGTGTAGTGAAAGTATATATAACCCAGAGCCAAATAGCCAACCCTGCATTAATTATAGGAAATCCATTTGAACCCCATTTGAGCCAAAAACAAGATTGTTTCTTGAAACAAAACCCCTGAGCCTAAACAATGTTTATCCACCTTCTTATATTTGATAAATTGAATGATTAAGAATGCTATTATTTTTCCTATGGGTATTGTTGTTAAAAAAAAAAAAGGTTGAGTAGAGCAAAAGGGAAAAGAAAAGCATAAATATTGTAGCTAAGCCGAAATGATAAATACAAAGTATGAGGAAAGAAAAAGGAAATTCAAAGTGGTGTGAATAATAACTGGTGAGATTGTTAACTCACTATCATTATGTTGAAGTAAAAACATGAAGTTTGATACCTAATTTGAGGAAATGTTAAACAAGAATCATTTATATAATTTCAATTTCTCAGATACTTTTGTATATCCTAGAAAAACCAATGAATTGACCTTTTGATTCAAGTCTTGCTTAATAAATGCTGATTGCTTGAAGATGATTATCAATATTGGAATATCTAAATGAAGTGATTGAATGCGATAAACACTTACCCGTGAGAGTTAGAGATGATTATATATCACTCTATTTGAGAGATCATGCTTCTCTGAGGATAGTTGATGATTAATTATCTTTTGTTAGTTTTTGTAACTGTCATGCACATATATATTATTTTCACTTGAAGTTGTGAACATCATATCTGGAAGGAAAATTATTTTTGTATTAAGAGTTCTGGAAGAGAAAGTGACAATACTTGTTGAATTATTGGCAAGCGTACCAAAATTATCAATCGCAGTATAGTATTTCGATTAAATAAAAGTCGATCCCACGAGGAACGGTTTCAATGGAAATTCCCAATTATGCTTACTAAGTAGATTAAAACAGATTGGGTTTTACAAATAAGAGTTGAATTGAAATTAAATGACAAAGAACTGTAAATTGTTGAGAAAATATCAATTAAAGGTACTTAGGATTGACTTCCTTCCTTATCCCTCTTTTGTAATGACTATGTCAATTAAGAACGTCAATTAATCTAACAATGTTGATGTCACCTACTCAAATCATCCATGTTGATTCCTCACACATGAAATTCATAAGAAACCTAATAAATGTTGATTCCTCACACAATTAACAGATTTTCCAGCATTAGGGTTAGGGTGTTAAGCAATTGATACATTCATTCCATTCCTGACAATTAACGTAACAAATATTCTTACTGTGATCTAAGGTTCAAGATATATTTTTCAATCATACCTCAAACAATCAAGAATAAATCATTCCAAAGCATAAAGGATAAGAATAACAACATCAAAGCATAGATTAAGATCTCAAAATATCACCATGATACAAAAGAGTTCAAAGGAAGTGCATCGAATCCTAAGAGAATGAAGTTAGTCACTCATGTTGGCCATTACAATGCTCCAATTGATGAAGAAGTGAAGAATTGATGAAGATTAGACAAAACCCTAACATTAGTCGTGCCTCTTCTCCTCCAAGACTGATTCCTTTTCTCAAAACACAACTTCTCTTTTTATAAGAGAATTTAGGTCGGGCCTCGCATCATTCATTCGCTTAAGCGCTCTTCTTTCTTTCAATTTTACTCCAATTATGCTGACAATTATGCTCCTTACTCTTGTATCAAGGTATTCTCGAATTCATCCTATATTGGGAGAAAAATATATTAGAATTAACATAAGTTAAGTGGTTTCATAACAATTCAAGGCATAATTATATCAACTTTTTACCACTTAACAACTCCCCCCAACCTAGAATCTTGCTTGTCCCAAGCAAAGTAGTTTTTCCAAATCAAAATCATCACCTATTATCTCTTTCTCTTCCATAACCACAACATAAAAATTTTCATAGGTGATGCTCACAACTCCAAATGAAAATAGAACACATAAACATTCAAGTTACAGAAACCAACAAAGAATAATTAGTCCTCAACTATCCTCAGAGAAGCATGATCTCTCAAAAAGAGTTATATATACACATCTCTAATTCTCACAGGTAAGTGTTTATCTCATTCAATCACTTCATTTAGACAATTCAATATTGATAATCATCTTCAAGCAATCAACAATTGTTAAACAAGACTTAAATCAAAAGGTCTTTTGAGGCTTGTAATGGGACTGAGCTAAGAAAGAATTATTGGTTTTTCTGGGATATACAAAATAAAATATTTGAGAAATTCAACTCATATGAACGATTATTGATTAATAATTCCTCAAGTCAGGTTTCAAACTTCATGCTTTTGTCCCTAACACAATGACAGTGAGTTAATAATAATCTCACAAGTTATTATTCCCCCCTTGAACTACTTTTATACTTTTTTTTTCTCATGCTTTTGCATTTTTTTTTGTAAGAATAACACCCCAATAATACCTGTAGGACAATAATAGCAATACCCAACAATAAGAAACATAGTGACATTCATACTCATTTCTTTTCTCAAATATAGGAAGGTAGATAAATAGTGTTTAAGCTTAAGGATTCTGTTTAAGAAACAATATTATTTTTTGCTCAGAAGGGGTTCAAATGGATGTCCTATAATTAATGTAGGGTTGGCTATTTGGCTCTGGGTTATATCTACTACAAAGAAAAAATGTCTTTATCATTTTCAAGTCTTGCTAACATGTAATCACATCAAAGAATCAACCAATATCAGTTATCATCACAAAGTGTTGACACTCAATTTATCTGTTTTTGGTACTCTACTCACCTGGGTTTTGGCTAGCTTCTCCAATTCAATTAATTCATAATTCTCCTCATCAATTCCTTTTCACTATCATACTCATCATCTCAAAATCACTTGTTATTGGAAACAATCAAAATGATTTTTCACGTTCTAGATTTGAATTAGATAATAAACAATAATCTCATATATGACTCTAAAACAAATTATGGGACAACAAGGGAATTCAAAATTTAAAATAAAGCAATTAAAAATATTAAATTAAAAAAAAGGAATTAAAAACATTAAAAACAAAGTAAGTTTCCTCCCTCATTTTCTTCACTTGTCATCTCCTCCTTATCTTGTGCCTGAGCCTCAGCTGCAGACTTTCTCACCGGCTTCGGAAAAGTTGGACTGTCCCCAGACCATTGAAGTAAGGCTTCAAAGTCTTGAGGAGATGTTCACTATGTACCTGGAGCAATCTTGCAAAGAAAGAACCTAAGGAAGAAAAATGCACAAAAAACTTAAACTACAAAAAGAAAAAAAAATTCAAAACATTGGGTTGCCTCCTAGGAGTGCTTATTTAACGTCTTCAGCTCGACGCCTATTTGCTTTAGGGCTCATGCAGGTGAGTGATCAAGGTGATATATACGCATTCTCCATCCCTTGACTGTCCTTGTGGGAATGAATTTATTCTTTTCATTGCGAATAACCTTACAATTGTCAGAGATTGGATAAATCATACCTGCTTCAGGAGGTTTCAGTACCTCTCTTTGAACAACTTCCTTCATAGTCAGATTGAGATGTCTTTGGGGTTGTGCAACAAGCTTGTAATCTTGTTTTTCAGTTGAGATGGGTAATTCCTCCAAAGTATCTACTCTGAGGCAATATTTATTTTCTTCCAGTTGTTGTACAGCTTCAAACAGATTAAAATTAACTTCATCATCTCCACTTCTAATTTTCAACTTGCCCATGTCAACATCTATAATTACTTTGGCAGTCTTCATAAATGGCCTTCCCAGGATCAATGGAACTTCCTCATTTTCCTCCAAGTCCATAATCACAAAATCAACAGGAAATATGAATTTATCCACTCTAACTAAAACATCTTCTACTACTCCATAAGGAATCTTTAGAGATCTGTCAGCTAGCTGCAGTGTCATTCTTGTAGGCTTTACTTCCAAGTCTCCTATTCTTTTAAGCATAGACAAAGGCATTAGATTTATACTAACACCCAAATCGAGTAATGCCTTACCTACTTGTAATGTCTCAATTGCGACTGGTATAGTGAAACTGCCAGGATCCTTGGACTTTTGAGGCAATGATTTCTTAATTATAGCGTTGCATCCTGCTTCTAACTCCACTGTTTCTGCAGTAAATTTCATTTTCTGAGTTAATAACTCTTTCATGAATTTGGCATAAGTCGGCATCTGCTCCACAGCTTCCATAAATGGAATATTAATCTGTAAATGCTTGAAAATATCCATGAATCTTGCAAACTGCCTTTCTTTATCTGTCTTGAAAGGATGACGAGGATACGATAAATCCTTTAATTGCGGTATTTGACTCTCATCTTTCTCCCTCTTTTTCTCACTCTTTTTATTTTTTTCTTCTTTTTCTATACTCTCACTTTTATTTTTCTCTTTTTCTCCTTCACACTCATCTTTCTTCTTTTCATCCTCTTTTTCTTGAAGGATTTCCTTCTCTACAGCCAGGTTCTCACAAATCCCTTCTCCTATAACCTTACCACTCCTTGTAGTTATTGAATTGCATTGCTCCCTGGGGTTGGTTTGTGTATTAGCTGAAAATTGTCCTCCTTGTTGCTGCTCAGATAATTGCTTAGCCAATTGGCCTATCTGGGTCTCTATATTTCTGAATGAAGCCTCAGTATTTTTCTGATTAGCCATAGTGCCTTGCATGAATTTTTCTAAAGTTGCCTCAGTATTTTTCTGATTAGTCATAGTGCCTTGCATGAATTTTTCTAAAGTATCCTCCAATTTACTTATTCTGTCAGGCATTGAAGGATAATGTTGTTGCTGCTGTTGATATGGAGGTTGCTGATATGACTGTTGTTGAAATGCAGGTTGTCTAGTACATGAGCTAACACCTTGGTTCCACCCAAAATTCTAATTCTGATTTTGATTCCCTCTCCATCCTTGTGAAAAATTATTCTGATAATTATTGGGATTAGGATAATTGCCTTGTCTGCCTTGACTACTACCTTGGGCCCCCATATAATTAGCTTCTTCTTGATGAATGTTGCCTTGATAAGAGCATTGTTCATTTGAATGATCACCTCCACACAAATCACAACTCATCTGTTGATCAGAATAGATTGTACTGTGTGCATTTGTTGAGGTAATTTCTCTATTTTCTAGGTCAATGCTTCAATTTGTTGGGTCAAAATTTTATTCTGGGCTAAGAGAGCATCTGTGGTGTTAAGTTCAAGGACTCCCTTCCTTTGAATTGGATGTCTATCATGTTGAGCCCGTTGGTCTGTAAAAGCTAGTGCATCAATAATTCTGGTGGCATGATCAATTTCTATATCCAACATAAATCCTTCTGCTGCAGCCTCTAATAGCATCTTTGCATCATGTCGCAAGCCAGTATAGAAAATATTCAACTGAGCAGCGTCATCAAATCCATGATTTGGGCAACTTCTCAACAGTGATTTAAATTTCTCCCATGCTTCACAAAATTGTTCATCTGCTCTTTGTCTGAAAGAAGTGATGTCAAATTTTGCTTTGATGTAACGGGATGGTGGGAAAAATCTATTCATAAACTTTTCTTCTACACTACTCCAATTAGTCAAACTCTGGTTAGGATGTGCTTTCAGCCACTCCTTTGACCTACCTGCCAAAGAAAAAGGAAATAATATCATATATGCAGATTCAAGATTTGCTACTCTAAATCCCATGGTATTAATCAACTCATAAAAAGTAGACAAATGAATATAAGGGTCTTCATGATCCAATCCAGTAAATTGATGAACACTAATCAAGCTTAAGAAGGATGGATTCATCTGCAATGTATGATCATCCGGAATGACAATGCTGGAAAAATGCCTTGGACCTTGCTGTATAGCACAATTTCTAAGAGTTCTTCTAGGTGGATTTGCATTTGGATTTTGATTTGGATTTGGATTTGGATTCAGATTTGCTCCTTCTTCCGCCATATCTTCTATAATTGGGTCTGGTAAATCAAGTGTGAAAGAAGAATTAGAAGATTCTCTTGTATGTTGTTCTTGAGTTTCCCTTCTTTTTCTACCCCGGTTCCTCCAAGTTGTTTTTTCAATCTCTGGATTAAATTCTAATTGCTCTGAAGATACCTGTCCTCTTAAACGCATAAATCAAAAGAGTAACTCAAGAAAATATTAGCACAAACTAAAAACTACATAATAATAACAATAATAATAATAATAATAATAATAATAATAATAATAATAATAATAAAACAAAAACAAAAATAAAAATAATAAAACAAAAACATAAATAAAAATAATAAAACAAAAACAGAAATAAAAATAATAAAACAAAACAGAAATAAAAATAAAATACTCAATAAGCTAAACAAATAATTTTCAAAGAACATCGTTCCCTGGCAACTAGCGCCAGAAATACTTGTTGAATTATTGGCAAGCGTACCAAAATTATCAATCGCAAGTATAGTATTTCGATTAAATAAAAGTCGATCCCACGAGGAACGGTTTCAATGGAAATTCCTAATTATACTTACTGAGTAGATTAAAATAGATTGGGTTTTGCAAATAAGAGTTGAATTGAAATTAAATGACAAAGAACTGTAAATTGTTGAGAAAATATCAATTAAAGGTACTTAGGATTGGCTTCCTTCCTTATCCCTCTTTTGTAATGGTTATGTCAATTAAGAACGTCAATTAATCTAACAATGTTGATGTCACCTACTCAAATCATCCATGTTGATTCCTCACACATGAAATTCATAAGAAAACCTAATAAATGTTAATTCCTCACACAATTAACAGATTTTCTAGCATTAGGGTTAAGCAATTGATACATTCATTCCTTTCTTGACAATTAACGTAACAAATATTCTTATCGTGATCTAGGGTTCAAGATATATTTTCCAATCATACCTCAAACAATCAAGAATAAATCATTCCAAAGCATAAAGGATAAGAATAACAACATCAAAGCATAGATTAAGATCTCAAAATATCACCATGATACAAAAGAGTTCAAAGGAAGTGCACCAAATCCTAAGAGAATGAAGTTAGCCACTCATGTTGGCCATTACAATGCTCCAATTGATGAAGAAGTGAAGAATTGATGAAGATTAGACAAAACCCTAACAGTAGTCGTGCCTCTTCTCCTCCAAGACTGATTCCTTTTCTCAAAACACAACTTCTCTTTTTATAAGAGAATTTGGGTCAGGCCTCGCATCATTCATTCGCTTAAGCGCTCTTCTTTCTTTCAATTTTACTCCAATTATGTTGACAATTATGCTCCTTACTCTTGTATCAAGGTATTCTCGAATTCATCCTATATTGGGAGAAAAATATATTAGAATTAACATAAGTTAAGTGGTTTCATAACAATTCAAGCCATAATTATATCAACTTTTTACCACTTAACAATATCCTAGAAAAACCAATGAATTCCTTCTTAGTCCAGCCCCATTACAAGTCTCAAAAGACCTTTTGATTCAAGTCTTGCTTAACAAATGCTGATTGCTTGAAGATGATTATCAATATTGGAATATCTAAATAAAGTGATTGAATGCGATAAACACTTACCCGTGAGAGTTAGAGATGATTATATATCACTCTATTTGAGAGATCATGCTTCTCTTAGGATAGTTGATGATTAATTATCCTTTGTTAGTTTATGTAACTGTCATGCACATATATATTATTTTCACTTGAAGTTGTGAACATCATATCTGGAAGGAAAATTATTTTTGTATTAAGAGTTCTGGAAGAAAAAGTGACAATAAGAAATGAATTTCTTTTAGAAGAATTAGTACTTTGCTTGGGGACAAGCAAGATTCTAGATTAGGGGGAATTGGTCGCTTGAGCGAATGAAGGATGCAAGGCGAAACCCAAATTTTCCTATAAAAATATAAGACGCATTTTGAGATGTAATTTTAGGTTTTGGGAGAAGAGGTGCGACTGTTGTTTTGTTCTTCAAGGATTCTTCAACTCTTCCTCATTTTAGAACATTGTAATGGTCACCATGAGTAGCTAACTTCATTCTCTTAGGATTGGGTGCACTTCCTTGGAATTCTTTTGTATCATGGTGATATATTGAGATATTAATCTATGTTTTAATATTGTTATTCTTATCTTTTGTGCTTTGGAATGATTTATTCTTGATATTTGGGATATGGTTGGAAAATATATCTTGAAACCCTAGATCAGGTAAGAATTTTTGTTATGTTAATTACCAGGAATGTAATGAATGTATCAAGTGCTTAACACCCTAAACCTAATGCTGGAAAATCTTTTAATTGTGTGAGGAATCGACATTTATCAGGTTTTTCTTATGAATTTCATATGCAAGGAATCAAAGTGAATGATTTGAGTAGGTGGCACCAACATTGATAGGTTAATTGATGTTCTTAATTTGACCTAGCCATTATGCAAATGAGGGAAAATGAAGGAAGTCAATCCTAAGTTCTTTTATTTGATATTTTCTAAACACACTTTACAGTTTTTTGTCATTTATTTTCAACCCAAATCTTTATTAAAAACCCAAGTTGCTTTAATCCACTTAGTAAGCATATGATTTGGAATTTCGAGTGAAACTGTTCCTCGTGGAATCGATTTTTATTTAATCGAAATACTATACTGCAATTGATAATTTTGGTACGCTTGTCAAATATTCAACAAGAACCTTGAAGGAAATTTAGGAAATTAGTGAGAAGGTAGATTACAAAGTGGTGAAAGTTTTAGGGTTTCGCAGTATTTTTGAAATGTCGATATCTCAAGATATAAAACTCCGATTGAGGTGATTAAAAAACGAAGTGAAAGTTCTTGTTCTGAATTTCAATTTAGGCTAAACAAACATACAATTTGGACAAGTAGAATGAGAGTTTTGACCACGAAATAAATCTGGACAGAATTGGGTTTTCTAGGTTCTGGTGAAGAAAGGACAAGAGATGAATGTGAAAGGTTGAAAGAAAGAATCATTTTTCCCAAAGGGAGGCAACTCACAAAGGATGTGAAAGTCTTTTGATACAACCAAGGATTATTGAATCATTCAAGAACTTAGGAAAATCAATTTCATTAGGATAAAAGAGTTACACTCTAATATTTCTGAATAAAACTCAACTTGTTATTTTTTATAAAAATGGTTCGGCTTATATAGAAGCTTTGTCATCAGAGTTACAAAGACTCAACAAAGGAAAATAAATGCTAATAATGATCCATTAATCTAGGAATTGAAAACTAATTAATGGATACAAATAAATGTCAATAATGATCCATTAACCTAAGAATTGAAAACTACTTAATGTTTATTGTAACTAAAATTATGGCAACCTAACGTCAATCAATTATGCACCATCTTGGTCTTCCAAAGGTTGATGTCTAAGTTTCCAATTTGACCCTTATTATAACTTGAAACAAAACCAAACTAAAGCTCATTAATTGTTTAACCCAAAACATAATTTGGTCAGCCAAAATTACAAAGCATTGGGTCATTACTTAAACAAATTTAAAGACTGAAACAAAGTGACGCATTAGTCTTCCTTCATTTGGGCCATGATGCAATTCATAACTTTGGTATTTTCACTTTAAAATGTGGACTTGTATTCAAATAATATGGACAACACTTGTTGAAGAGCTTCCTTTGTTTCCCTTGCTCTAGCCTTTTTCATAGGTCCTCCAAGTCCTTTAAGTGGATCCTTGCCCTTGCTCATGGTTATGTCCTCATCATCCTCTCCCTCTTGAGAAGGATTTGTTCTCAAATCGGGTTCACCATCTACATCAATTTTGTAAGCATTGTCACTGATTCTTTCAAGCACTTGGAATGGACCATTCCCCCTTGGTTGAAGTTTTGATTTCCTTTGTTCCGGAAACCTTTCCTTTCTCATGTGCACCCAACCCAATCTCTGGGTTGGAAGATAACCTTCTTTCTCCCTTTATTGGCTTGCTTAGCATAACTTTCATTTCTTTTCTTAGTTTGATTTCTGACTCTTTCATGAAGCTTCTTTACATAGTCCGCCTTAACTTGACCTTCGTTATGCTTAAAAACTGAAACATTAGGCATAAGCAAAAGATCAAGATGAGTTAGTGGTTTAAAATCATTAACAACCTCAAAAGGAGAACAATTAGAAGTGGTATGAACAACTCTATTGTAAGAAAATTCAACATGGGGTAAACAAACTTCCCAATTCTTTAAGTTCTTCCTCAAACCTGACTAAGCAATGTTCCAAATGTCCTATTAACAACTTTCGTTTGCCCATCGGTTTGTGAGTGACAAGTGGTTGAAAATAATAATTTAGTTTCCAACTTGTCCCACAAGATCCTCCAAAAATGACTTAGGAACTTAGAGTCCCTATCACTAACAATGCTCCTTGGCAATCCATGAAGTCTCACAATTTTCTTGAAAAACAAATCAGTCACATGAGAAGCATCATTCAATTTTTTACATGGAATAAAATGAGACATTTTAGAAAACCTATCAACAACCACAAAAATTGAATCTTTACCACTACTTGTTTTTGATAGCCTCAAAACAAAATCCATAGATAAATCAATCCAAGGATACTCCGAAATTGGCAATGGAGTATATAATCCATGAGGCTTAACTTTTGACTTTGCCTTTTTACAAACAATGTAATGTTCACAAAATTTTTGTGCATCCTTTTTCAAATAAGATCAATAAAAATGTTCTTGTAATGTTTTCAGAGTCTTTTGGACCCCAAAATTCCCATTAAACCTCCTTCACGTGCTTCACTAATAAGCAAATTTCTTATAGAACATTTAGGCATACACAATTTGTCTTCTTTGAAAAGAAAGCCTTCATATCTAAAAAAATCATTTTGTGAAAATTTTTAAAAATTTCACCAAAAGTTTCATCATTTTCATACATGCTTTTCAAACATTCAAGACCAATTAATTTTGTTTCAATCATAAAAAGCAAAGCATGACGCCGAGAAAGAGCATTGACTATAATGTTACCTTATCCCCTTTTATGTTTGATAACATAAGGGAATTGCTCTAGAAATTCCACCCACTTGCCATGCCTTTTATTCAGCTTACCTTGTCTCTTAAGATACTTGAGGGACTCATGATCACTATGAATGACAAATTTATTGGGATAAAGATAGTGTTGTCATGTTTTCAAAGCCCTCAGTAAGACATGCAACTCCTTATCATAAGTTGAATAGTTAAGGGTATGACCATTTAATCTTTCACTAAAATAAACAATTGGATGGTCCTCTTGCAACAACACTGCCTCAATCTTAACATTTAAAGCATCACACTCAATTTCAAAATATTTTTTAAAGTTTGGCAAAGTAAGTATGTGGGCATTAATTAACTTTTGCTTAAGAACATTGAAAGCTTCTTCTTGTTTCTCTCCCCATTTGAAACCAACATTTTTCTTAAGTACTTCATTGAGAGGTGTTATCAATGTGCTAAAATCCTTCACAATCTCCTATAGAAACTTGTTAAGCCATGAAAACTGCTCACTTCGGTCACAGACTTAGGTGTAGGCCATTCTTGAATAGCCCTAACATTTTCCTCATCCACTTGTATTCCTTTTGAACTCATAACAAAACCAAGAAACACAGCATGGTTAATACAAAAGATGCATTTGTCAAGATTGGCATACAATTGTTTGTCTGTAAGCACACACGACAAATTGCTTGAATCATGAGCATGCCCATTTCCTTGAAATACTCCTCAACCCCCATGTTTCCTTGAGTAAGTTTTTGGAGTTTGAATTTCAAGTCCCTTGAGTAACTATCAGGCATATACCGCTTTCTCATAGTCCTTTTCATCTCAATCCATGTATTAATCATTGGCTCTTCATTTCTACCTTGCTCCTTTTGTAACTTGCTCCACCAAACAAGAGCATAGTCAGAAAATTTTGTGGCTGCAAGCCTCGCCTTTTGGGTCTCCTCATAATTGTTGGATGAAAAATGTGCTCTATTTTCATCTCCCATTCAAGTATGTCTCCAGATTACTTTTTCCTTTGAACGGAGGAATGTTAAACTTAATTCTTTCAAGCCTACTTGATCTTACTACTCCATCATTCCTTCTCCTATTTTTCCTTTCTTCTTCGTCTTCAGGATCTCTATTCTTCAATCGGTTCAATCTTTCATAGAGTTCATTGTTATATCGTATCATTAATCCTTACAAATGTTGTATCACCTAACTCTCCAAATCTGTCTGTCAATATCGTCTTATATTGGTCTCAAGGCATCACCTAGACTTTTCCTTCTAAGTGAATAACTACAAGCTTAACAAAAACATCATCAGGGGTATTGTTAATCAAAAAATAGTTCTCCCATTGATGTATCAATTGATTAACATATTCAACATAAAATCGAGAAAAACCAATACGTGATAATCTCATGCCACAAGAGTACGTTATTTGAGAGTTACGTGCTCTCTCGATCCAATGTTTCCATGAATATCTCCTCTCTCCTCCACGTAGATCTTGAACATTTCTTGCAATTGATCCTTAGGAGTTTCTGTTACCATAGACTTTATCGATCCTATGATCTTCATCATTCTTGATTCTAAACATGAATGAAGGCGATCTTCCATATCTTTTATAGTTTTTGCGTGTCTAGTTGATTCTGCCATCTACAATCTCACATGATCAACTTGGCTGATACCAACTACTAAGAACGCGCGTAACTAGGTGTAGTAGAACATGAAGGTTACGGAAGAGGATAAAGAATTAAGAACTGAATTCCGAACAAAGAAGAAGATATACAGTATTATGTGTTGATTACAAAAGACGTCATATGGTACCAATGCTACTGTTAACTTATAGCTGCCTCATACTATTCTCCATACGGCTAACCAATTATTATTATAACAGTAACCCATGTGAAAAATGCATTCCAACAGGAAACACGTCCTGGTTCTCTGTCTTTACGCTAATGGGAATCTTTTTTTAGCGTTTACATCCTTGCTACGTTTTTTACGAAAATTTTTACCCCTTTATTTCCTAAATAATAAGAAGCACAAGTTATTGACAAACAAGTATCTAAATAAAGCACTCTGTATATTATCACTTGATGTGTTTGCAATGAGTGATACATGTTCAATTTATAGGCCTTTGGATATGGCCTCTCAACTACATGCATTTAATACAACTACTACATTTCAACTACATATATTCAATACAACCACTATCTCTCAACTACATACATTCAATATAACTACTACCTCTCAACTACTAACTCTATAACCACTACCTCTCAACTACATGCATTTGATGTTTACCTAACAAAATCCCCCCATAAACTTAAATGCTTTTCTTGTCCTTCATTCCAAGCATCTTCTTGTTGTTCTCAAACAGAATGGTTGGCAGTGGCTTCGTGAACATATCTGCTGCTTGTGCTCGGGTTCCGACGTACTCTAACTCCACATTTCCTTCTTTCACTTGTTCTCGGATGAAGTGAAACCGAACATCAATATGCTTGCTTCTCTCATGATTGACCGGGTTCTTTGCCAATTCAATTGCTGACTTGTTATCAACTCGAATCACAATCCCTTTTTCTTGCTTCAACTTCAGCTTGCTTAGAAGGTTTCTAAGCCAAACTACATGACAGACACTCCAGGATGCTGCAACGTACTCGGCTTCACAAGTTGACAACGTTACAATGGGCTACTTTTTTGAAAGCCAAGTGAATGTTGTGTTTCCCATGAAGAATACATATCCAGACGTGTTTTTCCGGTCATCAACATCTCCACACCAGTCACTATCTGAGTAGCCTACTAGTCGATAATCATCCGTCCTAGTATACATTAGGCCAAGTGACACTGTTCCTCTCACATATCTTAGAATTCTCTTTAGTGCCTTCCAATGAGTATACCTTGGCTCCTCCATATATCGACTTGCTATTCCAACACTTAGCATTAAATATGGTATGATATTTGTAAGATACCTAAGACTTCCAATCAGACTTCGGTATTTGCTTGCATCAACTCGGTCTCCATTTGCATACTTAGAAAGTTTTGTACCAGGTTCCATAGGGGTGGAAACCGGGTTACAACTTGTCATCTTAAACTTCTTCAAGACCTCCTCAACATACCTTTCCTGCGACACAAAGATGTCATCCTTTCCCTGAACAACTTCTAAGCCAAGAAAATACTTCATAAGACCCAAGTCAGTCATCTCAAACTCCTTCTTCATCACTTCTTTAAACTCTTCAATCAGCTCAGCATTATTCCCCATGAAGATAAGGTTATCAACATATAGGGCAACAAACATCACATCTTCTCCTTTCTTCTTTATGTATAGAGCATGTTCATAAGGACACTGCTCATATCCATTCCTTTTGAAGTAAGTGTCAATTCTTTCATTCCATGCTCGTGGAGCTTGTTTCAAGCCATAAAGTGTTTTCTTCAATCTCAGCACTTTCTTCTCTTCTCCTCTTCGCATGTATCCAAGTGGTTGTTCAACATATACTTCCTCCTCCAAGATTCCATTCAGAAATTCTGACTTCACGTCCATCTGTAAGATTGTCCATCTGTGTTGAGCTGCTAAGGAAATTAGCAGCCTAATTGTTTCCATTCTCGTCACTGGGGCGAATAATTCGTCATAGTCTATTCCTTCTTTCTGCTTGTAACCCTTCACTACGAGTCGAGCTTTATATCGCTCAACTTCTCCTTCAGCATTTGTCTTCTTCTTGTACACCCACTTTACGTTGATAGGCCGCGCTCCTTTGGGCAAATCAGTCGGCTCTCATGTGTTGTTGTGTTCTATTGCCCCAATCTCCTCGTCCATTGCCTTTCTCCACCTTTTCTCCTACACGACCTCTTCAAAACTTAAGTCTTCTGAATCTGCCAAGAGACATACAACATGCACTTCGTCAGTGGAGTTGTATATATCTTGTAAACTTCGCACTCTGGGCTGTAGAGGTTCATCTTCTTCATCAGAAGTCTCATGATCTCTCACAGTATGTGGTGTATCAACTTTCGAGCTTCTACTTCCTATGGACTCCTTCTCCGGGTTGTCCCAACTCCACTCGCTTTCTTCATCAATTTGAACATCTCGGCTCATGATGACCTTCTTAGTTATTGGGTTAAACAATCTGTACGCCTTGGTTTTTTCATCATACCCAATAAACACGTACTTTTTGCTTCTATCTTCGAGCTTGGTCCTCTGTTGAGCTGGAACATGACCATAAGCTATGCTACCGAACACTTTAAGGTGAGACACACTCGGTTTTCTTCCACTCCAGACTTCTTGCGGTGTCTTCTCGTTTAGCTTAGCATGTGGACATCTATTTTGCACATAGATGGCACATTGCACTACTTCTGCCCAGAACTCCTTTGGCACGTTTTTGCTTCTCAACATTGTTCGAACCATGTCAAGAATGGTTTGATTCTTCCTCTCGGCAACTCTGTTTTGTTGGGGTGAGTATGGTGCTGTCAGAAATCTTCTTATCCCTTGCTCCTCGCAATACTTCATGAGTTCGGATGAAATGAACTTGCCTCCTCGATCAGACCTAACAGATTTGATAGGCATGTCAGTCTCTTTCTCAACCATTGCTTTAAATCTCTTGAACACCTCAAACACCTCGGATTTCTCCTTCAAAAAATATACTCAGGTTTTTCTTGAAAAATCATCTATAAAAGAAATGAAATATATTTTCCAACTGAAGGACTCAGGGGTAACCGGTCCACAAAGATCTGTGTGAATCAATCCGAGTTGTTCCTTTGCATGGTACTCGGCCGTCCTCGGAAATGAGGTCCTCGGATGCTTCCCGAGCACACACTCTTCACAAAATTTCTTTTCAAATTCCATAGACGGGAGTCCTCGCACCATCTCTTTCTTTACCATCTTGGTCAGCCCGCCAAAATGCAAGTGGCCAAACCGAAAGTGTCACATCATTGCTTCATCCTTCACGTCAAGTTTTAAGCACCTCTCTTGGACTATCTTCAAGTCCAACTTGTACATTCTGTTCTTCTTCATTTCTACTCGGGCAATCAAACGATCCGACTTGTCCTTCAGGTATAGTACTCGATCTTTCATCAGAACCGAGTAACCTTTCTCCATCAGCTGGCCCATGCTCAATATGTTGCTTTTGAGATCGGGTACATAGTACACGTCTCTAATTTCTCCAACTCGACTATTCTTCTGCAGGTACCAGATTGTACCTCTGCCTTTTACTGCCACCTTTGATGCATCTCCAAATGGCACGTGTCCAGTCTCAATTTTAGTGAGCTCCTTAAAAAGGTTCTCATCCCCACACATGTGGTTACTTGCTCCTGTATCAAGATACCAAACCGAGTTGTCAGAACAACTCGGACTTAGCTCGACATCCGAACTTCTCGACATCATCAATACTCCTTCTTCCTCAGCGTCCTTAGAGAGGAGATTTGTCTCCTTCTTCCTCTCAGATCGGCATTCCTTCGCGAAATGTCCAACCTTCCCACAATTATAACATTTGATACCTGAATAGCAGTCCTTAGCAAAATGACCGTATTTTCCACATTTGAAGCACTCAACTCCAAAATTGCTTGACTGACCACCTCGGCCTCTACCGTCACGACCTCTACCTTGTCTTTGGCCACACCAGTTTTGTTGACTGACTTGCTCCTTGCCTCTTTCATATCCTCCTCTGTCTCTATCACCTCGGCCTTGAGTGTTCTGAGCATAAGGAACCTTCTTCTCCTTTAAGGTTGTCTTTGCTTGGAGTGCTTGATCAAGGGACTCCTCTTTCTTCTTCCTTCTCCGCTGCTCATGCGCTTCAAGCGACCCGGCAAGCTCTTCCACCGAGAGCACCGACAAGTCCTTGGACTCTTCTATTGCACAAACGATATTCTCAAAGTCGTCAGTTAACGACCTTAAGATTTTCTCCACCACTCGGCAAGTGGGCAGCGTCTCTCCATTTCTTCCGAGTTGATTCACCACGGTCTCAACACGGGAGATGTACTCGGCAACCCCTTCGACCTCTTTCATCCTCATGCTTTCAAGCTCACCTCTAAGAGTTTGAAGCCTGACTTGCTTCACGCAATTATCCCCTTTATATGTCTTCTCCAGAATATCTCACGCTTCTTTTGAAGATTTAGCATTTGCTATCTTCTCAAAGCCGGACTCATCATCAGCTCGATACAGCACGTACAAAGCCATTTTGTCCTTTACTCGTGTTGCTCTCAATGCAGCAAGCTGGGCAATCATCTGCTCTTCAATATTCTCTGGTTCTTGGTGCCCATTTTCGACCACATCCCATACTTCCTGGGAACCAAGGAGAGCCTTCATTTGCAGGCTCCAGTTATCATAGCTTACGCCTTTCGATAACTTTGGCAGGGGCATGCTGTTAGCTAAGTTGGTCATCTCGAACAAACTCTCAAACACTCTTTCTAACGTACTCAGACACTCAGGCTCTCAAGCTCTGATGCCAATTTGTTGACAAACAAGTATCTAAATAAAGCACTCTGTATATTATCACTTAATGTGTTTGCAATGAGTGATACATGTTTAATTTATAGGTCTTTGGATATGACCTCTCAACTACATGCATTTAATACAACTACTACATTTCAACTACATATATTCAATATAACCACTATCTCTCAACTACATACATTCAATATAACTACTACCTCTCAACTACTACCTCAATAACCACTACCTCTCAACTACACTACATGCATTTAATGTTTACCTAACACAAGTTATTGATTAACGGTTTTTTAAACTCGAAATCAAACCTCCAAATTCATTGAAAAGGTATCATGCTTTATAAAAAAACCGAAAATTAACTTCATACAATTATTTAGACATATACTATTCTAATTCATTTTATACCGCAGAATTTTGTTTTTGGTCGTGTCAACGCTTATAAAGTCAAACCAGTAACATCGGACCACGTAGGTTTAAGCCCCTGGATATTGGCAAATCTTACTAACCATGTCTTAGCCATAAAATATGCCATTCCTTGTGTATCAATAATTTACCAAAGCCATGGTCTGTTACACCTTTCTGTTTCTTTTTGCCAAACTACTCATGTTGTTCCCTTCAATTTTTTCTGCAACTGATATCTTTAACCGGTCGCAGTCCCTTCCAGATGGCACAACCCTGGTGTCTAAAGATGGAACTTTTGAAATGGGTTTCTTCAGTCCAAGAAATAATAACGTCACCACAAATCGCTACCTTGGAATATGGTACAGAAGTATCCCAGTTAGAACGGTTGTTTGGGTTGCCAACCGTGAAAACCCTGTTAAGGATAACTCCAGCATGTTGACCATAAACACACAAGGAAAACTTGTGATCCTCAGCAAGAACAACACTCTTGTTTGGTCAGCAGATTCAACTGAAGAAACAAAAGCAGAGTCTAATTGTTCAGCTTTTGGACTCAGGGAACTTGGTACTAAGAGATGAGAAAGATTCAAATCCACGGAAGTTTTTGTGGCAAAGCTTTGACTACCCTTGTGATACTTTTCTGCCAGGAATGAAGATTGGATGGAACCTTAAGAAGGGTCTTAGCTGGCGATTAACCGCCTGGAAGAACTGGGATGACCCTTCTCCAGGGGACTTCAGTTGGGGTATGGTGCGTGATAACCCTCGTGAATTGGTTATGTGGAAAGGCTCTAGCGAGTATTATAGAAATGGCCCTTGGAATGGTGTTAGATTCAGTGAGAAATCCACTCCCCGTTACAACTTAGAATTTAGGTCCACCCCAGATGAAGTGTATTATATATACAACTTTGAGAACAATTCATTTATTACAAGACTTGTTCTGAACCAATCCCTTTATTCTCGCAAGCGCTATAATTGGAATGCAGAGAACCAAACTTGGATCCCTTATTCATCAGTTCCTAGAGACAATTGTGACACATACAATCTTTGTGGTCCCTATGGGAATTGTACTGTGAGTGAGTCAACACCACGCTGCCAGTGTTTATTCGGGTTCAAGCCAAAATCGGTTCAAAATTATGAGGCAATGATTTGGAGCCAAGGATGTGTGCTTAGTGAACCGTGGAACCGTGGAGTAAAAGACAAAGATGGTATTCAAAAATTTAGTGGGATGAAATTGCCAGATACTACAAGGTCTTGGATTGATCCAAATTTGACAATTGAGAATTGCCAGGCTAAATGCTTGCAAAACTGTTCTTGCATTGCATATGCAAATTTAGATATCAGAGATGGTAGTGGTTGTATCATTTGGACTGAAGCTTTGGTTGACTTAAGGTTGGCTACACTTCCGGGGCTAGATCTATATATTCGAATGATTTCTTCGGAAACTGGTATGGTTTTAAATTCTTTGTTGAGTTTCCTTGATTTTTCTCTGTTCATATTTTTAAGTAATGACCATGAGTTAATTTCTTTGACTAGCTATCCGTGAAGAAGAAAGGGGAGGGCATAGGAAATTTGTAGCAGTGCTGATTCCAGTTATTCTCCTGGCTTTTATAATTATTTTCATATTCACGTATAGTTACCAACGGAAAAGAAAGCTTAGAGGTAGCTATCATAACCTGACCTCCATTGAACTTTGTACTGCATGTACTTTAACTAGCTACACTGAATGACACTTCTGATGTTACATATCAGTATCATGATAGAGAAGTATGTGATGATTGTTACTTTTGGATTATCGGAACATTCATATATTATGATGAACTTGCATTATAATAATTCGTTGATAAGAAAGAACTTTCTGTTCCATGTTTTATGATGTTAAGCTGATTAGTTTACATGGGAGGAAACAGAGAAAACCTCAGAAGAAATTAAAGATGAAGGCTGTGAAGAAGACTTGGAGCTTCCTATCTTTCCTTTTGCTACAATAGTTCGTGCCACTAATGACTTCTCAAGTGACAAGATGCTTGGCCAAGGTGGTTTTGGACCTGTGTATAGGGTAAATAACCAAATATGCAACTTATCTGTTACCATTAACATACAATGAAGAATGATAGTCATCCATTTACTTCATTGTTCCTATAATTCAATAATTTTGATTTAAATATTTAGGGTACACTGGCAGATGGACGAGAGATTGCAGCCAAAAAGCTTTGTAGCAGTACTGGACAAGGAATGACAGAATTCAAGAATGAAGTTCTATTATGTGCGAAACTTCAGCACCGGAATCTTGTAAATCTTCTTGGTTGTTCCATCCAAGGAGAGAACAAAGTATTGGTCTATGAATACATGCCTAATAAAAGCTTAGATTGCTTTCTCTTTGGTATGTGACACAGCAGATACAATTTTTATTTAAACTAAACTTCATTTGGTTGTTGTTTGGACTAACAAGTAAGAAGTTTGGCAGATTCTTCCAAAAGTGGACTCCTAAACTGGTCAAAGCGCTGGAACATTATACATGGAATTGCTCGGGGACTTCTTTATCTACATCAAGATTCCAGATTAAGAATCATTCATAGAGACATGAAAGCAAGTAATATTCTACTAGACAGTGAGTTGAATCCAAAAATTTCAGATTTTGGTGTCGCACGAATGTTTAGTGGAAATCAAACAGTAGGGAATACAAAGAAAGTTGTTGGAACATAGTAAGTACTTATGAACTAAAATTGTAATTTGCATTTAAATACACTTCAACTTGTATACATAAAACTAACTAACCGATTTCTTCAATTTCATCAAGTGGATACATGGCACCAGAATATGCAGTTGATGGGCTATTCTCTATCAAATCTGATGTATACAGCTTTGGTGTATTGTTACTTGAGATAATAAGTGGGAAGAAAAACAGAGGAATTTTCTTTCCAGATCACGGACTTAATCTATTAGGACATGTAAGACAAAGAGCATAAGTTTGATTTATTTACTTATTATAAATTTCAAGGACCATAATTGCATTTTCATGTTGTAGGCATGGAGATTGTGGAAGGAGCACACCCCAATGAAATTAATTGATACTTCTTTGGGTGACACCTTTACCGTATCAGAAGCATTACGCTGCATTCATGTTGGTCTTTTATGTGTGCAACTGCATCCAGAGCATAGGCCAAACATGGCATCAGTGATTTTTATGTTGAGCAGTGAAAATACTCTGCCACAACCTAAGGAACCTGGTTTTCTTATTGAAAGGGTGGAAATTAGTGGAACTTCGCCTAATGAACTGTAACCCTGCTACAGGCTAGATAGAGAAATTTTAGTATTTTGTGTCATTTAAGGGCAGTATTCTATTTCCTCTACTCTTCCTAAGTTTAAGTTGATTTGTTTGTATCAGTATAGTCCATTATGTCTCAGAGGACAAACTTCATAAATGTACCTTCGTTGAATTGGTTCAAGTATTGTAATACACACTTCTTATTTTCATTGAACATTTGTCTTGGCCTCACAGGACTTTTCTCTCTATATAAGATATATAAATAAAATATTATTAATATTTCTCCATATAATATACTATTTATCTTTCTAAAATACTATGCTTTCTAAACATAGAAGTCAGTAGCTAAAGAATTTCGGAGACAATAGGTTTGTGATTATATCAAGACAAATTAAAATTTTAGCTTTGGTCGTTTCCCATTCTAACGGATGTTAAACAAAAATTAAAATCTATCCAAATTGATATCAAACTGAATTACATAAAAAAAAAAAAAGAACTGAATATATTTTAGTTAGTTTTTAAAGACTGAGTTATTTTGAGGATCTATTGATTATTATACATTTTTATTTCTTAACAAAATGACCGAAGAGCACCAGTTACTAGTCTTTCTGAAAATATTTTTTAATTTTAATACATTAATTTTGTACCTATATTCTTCTAAAATCCTATATATAATTCATTTCCACTACAAAACTTTATGGCACGGGTCAACGTCAACACTCAGGAAGACATAATGTCAAACTTTCACACCACGCAGGTTTAAGCAACCAGATGCGAATATCTTACCAACCAGGTATGACACTGTGCTATATACAAACTTGAGCTTTTCTTCTTTCCTTTTCTCTCTTGAGAAGTTCCCATCAAACACTGTTTACAATTCTCTAAATGGTTGATAAAAAGTATCTAGACCACAACTGTCTACCAAAAATTCACCAAAGCAATGGCCTCTCTCACTTTTCTGTTTCTTTTTGCCAATCTACTCAATTTGTTGTCTAAAATTTCGTCTGCAACTGACACCATTAATGGGTCGCAGCCCCTTCTTGATGGCAGTACCCTGGTGTCTAAAGGTGGGACTTTTGAAATGGGTTTCTTCAGTCCAACCAATAGTACCCAGACTACTACAAACCGCTACCTTGGAATATGGTACAAAAGTATCTCAGTTAGAACCGTTGTTTGGGTTGCCAACCGTGAAAACCCTGTTAAGGATAACTCCAGCATGTTGAGCATAAACACACAGGGAAAACTTGTGATCCTCAGCAAGAACAATACTCTTGTTTGGTCAGCAAACTCAACTGAAGAAATAAAAGCACGGAGTCTAATTGTTCAGCTTTTAGACTCTGGGAACTTGGTGCTAAGAGATGAGAAGGATTCAAACCCACAGAAATACTTGTGGGAAAGCTTTGACTACCCTTGTGATACTTTCCTGCCAGGAATGAAGATCGGATGGAACCTTAAGACGGGTCTTAACCGGGGTTTAAGAGCATGGAAGAACTGGGATGACCCTTCTCCAGGGGATTTCATTTGGGGTATGGTGCTCGGTAGCACTACTGAATTGATTATGTGGAAAGGTTCTATGGAGTATTATAGGAGTGGCCCTTGGAATGGTGTTAGATTCAATGGCAAAACCACTCCCCTTTTTAACTTAGAGCTAGAGTCAACTTCTGATGAAGTGTATTACACATACAACATTGAGAATAAGTCTTTGATTACAAGAGTTGTTTTGAACCAATCTGTTTATTCTCGCCAGCGCTATATTTGGAATGCAGAGAACCAAACTTGGAAGCTTTATTCCTCAGTTCCTAGAGACAATTGTGACACCTACAATCTTTGTGGTCCCTATGGGAATTGTATTGTGAATGAGTCACCACCCTGCCAGTGTTTAACCGGGTTCAAGCCAAAATCAGTTCAAAATTATGAGGCATTGGATTGGAGCGAAGGTTGTATGCTTAGTGAAGCGTGGAGTTGTGGAGTAAAAAACAAAGATGGTTTTAAAAAATTCAGTGGGCTGAAAATGCCAGATACTACGAGTTCTTGGGTCGATGGAAATTTGACACTAGAGAATTGCAAGGCTAAATGCTTGCTAAATTGCTCTTGCACTGCATATGCAAATTTAGATGTCAAGGGAGATGGTAATGGTTGTATCATTTGGTTTGGAGCTTTGCTTGATTTAAGGGTGGCTTCAGTTCCTGGGCAAGACCTATACATTCGAATGGTTGCTTCAGAAAATGGTGTGGATTTTTATCCTTTATTAATTTTAATTTACTTCATAATTGTGTATTCTTGAGTATGTGATAATTGGTTTATTTCTCTGACAAAGGAGGGAATCAGAAGATTGTAGCGCTGGTGATTCCTGTGACTCTCCTAGCTTTTGTGATTGTTTTCATTTTCACATATATTTACTGGCGAAACAGAAAGCAGAGAGGTAAACTTTCTTAACCTAACTTCCATTGAACATTGTTACTGCACGTACTTTAACTAGCTATGTAGTTTTTTTCACTGAATGACACGTCTGGTGTTAAATATCAGTATCATGACAAGACAGATAAGCATGTGATGATGGTTACTTTGATATTTAGAATATTCATATATATGATGGGCTTGCATGATAATAGTTCCTTTATAAGCAACAACTTTTCTGTTTTCTTATTCCATGATTTAAGCTTATTAGTTTACATGGGAGGAAACAGAGAAAACCTCAGAGGAAAACAAAGATGAAAGCTGTGAAGAAGACTTAGAGCTTCCTTCCTTCGATTTTTCTACAATAGTTCGTGCCACTGATGACTTCTCAAGTGACAAGAGGCTTGGCCAAGGTGGTTTTGGACCTGTGTATCGGGTACATAATGAACTATTTAACTTGCTAACAATATGATACAAAATGTTCATCAATGTACTCATTGTTTCAATTACTAAATAAATCTTATTTACTATTTTAGGGTACACTACAAGATGGACAAGAGATTGCTGCCAAGAGGCTTTCTAATAGTACTGGACAAGGAGTGAAAGAATTTAAGAACGAAGTTATATTGTGTGCAAAACTTCAACACCGAAATCTTGTTAAAGTTCTGGGTTGTTCCATTCAAGGAGAGGAAAAAGTGTTGGTGTATGAATACATGCCTAATAAAAGCCTAGATTCCTTTCTTTTTGGTATGTGAACCAGCAAGTAAAATTTTTATTTAGACTGAAGTACTTCATTTGTTTCTTGTTTGGACTAACTCAACTAGGAAACTTTGCAGATTCTTCCAGAAGTGGACTCCTAGACTGGTCTAAGCGCTTTAACATTATATTCGGAATTGCTCGAGGACTTCTATATCTTCATCAAGATTCTAGATTAAGAATAATCCATAGAGACATGAAAGCAAGCAATATTCTACTAGACAACGAGTTAAATCCAAAAATTTCAGATTTTGGTGTGGCGCGAATGTTTAATGGAAATCAGACAGAAGGGAATACAAAAATGGTTGTTGGAACATAGTAAGTACCTATTGACTAAAATTGTAAGTTGTGTTTGAATTTTCTTCAAAATTTGTAAAGATAAAACTAATCCATTTCTTCAATTTCATCAAGTGGATACATGGCACCGGAATATGCAATTCATGGGGTGTTCTCTACCAAATCTGATGTATACAGCTTTGGGGTACTATTACTTGAGATAGTAAGCGGGAAGAAAAACAGAGGAGTTTTCTATCCAGATCATGGATTCAATATATTAGGATATGTAAGACAAAGATCATAACTTTGTTACAGCTTACAATTACCTATTACGAACATTAGGATCAATACTTAATTTCTTTTATGATGTAGGCATGGCGGTTGTGGAAAGAAAACTCTCCAATGGAATTAGTTGATGCTTCTTTAGGCGACACCTTTACTGCCTCAGAAGTACTACGCTGCATACATGTTGGTCTTTTATGTGTGCAACTACATCCAGAGGATAGGCCAAACATGGCATCAGTGATTTTTATGTTGAGCAGTGAAAATACTTTGCCACAACCTAAGGAACCTGGTTTCCTTATTGAAAGGATAAAGATAGCAGAAGAATGCTCAACCAGCAATGCAATTCAGGCTTCCACTAATGAATTAACTGTAACCCTTCTAGACGCTAGGTAGGATGTTTTAGAATACATTTGTGTCATGTAACTATGTAAGTGCAGTATTCTGTTTACTCAAATGTCTTCACAAGTTAAAGTTTTGTCTACAGCAGAATAGCTCATTATGCCTCCCAGGAAAAAGGGTAGTTACAATATGAAAGCATACTCTAAACATTGTCCAGCTCTATAACATGTGAGGCAACCACCATGTTCATACATATTTCTCATATAAAAGTTTAACAAAAGGGTCACTTATTCCTTGCAAACTTGACTTTTCTGCTGTGAATATGGCAAATACGCTTTGACAGAAATGTTAGTTTGATTTTATCACCTATTTTGGTCCCATATGCGACATTAAACTTCATCAATATAAAATTCCACAAATTTCCTACTTCGAAAATCACGTGTAACCATTTTAACATAGACACTTCATCTTGGATAGCTAGGAATTAATTAAGTCGTCTGCTACACCAACCAAACAACGTCACCAACAGATTGAGTTACAGAGGCTAAACTATGAGATGCTTATTTTCATTTCCACATTCTAAATTGACCTGAGACAAAATAGATACCAGACAACTTTTAATATATAGTCAAAACTTGCAACGCCCTTATCTTTAGCAGACAGATCATCTAAATTCAATCAATTTTTTTTTTAAACGTTTCTACAAATATTTTAAATTTTGATGCAGTCTTCCTTTTTATCTGTCTCTTGATGTTTTACCTTGTGCATAATTTATTTTTTTACTCAACATTTGTGTTCTTAAGACATATAAACAAAGAAAATGATTGATTATGTCATGAGTTTTTCAATGTGGAAGGAGATAATAAGAGCTGCAGTAAATGCCAACACTGGTTTTAAAATCAGATGAAATGTGGAAAATAATCCAAGTGGGCACTGTACCCGCTTTTGACCACTATATCAGACCTCAGTGAATCTCATTTTCACCGTGGAAAAATTTAGACCTATTATTGAGGCTGTTTATTCACCCTGCTTTAAAAAAAAAATTGATGTGCAACCTCCATCGTATTTTTAAATCAATCATAATCTTTTTTATTTAATTTAATCTTATGTTTGGTCATAAAACAGTTTTAATCTAATTAAAATTAAAAAAAACTATTAATATGTCAATAAAAATAATTAATTAAAAATATTTTAAAAAAATAAAAATATATTTTTAAAAGTTAAATTATATTAATAAAATTAATTTTTATTTCAAATATAATAATTACTCTTTATTATTTTTTTTAGTGATTTATTTATTTAAAATAATAATTCATCAATTATTATAAGTGAATATTAGATACTTTATCTTATATTTATTTTTTAGAATAAATAAATCCTAGTTAAATTATTTATAATATACATATTTTTAATAAAATAATAATAATAACATAATTATTATTATATTTAAAAAATTATTGTTATTATATAAAATGGGTTTAAACAGGCCAAACAAAAATATATATATCTGATTTAATTTAGGTAAAATTTTCAAATCAGTGACCCAACTTAGTTTTAACCTGCCCTATAAGTTATGTAAAAAAAAATGATGTCCATATCGACCTATATTTTAAAATTGGTTAGTTTAGTTCAATCCTATGTTAGTCTAAACAGACTAATTTTTTTGCCTGATTAAATTAAAGAAAATATATTGATATATTTATACAAAATTAATTAATTAAAAAATATTAAAATAATAATTAAAAATAATAATATATTTTAAAATTTTAAATTTTATTAATGAAATTATTTTTTATTTAAGATATAATGATTTAATATATAAACTATAAGATAATGTATTTATTTAATCTCAAAATAAGAATTTAAAATTTACTTCATTATTTATTTTTAATAATTTATTAACTTAAAATAATAATAAATTTTAATCATTAAATCTTAAAATAAATTATTATTAAAGATTTATTTTAATATTTTTTTAATAAGTGAATCGTTGTCAAATTAATTTATAATAAATATATATATATTAATAAAATAATATTATTTTTAATTTTTATTTAAAAAATTATTATTATTTTATAAAATAGGTCGTATGAATCCACAAACTAACTTAACATAAACTAAAATAGGGATGATTCAATTTAAGTTACAAGATTTTTTGTCTAATATGACATATTAGGTCTTTTAAATTGATTCATTAAATTAAATTTATTTTCACACTCTAAATTTAACTTAACATAACCTATTTTTCAAACGTTTTGTACTATAAAATTAAACCTATTTTCATACCCTAAAAATAGAAATATATAAATACTTTTATCAATAAGTTTCCAATAAATCGTTTAAAAAGGATCATGTCACTCTCCTAGTCAGAAATTATTTTAGTATCTTTTACCATTGTACAGAAGCCAACCAAAAGGAGTTTATACATCTTGGGAAAGAGCACGCTACAAAGCGAAACTGAGCCTCAACGGAAAGATGACTCCTGAAGTTCAGCAGCGTGCTCGATCGGCGACAGAATAAAGAAGTTTGCCCTGATCAAGAAAGAAGGTCAGCGACTAGTCGTATTGTCATCAGATGAATGACTAGCCTTGAAAGGCCTTTTGAAGTGGAAAGCAAAAGAAAAGGCATCTCGTTGCATTTATTGGCGAAAGAGCTGGACTTGACCTTCTATTCTAGTCGTTCCGTTAGAGGGGAGGTGAAACCAAGGTAGAGAAGTTTATTTGTAGAGAAATATTATACTTCGGATCCTTGGCTTTCTCGGAAGCTCTTACTGAGGTTAATCATTGTTTCACCTTTCTCACATTAAAATAACAATCTGGTTATTGATAGACTAATGATTTTTTTTATTTTTTCCTTGTAGAAATATATATATATATATATATATATATATATATATATATATATATATATATATATATATATTCTCATGGTTTCTCTTAAAAAAATTGGCAACTTTCAAGAAAGATAGGTGTGTGAAGAAAACATTTCATATGGTATGAAAAATGTTTATTCGAGTTCGACCATTTTCCCACGCTTTCTTCTGGTTGATGCATCACAGATAAGACAAAATACAAGTAATACATTAAGTGTTACTAATATGGTTTTCAATCAGATTTATTTAAGAAATTTTTTATCTTAATTCAGTTTATTTCAAAACAATATTAAATTAGGCCTAATTTAATTAATTAATTTAGTAGTATGAGAATAAAATAATTACAAAAAGGTTATATTCTAGGAAAAATTATTTTAATAAAAAAATAAATAACTATAAAATATATTATTAGTGTTAACTTACTATTATAATTATATTTAATTTTAATACAATTATAATTATAAAAAAATATGTAAGGAATGTGATTATTATTTTATTAATAGTACAGGGAAAGTGAATATCTATTTTATTGTTAAAGTTTTTTTTTTTTAATTTCACAGCGAGTTTGTCATAATATATATATATATATATATATATATATATATATATATATATATATATATATATATATATATATATATATAGCAGATGAGAGACTAATAGAACTTAATCTGTATTTTGATTATGGGATGAATTTAAGGGAGTGGAAAATGATATATTTGAAGAGGAAAAAAATGAAAAAGGAGTTGTTTAAATTAAGGAAAATTGATAAAAATAAAAGAAAAGTTTGTGAGTGATATAATTAGTTTAATAGTTTAAAAAATATTTTAATTAATAAAATTATAATTTTACCCTTGTCTTAAAAAATTAGTTTTAAATAAAATATAATTGGTATAAATTATATTAAAAATAAAATGTGAGTTATTATTTAAAATAATATATAAAATTATATTAAAATAGAATTTGTAAAAATTAATCTCAAATAAATTTTTTTATGATTACTTTAAATAAAATAATATTTTTTTTAATTAATAATAATAATGTATAAAAGATATATGTTATTTAATATTGTATCATATTTGATACATAATATAAAATTCCGCATCATGTTTTTTTTTCTTTTAAAAAAAAAAGTTGTTTCAAGTTAAAATTGTCGTAAAATAATAATTAAAAATCACCTATTATAATTTTTAACGCAATTATTATAATAAATTTTATATAAAAATAATTATATAAGATAAAAAAAATAAAATAAATATACAACTAAACACATTATAAAAATAATAAATTTAGATTCTTATTTTTCTTATTATTTTTCAAATACCAATACACCAACAATGATATTATTAATATTATTATACTACTAATACTTTTTTTCAAAATTAAAATCAATATTTATATTATTATTAGTATTATCTAATTTACATATTTTCTTCACTAAAATTTATAATTCTATTATATTTTACAATTAACTTATAAATTTATATCAAATATTTACATATTATATAATATTTTAATAATTGATAATTATAAATTATTATTTTTTATGTGTTAATACACTAATAAATAATATTCTTATTAATATTAATACTAGAAATATATATATATATATATATATATATAATAAACAAAATTTATTAATTATTATTATTATTATTATTAATTAAATATAGGTGTAATTTGTAGTTTTATTCTTAGTAAAAAATATATATAAAACTAATAAATATATTATTCTTTAAAATATTCAAAACCCGATTTTTAATGAATTAGAATCATTCTTAATTGGTGAGAATTAATTCTCCCAGTTCAATACATCATCATGCTATTTCGATTAAATCATATATAAATGGTTTAGTTTTCAAAGATGAAAATTTAGGTTATTTCCAAGGTAGTAACAACATGACAGTCAATCAGGATAAGTTTATGAGTGCAAAGAATTTCAAAAAGAGATCATCTAAAGTTGTTTTAATATTTGAGATGAATTTATTGTTACATAATAATCATATGTTTATTCTTAACTAGAGTTATGTTTAGGATGATTGGTCATCTAAGTGTAGATTGAACTATATTATTAGATGAGTTTTTCTAATTCATGTTGTCGTTATTTGTAAAAAACAAGGTCTATAGTTATTGATATGGAAATATGGCATGTAAAATCAGATATTTTAAATGCATTCATAACTGTGAATGATTCATGACTTTACCCAACATTATATTGGAATGATACCCAACAAATATCATTTTCAACATGAGGATCCTATTATCGAGTTAACACACTGTAATATCCAATTTGAAAAAATAGATTCTTTATACATCCAATTTGAAAGAATTGATTCTCTACACATGAAAGAATATTCTCTTAATCAGTTTCTCGGTCAAGTACCACCACAATGTACACCGCACACCAAACTAACCTCTCACGGATGAACTACACCAACTCATCTTACACACGAGGTAACAACTCACATCCACAAACAAACCCCTTTGATGTATTTAATGATATCATTGTTTGCTAGGACAAGAAAACAACTGTAGGTACATGTGAGGTTTGTGGTTAAGCTACAACGATTTCCTATATAAAAGGGATCAATACAGCCTCTGAAACGATTCTTTGATCATTGCATGCATAGAACCACGTCAAAGTTGTAGTTTTACACTGTTGATAAATTTTAAGAGAAAGACAAGAGTGTAATTTCACTTTTTTTCATCGTTTTTTTCCTCGTGTACGTGGGGACCTTCTTTTCCACTCTCTCAAATCCGTCCAAGTCTTTCTTCTCAAATTAATGGATACAAACATCAATAATCCATGAGTGTGAATTTCATATCTATTGAAACAAACACATGATTATCGTTAAACTAATGAACTTCACGTGGTACTTTCAAAAATGAATTTCTCCTTAGATGAATTGGCAAGCTGACAAATGTGTTAGAAAAAAAATAGTAATTTTTCCTATAATTTATCATTTTATATTTTATATTTAATTTTTTATAACTTATATTTTAGAAAAAAAAAAAGATTTCAAAATTTATAGATGCGAACCAAAAAGTTTACATAAACAAATTATTATATTTCTCTAACAACAACTTTGTTAGAAAATTACTAAGTTTTAAAAACCATTCGATGAATTTTATTTTTTTCTAGATCAACTAGGAAAATGAATTAATAACTCTTCCTGTTACCATTCTTGTTTACTTGTACGTAAGACATGTAAGATTCTATGTTTAAGTTCCTTGTCATTTACACTTCGCAATTTCAATTTCTTGTTATTTACATTACTGCAATCTCGATTCCTTGCTATATTACTTTCACGAATTTTCGATTCCCGCCATTTACATTTCTCAATTTCAAGGTTTCTGCATTTACATCTCTCTGTAATTTAATATTTTATATTGCCTTTCATTTTCGATGTGTTTTACTACTTCCTTTATTTCACGTTTCTTAATAAAAAATATCAAGAAAAGTACTTTCGATTGTCAATCTGTATGATATTTTGCATTTCTCGACACTATGGTATTTTCGATTCTCATACATGTTTCGATTGAAAACTGTTTGCTAGCCTAAGTAAAAGAATCTACGTGATCGAAATTTGATTAGAACCTAAGTCTCTGAGAAATCGAAATCGATCAAATTTTCACCAGAAACAATAGGAATGATACCCAACAAATATCATTTTCAACGCGAGTATCTACTATTGAATTAACACACTTAATATCCAATTTGAAAAAATAGATTCTTTATAAATCCAATTTGAAAGAACTGATTCTCCACGCATGAAAGAATATTCTCTCAATCAGTTTCTCGGTCAAGTACTACCACAATGTACACCGCACACCAAACTAACCTCAACTAACTCACCTCTCGCGGATGAACTACACCAACTCATCTTACACACGAGGTAACAATTCACATCCACAAACAAACCCCTTTAATGTATTTAATGATATCATTGTTTGCTGGGACAAGAAAAGAACTGTAGGTACATGTGAGGGTTGTGGTTAAGCTACAATGAAAGAGATGAATACAGTCTCTGAAACGATTCTTTGATCACTGCATGCATAGAACCACGTCAAAGTTGCAGTTTTACACTGTTGATAAATTCTGAGAGAAGGACAAGAATGTAATTTCACTTTTTTTTCTCCTTTTTTTTCATTCTTTTTTCCTCATGTACGCGGGACCTTCTTTTCCACTCTCCCTCAAATCCGTCCAGGTCTTTCTTCTCAAATTAATGGATACAAACACCATTAATCCATGAGTGTGAATAGCATATCTATCGAAAAAAACACATGATTATCGTTAAACTAATGAATTTCACGTGTAGGTACTTTTAAAAATGAATTTCTCCTTAGATGAATTGGCAAACTGACAAATGTGTTTGAAAAAAAATAGTAATTTTTCCTATAATTTATCATTTTATATTTAATTTTTTATAACTTATATTTTAGAAAAAAAAAACATTTCAAAATTTATAGATGCGAAAAGATATTTTTTTAGAAACTTTGAACTTTTTTTTTTTTAATAATGCTCTTGACTTGGTAGATTCAATGAGCTTCTCATACACGAGAATCTCAAACCAAAAAGTTTACATAAACAAATTATTATTTTTCTCTAACAACAACTTTGTTAGAAAATTACTAAGTTTTAAAAACCATTCGATGAATTTTATTTTTTTCTAGATCAACGAGGAAAATGAATTAATAACTCTTCCTGTTACCATTCTTGTTTACTTGTACGTAAGACATTGACTAGTGATACAATAAACCTAATTTTCCACGGAAAGTTGGTCTAGTCTTCCACATTATTGTAACTAAACAAAAGTCATTAAACATCATTCTCATCAATGACTTCACTTCTTCTGTTTATTCACGATTAATCTTCCCCTGCATCAGGTAGTAGCCACAAAATAAATTAAATTTCAAAAGGCCAACAGAAAATTCTCTTCCAAAATGTTTTAATCTCTGCACGTTTCATAATTTTTTATTCCAAAATAATCATTCACGAACCAGGCTTCAAAGATAAGACAATTTATTTATGAGTATCAGTTTAGATTGATATTTTCATACTGATGTAGCAACACATTTTTCATATCTGTGCCTAGCTTTTCAAACTCAGTACGCATGAATCCAAAGACAAAACATTATTTTGTCACGCTCTGATTCAGTCATCCTTCAGAACCAATTCCAAACCTCTAGTTTGAATATTCCAAATGAACGCTTATTACCCCTTCATTTCCCGCATTACCACTATTCATACACATAGAACAATTGAATACTGCATAAGCAAATTTCAATGGATATTCTTTCTTCATTGATCTTTGTTGCATGTATACTTATCCCTCCTCTCAAATTTTTCATTGCAGCTGATACTATTCGTTTGTCCCAGTCCATTAGTGATGGCATGACCTTGGTTTCCCAAGGTGAAAAATTTGAACTTGGTTTCTTCAGTCCTGGGAACTCGGACAATCGTTACCTTGGAATTTGGTACAAGAATATCCCACAGACAGTTGTTTGGGTCGCAAATGGGGCCATCAATGACTCCTCAGGCATCTTAACAATGAACAGCACAGGAAACCTTGTCCTCAGACAGCATGACAAGGTTGTGTGGTACACAACATCCGAAAAAGAAGCACAGAATCCAGTGGCACAGCTTTTGGATTCAGGGAACCTTGTGGTAAGAGATGACAGTGAAACAAACGCGGAAGCCTATTTGTGGCAAAGCTTTGACTACCCCTCAGATACAACACTGCCTGGGATGAAGTTGGGACGGAACCTCAGAACTGGTATGGAATGGAGAATGACAGCTTGGAAGAGTCCTAATGATCCATCCCCAGGAATCTTTTATTGGGGTCTATTGCTTTATAATTATCCTGAGTACTATTTGATGAAGGGAACAGAAAAGTTTGTGAGAATTGGACCATGGAATGGGCTACATTTCAGTGGTATACCAGATCAAAAGCCTAACACCATTTATGCTTTCAACTACATATCCAACAAGGATGAGATATACTACACTTACAGCCTGGAGAATGATTCTGTGATCTCACGATTGGTAATGAATCAAACCAGTTATTTGAGTTTTCGGTACGTATGGATGGAGGATGGACAATATTGGAAGTTCTATAAATCACTGCCAAAAGACAACTGTGACTATTATGGAATATGTGGAGTCTATGGGACTTGCACCATCACAGGCTCTCAAATATGTGAATGCTTAGCAGGGTTCAGTCCCAAGTCACCACAAGCATGGAACTCATCTGACTGGTCTGCTGGATGTGTACGGAATAAGCCATTAAACTGCACTGACAAACACAAGGATGGATTTGTGAAAGTGGAAGGTGTGAAAGTGCCAGATACTACACATACTTGGGTAGATGAGACAATAGGTCTAGAAGAATGCAGAGTGAAGTGCTCAGATAATTGTTCTTGTATGGCCTATACGAATTCAGACATAAGAGGTGCAGGTAGTGGTTGTGTCATGTGGTTTGGTGATCTAATTGATATTAGGCAGTTTGATAATGACGGGCAGGATCTATACATGCGAATGCATGCTTCAGAAATAGGTATTCACAAATCTCATAAAAATTTTCGTTCTACAAGTACATACATACACATATTATCTGTTTGTTTATTTGGCTTTATCAAATTCAACCATGAAGGGAAACAAGAAGGGCACAAGAAAGTGATAACAATAGTTACTACCACTATTGTCATCATTTTAGGAATGCTTTTTATTGGTTGTTATCGAATCTACACTGTCCGGCACAGCATAACTGGTAAGAATAAATTTATTTACATTCCTAAGATGGATAAGTTTTTAGTTTCTTTGTTAATTTGGTAATAGCTAAGAAACGCACCTGAGAGTTACATATTCGTACAAATTCTTTTATCCTTTAGTTTCTTAATCATGTATCCACCTCCAGATTAATTACTAATCAAGTGGATTTAGCTCACACGATCACGATAACTCAGGGTAAGAATTAGTAAACCAAATTAATTTTTTTATGGCTGCAAATCTTTGAGCAAAGAAGTAACTACTGAGGCTGAGAGTGCCTTGCTATGATATATCCTAGTCTTCTTCTACATGCTTGATGTGTTGGTAGGTAGTTGGGATTAGTTAACTCTGGTCTCTGGTTTTATTGGATAATCATTGTAATTTCTTTTTTTCTAGAATATATCTATCCTGTTCTTGCCAAAGTGGTGTGATTAATGTATGAAAATTTTTAGATTTAGTAGTGGGAACTGTACTGCAAAGGGGAACTATGACCATTAATTTATTCAACATCTCCATAAAAAAAAAATGCAAAGATCTTATGCTGCAAAATTATTGACTTGAATAAACTATCATATTCACTATGCCTTGAGACCCCTTGTTCCATTTTATCAGAGTATTCAGACACTGTACATGATCAAAATAGGGAAGGTAGTGAAGATGATTTTGATCTCCCATCACTTGACCTTTCAACAATAGTCACTGCCACTGATAACTTCTCTATAAATAACAAGATTGGAGAAGGTGGTTTTGGACCAGTATACAAGGTGATTCGATCTTCGTTATGTTTCAAGGAAATAAGAACTTAAAACTTGTCAATGTGATAAAGATTATCTCAATTTACATATTTATTTGATTATGTAGGGAAAATTAGTAAGTGGACAAGAAATTGCCGTAAAGAGGCTTTCAAGAAGCTCTGGACAAGGAATGACAGAGTTCAAGAATGAAGTAAAACTGATAGCAAAACTTCAACACCGAAATCTTGTCAAGCTACTTGGTTGTTGCGTTCAGGAACAGGACAGAATGCTAGTTTATGAATACATGACTAACCGTAGTTTGGATTGGTTGATATTTGGTATGAACATTACAATTTACAAGATTACTTATTCTGGATTACTTTGGGGATTTCATTATCAACCCTGGAGGTTATGAAACCTAAATTTTGAGATTTAGAATGCAAATGTGGTGAATAAATTTAGTTCATATGAAACAGATGATACTAAAAGCAAACTGCTAGATTGGCCTAAGCGCTTCAATATTATCTGTGGAATTGCTCGAGGTCTTCTTTATCTTCATCAAGATTCTAGATTGAGGATAATTCATAGAGACCTCAAAGCAAGTAATGTTTTGCTTGATGACAAGATGAATCCAAAAATATCAGATTTTGGCATTGCTAGAATTTTTGGAGGAGATCAGACAGAAGGAAACACAAAGCGAGTAGCTGGAACTTAGTAAGTATGCCCCAGTACCAATCTCTTTGCGATTGTTTTATGACATTTTCTTTAACTGGTTTGGGTTTTGATTTTGATATGTTGCAGTGGCTACATGGCTCCAGAATATGCAGCGGATGGTCTTTTTTCTGTGAAATCTGATGTTTTCAGTTTTGGTATTTTGCTGCTGGAGATTATAAGTGGAACGAGAAATAGAGGTTTCTATCTTGAAAACAAATATCCTAACCTTGTAACTCATGTAAGTATGTCTCAATTTATTCATTTGCTTGAAACATCGGCCTTTTGGAGAATATAATATCTTTAGGAATCAAAACCATTTTTAAGCTTTTCAAATTTAGGTGTGTTATGGAAACTTGTGACATAAATTTTCTTATTCCATGGTTCAGGCATGGAGTCTATGGAAAGAGGGTAGGGCTTTAGAAATGATTGACTCAAGCATAGAGGACTCATGTGATTTATCAGAGGTTTTGCGTTGCATCCATGTCAGTCTCTTATGTGTCCAACAATATGCAGAGGATAGACCTGTGATGTCTGGTGTGGTTCTAATGTTGGGGAGTGAGAGTGAATTGGCTGAGCCAAAAGAACCTGGTTTCTATATAAAGAATGATCATGTTGCAACAACTTCTATCTCAGGTCGAACTGTCTCAACCAATGAAATAACAATCACATTATTAGAAGCTAGATGAAAACTCAGAAACTATAACCAAATTACTGCATTGGCCATGTGACATTGTCTATATTATGTCACAACCAGTCATATAATATATTATGTTTTGTAACATTGATTAGGTTGTTTTTTTATTCTTTTTTAATATAAACACTCTTATTTTATATTTTTCATCTAATTTTTACTTTCTATTCTTTCTTGAGTACTTTCTATACCTCTATTTTTCTTCATCTCAACAAAACAGATCTTACATATGATCTCAATCAATCTTTCACGTAACATGTAACTGAATTTTCCATACAACTATTATGGACATGGAGAATGTAATGAAAAAGAGAATAATGCGAGGATTTTGCCATAGGTAGTAATAACAAATGATACAAAGAGAAAAAAAAAATTGTATGCTTTTATCATTCATTAGCGTTTTACATTGAAAATTATATTATTTCAATCAAATTAGTCACATTTACTTATAAAGTTTCTAATATTTTTATCATTTTTCTATTAATTTTTTAATTACTTCCTCTTCAAATGATTTTTAATCTCATCACCATCGTATCAGCAAACAAGCATCAATGAGGAGAACTAAGCCTACGCGGAAGCAACGTGGTCCCTTTGTCACGTTCTACAAAGTACAAATCCAAAAGTGTAGTACTAAGTGGAATGACAAAATTGACCACTTCATATTTTATATATCCATTTCTTGGCTGCGCACAGCCCCCACCTCTTCCTTATTGCAATTGCATCCTTCACTTTCACACATCAAAATCTATAATTTAATTACTTTCATGTGCCCAACACATATTTCAAAAATAAATATAAACTATACTTTACAGTTTAATTAAATATTTAATATTACTGTCTTTTTAATCTTAAATTCTTCTAATTCCTGGTTAACCCGTGTAAAGTCATATCAACATATTTTTATATTTATAATACGGACTTTATTTTCAATATTTATGAAAAATCAACTTCAGTTAAAAAACTAGCGATGAATTATTTTAATTATATTTATTATTAATTCTTATATTACATCTTACAATATTTCAATTTAAATTTAATAAAATAAAGTAAAAATAATGTATGTTTAAATAGATATAAGATGTTTAGACAATATCTTTATTATTGTTAATAAATTTATTAATTTCTTTTAATAAAATTTTATCATTTAATTTTTTTCTTTATTTAAAATCACTCATAATTTGGTGATTACAGTACAATATTAAAAGCTTCCAAAATTGAAAGTTTGTAGAGAGCATTTCAATAATTTAATTAATTGCAGTTCGTGGTGAGCGAGCGTGGCGTGACGCCACCCTATCATCATTATCATCCACCGTTTCGTGGCAACGGCGTCGTTCTATTCCCAAACAAACAAAATAAAAAATTAAACCTGAATCTCGAAATAAGAGACTGGATAAAAAGTCAAGCCACCTTTCGCATAATTAAATCTTCAATTCAACTATAAATACGGTTAGCACTTCCCGCTATTATGCAAATTGATCCAATTCACAACTTTTCATTGTTAAGCCCTTCAATAAACACCCAAGTTTAGCCATTTTAGAACATCATCATCAATGGCAGTTCAAGTTTACATTGTGTATGCATTTTTCTATATTTATTCACATCAAATGAAATTTTTTAATCTTTATTCGATAATTCAAATTTACCGTTACTCTAATTTAACAGGTACTACTCAATGTACGGCCATGTGGAAAGACTAGCAGAAGAAATAAAGAAAGGAGCTGATTCTGTTGAAGGCGTTGAGGCCAAACTATGGCAGGCACGTATAGTTATCTTTAATTCAATTGGTTGATTGAAGTAGCACTTCAGTTGCTAATCCTATCTATTCAATTTATGAATGCATAAAATTGCAATCACTGAACAAGGTTAATTCCAGAGCTTGGTTCATTTTTTTTTCTTTCCTTTTAGGACAATACACTTAGGAATTTTATAGGGGGTGCAGTATTAGGTAGTTATGGTGATTGGTTTCAATATCAATTTTGATTTCATTGTGACCTTATTTTCCAATGGTTCATGACCACTCAGAACCTTTTTATGCCTCAATCTCTGTTATTCCAAAGATGTTGAAGTTGATAGAATTTGCTCGGTTGACTTGATGAACATGTACATGAGCAGGTACCTGAGGCATTGGCAGATGAGGTGCTTGGTAAAATGAGAGCACCACCTAAGAGTGATGTACCAATCATTACCCCCAATGAGCTCTCTGAGGCTGATGGTTTTGTATTTGGCTTCCCCACAAGATTCGGAATGATGGCTGCACAGTTCAAAGCATTTCTGGATGCAACTGGAGGTTTGTGGAAAACACAGCAGCTTGCAGGGAAGCCTGCTGGAATCTTCTACAGCACCAGCTCCCAAGGTGGTGGACAAGAGACTACAGCGTAAGACATACTTTCTTAATCAATTTTCTAACATTAGTGATGAGATCTTATAGAATATTAATGTTCAGAAACTGTGGAATATTGTATCGCAGACTTACTGCCATAACTCAGCTGGTTCATCATGGAATGCTATTTGTTCCAATTGGATACACATTTGGTGCTGGAATGTTTGAGATGGAGGAGCTCAAAGGAGGAAGTCCCTATGGTTCGGGAACTTATGCTGGTGATGGTTCAAGACAGCCAACTAAGCTTGAACTGGAGCAAGCATTCCACCAAGGCAAGTATATTGCCAGCATCACCAAGAAGCTCAAGGAAGCTGCATAATGTCGAGTCACTATTAAAGGATGTTTAAGAATCATTCATTATATTTGAGTCCTACAATGTTTTGAATTCTGTTTTTATGTGCTAGCATGTTATAGTTTTTTTATTTCAAAAAGAAATTACCTTTTATTGAGTTCTGTTTTTTATGTTATAAGATGTAATGGTTAATGAAATTTGTTGAATAAAGGAAGTACGTTTTTGTCTGGTCCTTTACTGTATTCTAATTTTTGTTAATGGAGAAAACTCAAACTATTTGGTATATATTATAGTATTATTTCTTATGTAAATTTACTGGATAATTCATGTAACAAAAGTTTAAACTCATTCCAATTTGAACTATAAAAGAAACAGAACAAAGATGCCTCTAAGGTTTATCCCTGCAAATTATATACCAAATGTCAATAATCAAGCACAATGCATTGCAGAGACGTGTTCAAAGGAACATCTATAAAAAGTCTACACAGACAATACACCCATCACATGATTGTAACCATGCAAGAAAATATTTCAAAATTACTTTCTTACACGTAACACAGCCTGCTAATTTTGAACAAATTAATATGCAAATAAATCTGCATGCAGAAGATCCCTTAATTTGTTTACATTCAAACTAACGGCTTCCGCACGTTCAACGATTCAACAGTGTTACTTTATGAGGTTTTTCTATTTTTCTCGGATAGAATATAGACAATACACTCCCTCCTCTCTTAAGAATATTTGGATATTATTTATAGTGTGATGCGATCAAGTTTCATAATTTTTTTTACAACTTATAAACTTTTTTGATCGGGACAAACGTAAAATACATTCAAAATCGTAAACCTTAAATCTTAAATTATTTAGTCCAATGACTAAACCAAACTAATGAAAAAAATAAATCTAACCCAACTCAATTTAATCAAATTTGCCTCTTCCAAATTCTGTAAATCTCTTGCGCAATCTTCTATCAATTAACTGTGAGTCTTTGGTTGGTATAATTGGAAAGAGAGAGAGAGAGAGAGGAGAGGAAAGAAAATAATAAAAACAGTGGAAATAGATTCTTCGGAAGAGTGAAAAAGAAAAAAAAAAAAAAACTAAAAACTTCATGAGAACCATACCATATTTCACAGTTCATTCACTGCATTCAGATGATGTGCGCATAAAGTCACATGAAAATACTCCAATATTCATAGGACAGCATATTCAATACTCCAATACCACCAACAAAACATATATAAATAAATAAAAAATGCTTTTTTTTTCTGAAAAGTGACTAATAATCAATTTGGTTGGCAACATGCAAATATTGAATTGGAAAATTTTAATTCCACAACCGTAGCTAAAATCCAAATTAGAACTGTATTGACTGGGGTCAAATCTGAAAAAAAGTCTTTAATTGGGTTTCGAATTTCTACACAAGGCACAATTGTAAATTTAACGGAGTTTATCAAGAAATTATCAACTAATTAAAAAAAAAAAAAAAAAAAAAAAAAGGCGTACAAAATATAAAGCTTGCGCTTCCCGTCATTTCCCAGTCTGCAAATTAACCGTTCATTTCACCTAGCTAAGAATTCTAGTTCCAGCGAGAGAGATGGAGAAAAACAAGGAAGTTGAAGCATCCACAGTGGCTGCCAAAGTTTGCATTGTGTATGCCACAATTGCTTTCTTTTCTTGAAAAAAATGAAAGAAACTTGTTGTACTTTCTGTTTTCTTGCGATATTTTTCTGGTTTTCATTGTCTTAGTTGGTAGTGTTGTATCTGCTATTGTGCCTCTCAATATGAATTATTTTACACTGGGTTTCTTCCACTTCTTCAATGGGTTCTTAAATTTGAATTCTTCCAAATTTTCATATTCTTTGAATGTCTTGGAGTCACACTACCTTGGATTCTGCGCATTCTTGATTTGACTCTTTTTCTTTCATGCTCTAAAATAAGATATTGGTTTGTTGTTTTACATTTCCTTATCCTTATGTAATTTGCTTCTTGAATATTCTTTTGCTTCATTTTGATTTTATATTTACATTAACAGTATTAAAATGTTCAAACTATGATCATCTATGGCTAAATTGTAACCACTGTTTTGTGATCTGCATTTCCTATCTCATTTGTATTGTCCACAACAGCGTCACCTTTTTATTTACAAATGACAAATTTTCAATTTCATTGACAGGTACTACTCAATGAGTGGGCACGTGGAAAAACTTGCTCGAAAAATAAAGGAAGGAGCGGATTCTGTGAATGGGGTTGAGTCACAACTATGGCAGGCATGTAAATTTCAGTTTTACTGTCTCACAGTTGCTAATCCTTTTTTATATATGCATGAATTCCATATCTGCCAATGGCATGTTACCTTTGCAAATTACTTTTATGGTCCTAATGTTCTTTCAAACCAACCTATGCACTAACTAGAAGGATGGTTCTAATGTTTGCCCAATGGTCCTAATATCTTTCCTTGATGACTTAACTGAACATATATATATATATATATATATATATATATAATATAAGCAGGTACCTGAGACACTGTCAAATGAGGAGATTAGTGCACTGAGAGCACCATCAAAGAGTAATATACCAATCATCAGCAGAAATGAGCTGCTTAAAGCTGATGGTTTTGCCTTTGGCTTCCCAACAAGATTTGGAATGATGCCTGCTCAGTTTCAAACTTTCCTGGATTCAACAGGATCACTATGGGACGAAGAAGAACAACTGTTTGAAGGCAAGCCAGCTGGAATCTTCTTAAGCACAGGCTGCCAAGGTGGTGGACAAGAATCTACAGCGTAAGAATGATACTTTAAAAGGAAAACAATCATATAATTTTAAGTATATGATGATAAGAATTCCTAAGAATATGAAAATGAAATTATGAAATCTAACTACGATCTCATGCAGGCTCAGTGCTATCCCTCAGTTGGTTAATCGTGGAATGATTTTTGTTCCAATGGGGCATATATTGGATTCTGGTAAGTGTAGAATGAGGGACGTGATTGGTGGAAGTCCATTTGGTGCAGGAACATATGTTGATACTGATGGCTCAAGGGAGCCAAGTGGCATTGAGCTGAACCAAGCATTCCACCAAGGGAAGTATATTGCGACCATCACAAAGAAGCTTAAGAGAGATCCTAAATGTTCTTTGCATAAAATTGCTCGAAGGTAGACATCAACATGGTAGTGCTACAATCTTAGTTACTGTTTCTGTGCTACACTGGTACTGGATCTGATTGTTTTCTTTTCAAGGAGAGAATGTTTTGCATGGTGTTGTTGTACATTGGTATTTCACATTTGTTTCATGCTTTTCTGACCAAGTATCGTGAAGGGTTTGTGAAATTACAGTCTATAAACATGGGTAGAGACCAACCTCTCTAGTTTTTTGAAATTCTAATCATTGTTTCACTGATGTAGAATACAATACAAATCCTTAAATTTCAAGTATTACTCTGCCATAATTTATTATAATTTTAAATAATTTCAAGACGTAACCTTTACGAGTGGCACACCAAGTTTCTCGAACAAAAATCGAACTGATTGGCTATGTGAATTTGGGTTTTTCAAGCCGGATAAAGGAATCTTTATCTTTAACTCGTTAGTTTATATTTAAATTTAAATCTTTAAATATTAATATTTAAAAAAAAATTCTATAACTTCATTTTTATATGATACTTTTTTATTTTATTTCTATCCATTTTTTACTTATCAATCAATTTATTATTTTTTTTATTCATATCTTTTTAATATTTTCAATCAATTTAATTTTTTTTAATTTTCTTTAATCAAATCGATAAACATAAAATTAATTCCTTTTCTTTAATATTTTACATTAATCATAATAATAATTAATATTATTTTATTTCTAATTTATTTTTATTAAGTTTTATTATATTATATCTTTTAAATTTTATTATTCTTATTTATCGTATATCAAATTTTATTTTAATTAAATAATTATATTTTGAAAGATTAAAAAATTTAATAATTAAAAATTTTATTATTTTAAATTAATTAAATAAAAACTAACTTATTAAGTATTTTCTTATAAATTATATATTTTATATTTATTAATATTTTAAAATAATAACTTAAAAAATATTTAATTTATATAATAATAATAATAATAGTAATGTTATATATATTTTATATTAATTATTAAATGTTTCCTTCACATATATATTTAAATATAAATATAATAAATTAAAACATATAATTAATTAATAATAATAAAAAAAATTTAAAATTATAAATATTAATTTATATATAAAAAATACATATCAATTTATTATAATTATAATTATTTTTTTAGAAATAATATAAAACTGAGATGATCAAACGGAAAATGACTCAAAATCTAATGGAAACGTGATAAGAATTTAACTTTTAACTCCGACAAATATGAAAACAATTAAAAAAGGTAAGAGAAACAGAACTCGTACCCGTTTTGCCACGTTTTCATGCCTAGAAGCTTATACAATCACATTTGTAAAATACAACAATATTTCTGTAAAGTAAATTCACAAACAATATTAATTAGATACCACCCACACCCGTAAACGATCGATGTTTTTACTTATTATAAACAAAAGTTGTTATTGCGAAAAAAAGTTTTGAAATCACGGTTCATAACAAAGGGGACGAAGAAAACTAGCATGAATTCTAAACACAAAATCGACGATATATTTTGAAGAAAAAATCCATTTTTTTTTATTTTGTAAATCTAGCGTGAAATATATGTCGATTTCCAATTATATCATGTCATGGCATCATTTACAATTTGACAAACCTTTAATAGATATATAAAATGTAATGAATGGTAAAGTTCGTAAAATGGATTTTTTGGTGATAAACTATGCAATTAAGTCAATAAAATAAAATATATTTTATCTAATATTTTGAGATCTGCCCATGCCACATTATCGCATTGTTTAAAATTTGACAAGCCTCTAACGAAAATGTAAAATATGATGAAAATGAAAACATGAATTTAAAAATTTGCCAAATCAAAAATGTGTGAAGTGTGCAAATAAGTCAAACAAATTATATATTTCTTTTCTTATTAAAAATTTAATCAAAATTCATATTCTTATTTGATTATCCAGATTAATTAAAAACAAAAACATCAGTAAGAATACTAATTGAAGACTATTTTTCAGCTATAAGCATTAATAAAATTATTAATTAAATAAAGAACATTTATTTAAACATTTATTTTCTGAGTACTTAAATGGAATAACTTCCATAAAAGTTAAAAAAGTACTTGACTTAATTTTAATTTATAAAAAATTAATTAATTTTTATTTATATTTTTTAGTGTTCATATATAGATAAATTTATGAATGTTTTATAACGAGAACATCCACCTGTTAAATTCAATCTATAAATATGGCTTGCCCTTCCTGCCATTTCAGTCATCAACTGTTAACTGTTCATTTTTCATTCTGCTAAGAAAGGAGACTAACACAGCGAGAGGGGATAGAGAAGCAGCAAAGAGACATTGAACGATCATCAATGGCTGTCAAAGTTTATATTGTGTATGCTCGCCTTTTAACCTTTGTTGTCTTCATCAAGTCTTTCTTTTACATGTGTGTGTTTTAATTATAGCTAGTTAATCTTTATTCATACTTTTCCATACATTCATGAAGAATCATGATGCATGATGAAGGGTACTGCATGCGGAATTCTGTTCATTGGGTTTCTTTTAATTCTTTAACCGGTTATTAAATTTGAAGTATTTCAAATTTCTATTTCTTTGAAAATCTTGGAGTCTAACTTTCAAATATATGATGCATTCTTGCTCAGGCTCTATTTTTTCCTCTGTTCTGTACCGATACGATTGTTTGTTTGATCATTGGGGATGTTTAGAGATTTTCCTTAGGAGAGCCATGATGCCGGAATCTTGTACTTTTTTTTATTTTCCGAACTTGTAAGAAAACTTTATCGTTCTCTTCATGCATTTGGCTTCTGAAACATTCTACATCTCCAACATGTTCTATTTTTTATAATGAAAGCACATTTCAAAATTGTTATCCTTGTTTTAATTGGATATATATGATAAATGTATGCGCATATGTGTGTGTGTATTCTCCCATACCAGATGCAACAGAATTGGTATAATTGATATGAAGACTCTTTTTGCAGGTTTTTGCAGTTCATCTAAATTCTAATATGATGCTTACAATATGGAATAATTATTTCAGGAAATATTGGTTTGAAATCTGTTTCCCATTTACTGCAATAGAAATTGTTGGGTTGATGTGTTTTTTGTGCTTCTGAGTTAACATTCTAAATGCTGCTATAACAGTTAGTTAATTTCAGCAATAATGAATAACAGGGCTATCTGATGCTTTCGGATCCTTATTATCTGACCTCAAACCGTATCATGTGTGCCTCCATGGCATTGCCATGATGTTATTTGAGGTGTTTAACGCTTTGAATTGTGATACTTTCTTTTGGTTCGGCCATGATGTTTTGGTTAAGTACATTATTCTTTGAATGGCCTTCTATGTTAATTTTAATCTAAGTTCCATTTCCATGAAGAGCTCAGTTCTGTTATGCACTGAATAATTGAGCATGTTTCTAACAACTTCACTTACAAAACGAAAAATTTTCTACTCTTTCTGGCAGGTATTACTCAATGTATGGTAATGTTGAAAGACTAGCAAGTGAAATATCTCTCGGGCTTCAATCTGTGCAAGATGTTGAGGCCACAATGTGGCAGGTAGGTATCTTAGTTTCATTTATCACAATTCCTAATCCTGTCAATTCTATTTAGTGTTAGCATAAAATTGCAAACTGTAAGCAACTACAACTCCATAGCTACGCTTTATTCCTCTGTTCCTTTATTGTACAGATAAATTTTTTAAAAATAATCTGCATGTGTAACACGGATTTGAGTGTTTCTGCTTTAATATCATTGTTTCTGTCTTCTAACTGTCACAAAGTTAGATTCAAACTTTCAGTTGGCTTGGTTCCTTCTCTTTAACCATACTGCTCAATGGTCCCCTTATAAGAGGAGAGTCCATAGTCTTTTCTTTTCCAATAATTTCACATCGTTAGTTTTGCTATGTATTTTAGTGAACATTGGTTTAGGCCCAAAATCAATTTTTAATGCCCTGATGCTTGATGCAACCAAAAGATTCTGACTGACTTTTGAAAATTTCAATCATGTTCAAAGATTCAAAAGTCAAATTTTTAATGCTCTGATGCTTGATGAAACCAAAATATTTTGACTGATTCATTTGGACACACCTTTCAATCATGTCCAATGATTCAAAATATATTCTATCAAAATTTGAAACCAAGTCATGGAATCCCTATAAATCATAGTATGAATAAGACGTCCCAAATTTGTTCTTGCTAAATTTATGCAAAATCCCGTTTGACATTTTTTTTTTCGTGAGGGAAAGTACATATTTGGTTTTAACTTCCTATAGAAAAACAAGGTGTATTGGTGACTGACTTTATTTAACCTATGAGCAGGTACCTGAGACGCTGTCAATAGATGAGCTTTCCAGGCTGAAAGCACCAGCCAAGAGTGACGTACCAATCATTAACCAACTAAAACTGTGTGAGGCAGATGCGATTATCTTTGGCTTCCCAACAAGGTTTGGACTGATGGCTTCTCAGTTTAAGGCTTTCCTAGATTCTAATGAATTTCTATGGAAAGCGCAAATGCTTGCGCAAAAGCTTGCTGGAATCTTCTACAGCACCAGTTCCCAAGGTGATGGACAAGAGACGGCACCGTAAGAACCCTCTATCTCAAGTAGTTTCCTAATCAGTTCCTATGATGACAGAAATATTATATGTGATGTTATATATATGAGTAGAGCAACAAAACATTTTATGTATCTGTATATTGTGAAGCACATAACTTATGAAATGTCAACAATTCAAAGAATTTCACCCTTCTAACAACACTTCAAAAGGGTTAATTCTTTGGATAACTTGTAAGTTGTGTAATATGTTATCAATGATATATGTAGACTCAGATATTGAACAAATATCTACCATTCGTTATGCACTAATGAGATGATAAAATTGTCCACTCTATGACAGGCTTAGTGCTATAACTCATCTGGTTCATCATGGAATGATATTTGTTCCAATAGGATACACATTCGGTCCTGGCATGTTTGAGATGACCGAGCAGAAAGGTGGAGGTCCTTATGGTGCTGGAACTTACGCTGGTGATGAATCTAGAAAGCCAACTGAGCTTGAGTTGGAGCAAGCATTTCACCAAGGAAAATATTTTGCCAACATTGCAAAGAAGTTCAAGGAAGATATTCACCCAATTTTTACTCTACATAAAAGAGGATATTGAATTACATTCTCTGTGACTGCAATTTTATTTTCTCAGGAGCAAGTTCTCTGTTTTGAGTTTTATTTTTGTGTTAGACACTACACTGTTTAGTGATATTTGCTAATGTGAAGATTGTTAGTCTTTTCCTTCAATTTTAGGCTTAGAAAACACTAGTTATTTTGTACCCCTTTCATGAAGGTTAGTGCCAACAATTAAGCACATAATATACATTGAGACAAAACAAAAATTTCATAGTTTGAGGAAATTAAACTAATCTACGATATTTGTCCTAGCAGTTGAAAAGATACCTACTTATCAAACAAAGAAAAACTAAAATGAAAGTTATAGGCCCTTATGCTAATTTGGATATGTATCATTTCATCTCTACTGATATAGGTTATTGTTTATATATATTCTATTCAAACGTTTCCCTAAGGCAAACGAAGTGAGTGTATCAACCGGAAGAAGCAAAGCTAGTTTTATATGAAAAGGGCAAGCCTACTAATACCATGCAGCCAGCATAATCCTTTATGACATTCATTTACACATAATAGTGATGTCACATAATTCTTAACTTGATATCGATTCTAAGTGGTAGTATGTCTCTTTCATTATCTGCCTAATAAAAATGGCACCTTCTCCTTAAAAATCTTGCAGATTCATTTTGGTTAATTTCGTTATAAATTCCCTTCTGCATAGGTTCTCATCACATGTATCATGTACTTGCAAGTCCTTCTCAAACCTACAAATATCGCTGTTGTTTAATTTTTTTAATTTTCATACACTTAATTTTGAAAATAAAAAATAAAAAATCTTTGGAAAAACTAGGCACACACATCTGTATATAATTGAAACAATACTGATTAGACAGTCCATGCGACATAAGTCGGCAGCTGTCACAAAGAAGAGAAATATTCTGATACACATTGCTTTTCTTTACCTTTGATATGAAAAAAATCCAGTGTTATGTGATTCTCAAAGCTTTTTCATATTCTTGTCCATTTTTTCCCTTCCTATCATTGGTTTGTGTCCAATTTTCTACTTCTAGCTCTGCGGCATCCAATTCCACCGTTTCATAGCAAAAGTTGCCTACCCTCATATCTTTTCTCAACTAGCTAAACTAGCCACTCTCTTGAATTCCAGCAACAATTTTTCTCTCTTTTTTTTGTTTTCTCTTTTTCTAGATTCCAATGACGCCGTCCTTTTCAAACATGATGAAGTAGACCAGACATACACATGACTAGCTCAGAAAACTTGGAATGGAATCTACAGAAAAAGTTACTAGCGGCCTTGTAGTATAACTAGAGCATGTTTGGATTAGATTTCTTTTTTCTAACACTTTAGGTTTGATTGATGGAAAAGGAACTGATAGATTTACTGTTCAAGCATGTTTTGTAATCTACATTACAAATTGTGATTAAGTAAATCTCTTTATATTATCAACCAGATAGAAATTGTGATTAAACTTCACAAACTTCTCATGTATGCATGGTAGTTTCTGATTAGAACACAACATAAGATTATTTTACTCCTACACTATTTGCTCATTTTCACCAAGGAAACAAGTTATAAAATTTAAAAAGAATCACCTATTACAAATAACTTTATACCATTCTTTTTGTAATTTTTCTATAAAAAGAATCAATATTTTTGAGAAAATTCAAACAAAATATACCTTGAAATCACTTTTCATCTAACATATACAAATATGAAGTTTATTAATATAATCAATTATAGCAATAATTGATTATATCTACTGTCAATTATTGAAATAAGTTTTTCTCACAGTATTGATTAGATGAACTGATTGCTTCCTCTGCTCAAGTGCTTATATAAATGGTAAACATGATTAGAGTAGAGAAGTGAAAGTTAAGCAAATGTATGTGTCAAGTGTTGCAATGGATGCCATAAAAAGTTGAGTAAAGGGATAGGAATTATGGAATCTATAGAAAATTGATATAGGCCCAAATAATTTGAAGATTCTATTCCTCATCTCTTTTGGTCCATGTACTCTGGTATCTGTGAAATTCATTGATTAGCAATCATTCTTTAGCATTATGCGACAGAAATTATTAAAAACAATGAAACAATATTTCTTATATCAGCTAAAGAACAAAACATCTCCAAAATAATAAAAGAATACACTTATTATTATTGCTCATGAGTGGCATATTCACGAGAAAAGGTGCTACATACTAAAGAAGATGCCCTTCAAACAGTTAGAAAAACTGTATGTAATCTTCCAATTCTTTTCAATATAAATGTGCTCAATATACGGTTCATTATATATAATTATTACTCCACTCTAATGCCAGTGGAGAAGTATAAAGATGGTAACTTGTTAAGAAAACAGGTATTGCTGGTCCCCTCCCATGTCCCATGTCTCTTATGTTCACTTCTAACTTCTTCCAAACTATGTACCTTTGTGCCGAATACTTTCACAAAAACAAGGGAATAGTAGATTCCTCTCGTAATTATTTTACTTAAATTAATTAAATAAACTTGTGTTGATGATGAGATAACCCCTGAAAACACAGTTAAATCATGTACGACAGTTTCTCTAGTGAAGACAAATTTTTGAAGAAAGTATTTTAGACTTGAATAGAGTGTGGAGCCCCTAGACAACTAGCTTTGTTAACACAATAATGGCTAATGCTTAAGTGCTTTATGTTTGAATTAGTTTATGTTGTGATCTTGCTAGAGAAGTTTGAAAGTGAGATTTGGTAAAGTACTTTATGAGAAGATGGGGAAATTCTCCATGGCCCAAGACAAAATAGTTTATAATACTCTCTGGCCAATAGGGTCCAAGTCATAACAAGTGGCAAAGGTTTGAAGATATGCCAATTAGTAAGTTTATAATACTAAATATTATGTTTTTATAATATGCCTTTCTATTATGCCCTTGTGATTTTTGTTCCTGTTATTATGTCTCAATTTTTCTAATATAACACAGTGAAAAGAAGAATAGCATCATACCTTATCCCCAGCAACTTTTCCATACATTGTATTGAACCTAATGTGTATGTTTAAGAAAAAGAAAAGGAAAATCCTCTCTCAACCACCCCTTAATAATATAGTATGTATATTATGCATCAACCAAGAAATAGGTGAGTTATAGGGTTGGAAGGAAATATTTTTTTATTGGCAGTTTTAAAAAATTAAAAATTAAAAAAAAATACCCTTTAAACTTAAAAGTTAAATGTCATAACTTTAGTGACTGATTATCCTTTGAGAAGCGACTGTTTTTATCATCTCAAATCTCAAAGTTAGTGTTGTTTAAACAACCTTAAAATAATTTTTAATTTATTATCAAATAAAAAGTAATATTCTTCATCTCTCACTTAATACAATTTCATTTTTGAGAAAATAATTATTTTTCAAAAATAACACTCAAAAAACTAAAAACACCCTGATTTAAAGAAAAAAAACAGTAAAAAAATAATATTTTATAAATAAAGGAGTAAAGAAAATCCAAATATGTACTAACAATTATCCTGAAACGCAATCTAACTAGATCATAAATCATACAGTTTACGTGGCCATTGGATTTCTTGCATAATTTTATTCTTTTAGAAAAAGAAAAGTGGGAATAATGACATATGCAGACGTCATTCTAAATCTGGACCATCTCCAGAGCATTGTTGAAGATAAAAACATTTGTGGGTTTTCTCTTCTTTTTACATGTGCTTCCAATAGAAGCCCCTCTATGTGACCATTCATTACAAAGCACAAAAGCATGTGTGCAAGCATCTCCAAGATATATATATATATACATACATATATATATATATATATATATATATATATATATATATATAATTTATATATATGGAAAATGTAAACATGTAATTTGAACTCAAATTTGAAACAAAAAAACTGAAATGGGTAGAGTGGGCCACCCTCTGACTTCCACTTACATATTCTAAAGAAATAAACAAATAAAAAGTGAGATTTCCAATCAAATGACATATCCCACACTCACTCACTCTTCTATATCTCAATGATTCCTTCAAATTAGTTTTTTTTTTCTTTTTCTTCAACTAAAGAAGAAGTAGCTCCAACTCTATGCACAAAATAACAAGAAGAATTAACAAAAGCTCCTCTATCTTCCTCTAACAACAATTTTCTATCTTCCCTATATTCCGCAACACAATTCTTTGTAACTCCTAACCCACTCCTTGTGTGCTTACATAGTTATTGATTCAACTTGTAAATATATTTAGATATTGTGCTCCAATGGTCCCAAAAATTGGCCAAATTATACCTTACCCCTCTTGCATCATTCTTCATGTAGTTGGTCCACAATGACCCTCTTGTGAAGGGTCATTTCCCTTTCTTTCCTCTCTTTTCAACCCATTTTCCCTCCTCTCCCTCTATTAGCTAGAACTTTACATCATCTCAGAATAACTAATTAGCTATAACTTTACATACTTATGTGCCCTTCTCTCCTGTTTCTCTTTTCTTTCATCTTATCATTCCCAACTTGGCCAGGTTTCTTGATAAGACATGTTGTCCTAGTTGTTGAGGGTACTGCTTCCGTGCCACTTTTGTCACCCATTATTTAATTAGCTATCTGTAAGTTCCTCCAAATGTTGGTGTCCAATATTCAACTGTGGGTTCATGAGTCACAGGAAATGTACTAGAAACTGGCACCAGACATAGCCCTCGGCTTCTAAGATCTTGCTTTGGACCCTCAGATTCCTTCGATTTACCAGAACTCTGAAATATCAAAAACAAACAAAACAACATCATAAATTAACCCTTAAATTTGAAACAGATTATATCAGCATTAACAACACATAGTAGTTGTGCTGTGTGCACAAGAATGGATCCACTATTCACATTTTATGTCTACCTTCGTTTTCATAAACATTGAGAAAAATTAATAAGGGCTAAAGTAAAAATACTGCTATGCACTATCCTATCTATTACTCGGTAACTTATTCAAAACAAAGTCAAAAACTAAAGGATATAAGTTGATTTTGAGTTGCAGAAAAACTTCATAGATTTTACATTTTTATTTATTTTTTTATAAATATTTGTAGAGAATTTCATATACGCGGGATCTTAGTCGTCAATATAAGAATCAATAGAGGAATAGTATATTAAAATTCAATTCATAAAGAAACAAAATTTGAACATATGACGGAAGAAAATTGACGTAAAAAGATTCAGTTTCAATTTGGAGCTATTTTTAAGGTATAAATATACGTATAGTACCTGCTGATGCTGTGTGGGAACACCACTTTTCATATAAGGGGTGCTTAAAACCTATATAAAAAGGGAAAATGAATAAGATTGAAAATTTGGTAATTAAAAGTATAAGTTTCTGAGTAATCATGTATATTAATGGGAGTTTTGATGGGACTTACGGTGACTTGTTCATGGAGGAATTTGATATATTCAATGGCTTCAGAGAGCACTGATGCTGTATCAGTCTGACACACACACACACAACATTGCAAAAAGATTTTAAAACTTCAAATCAATAAACAACATTAGTACAATCACACTTGCCATCATCTTTTCTGCTTTCTTATATATCATAAATACTCACAAGAAATCATGGTCATCCACAAAAGATATTAGAAAAGAATAGATGATTTTATCAGAAGCTCACCTTTCCGAAAGGTGAAACCAATTGTTGGAGTGCAGTGATTCTGTCCCCCATCTTCTCTTTTCTCACCTAAGAACAACAGAAGAGGGTACACTACGGGTTCATATCCAATGTTTAAGGACTCAAAAACCGAAAAATATGAGGGAAAAGTATGTGATAAAGAATAAATAAAGAGAGAAAAAATAAAGATAAAAAAAGGTTAAAGCTAGCTTCCCGTCATGTTAAAAGGTTAGTTGCACTTATTGTACCTTAAAAGCTGGCAAAGGAGATGGGGTTTCGTTCCTGGGCCTTTTTGGTGCTGTTTCACTCCCACTTTTCTTCACCACACCCGAGTCCCTAACTTCAGATATATTCTGCAAAACCATGGTCAACAAAATATTATACCTCAATTGCAGCAGTGGTTTCTTTCAACCCTAATAAAATACAAACTTCATTATTTATGTGTTTAATATTTAACCCCGATAATACGACATTCTTTTCCCAGTAAATCTCTACTGGAAAATTTTCTAATCATTAATCAAAATAAAAACATGTCATACTTTTTATGTATACATTATTGTAGTTAAGTGTAAAAGACAAGAAAATTGTAAATAAGAGAATAATAAGACAAAAAGGTAGATAGATTTTTAGAGATTTGAAGTATATTAACGAATCATCATGTATCATGCTGTTATGATCTAACAGGATCCGCATAGTGATGAAGAATTTATACAGTTGGTATAAAAGTTTTAAGTTTAAACTTTGTTGATAGAACATAAAAGAAAAGCATAGTGTTATTTACATCTGTGTATGAAAATATGAAATGTAATACCTTCGATTGAACATCGAAATTGGATGGGGAGAAGGGGGATTGCAAAGAGGGGATGAAGCTGGATCGAGCATCCTTTATAGCAGGCTCAGAACTAGCGTTCCAAAAGGGAGCGTTGTTGGTGAAATGCAACTGGTTATTGGGTGGTTGCTTTGGTGGTGAAGCTCTCAAGAACTGAGGAACTTTTGACCAAGAAGGCACCAACTCCATGTTTGAGCTTAACCCATAGCTTGTTGCTGAGTAAGGAAAATTCATGGGACGATTCTCAAACGAATCACTACCACCTTGGTGGGGTTGTTGGTTATTGCTCTCTTGTCCCAAAAGTCCTTGTAATATTGAAGAAGGGTTGCCAACATAATCCATCTGAAAAGTACAAGGCAAACCTTGGCTTGTGACAGTGCTGTCCCCAGAGCTATATTGAGGACTGAACTGTGTCTGGTCCAAGGAGAAACCTCTCTTGAATTCATTGCTTGACGACTCCACAGAGAACAACTTTTCTGGCCTCCAATGAACTTGTTGATGATGAGACAACGCAATATTGTTACTCCCACTTTCTTGCTGAAAAGTGGTGCCTGATGAGCTCAAATTCTCTTGCAACATCGACCTGAAACTGCTCTCCGAACCCTTTTCACCTCGCCTACATCAATCAACACACAGAAGTTACAACTTAGCAAGGTTTTAAAAAAAGGGTTTGCAATCACGATTTCAGTCACAACATGAAGGTTTTCGGGGTCACCATGACTGCAATATGATCACAATCATAGCTGCATCTCGCAGTTGCTACAATATTTCACTCAATATTGAAGACTTAAAAGGAACTGCAGCAACTGTTACGGTAAACATGACTACAATTTAAAACCTTTAAAACAGTTCTTTTTTTCTTCAATATTATTCCATTCTGGTAAGGTATAATGAAAGAAGAGAAAGAAAAACAGAAAACGAAAGATCCAAAAACTTTTTTTTTTTTTTCTCTTTTTCATTTTTATGGGTACTACTTTTGAGTAATATTGTTGTAGAAGTCTTTGTCTTGACACAGACTACACTTACAGCTGCAAAGATGCTTGATTCCAGTCCATGGCTTGGGATGAGAGGCCCAAGCCCATCATGTGCAAGTTGGGGTGGTCATTGGTGGAATTTGTGGCCGATGAGTCATGATGTGGGTGAACTTGAAGTTGCTTCTGGTCATGGAAAACCACAGAGGAACCACCTGAGGCAGAGTTATCCATGGAAGAAGACCTTGCCATGTCATGCTGCCAAGCATAGTTTCCTATGTTGGTGAGACCAGAAGAAGAAGACTGCGTTTCCCCACTCTCAAACCTGACGTTTCTTGCTGATTCCCACCAGTTTCCACTCGCTTGAAACTGATCATCTGACATGGCTGAAACTTGTTATGGTTCAGCCTTCAAATAAACATGAAGTATTTGACGAAACTAAGATGGTATATAAGTCAGTTTGAGTTATTAGGGTGTGTGTTTGTGTAATCTTGGTGGAGCTGTGTGAAGTGTGAAGGAGTGAGAGTAATAGAAATGAATGAATGGAAAAGGGTTCGAAAGTTTGGAGTATTTATATTGGGAAGGGAAGGGAGAAAAATGGGTTTGGTGAGGAATGAGAACAGTGACAAACCAAGAGAAATATAGCTGACGCTCTTTGATGATTCAGGGGGTGATTAGACAGTAGAATTAAATTAAAGGTCATTTTAAAATCAGAATTTGGCTTATTCTTTATTATTATTACTTTCCACATTTTCTCCTTTTGCCGCATCAAAATATATTCTCTTTTTTTTTCGAGTTTAAATTTTAATACACCATTTGATGATTTTCGAGTTTAAATGGTTGAATAAGAAAGTGGATATAGATGTAGAAGTTAATAAAAATAGATAAGTTATAAGATAACTTTTTCATACTATAGGAAGCTACGTCATCATAAAACTAAAACTCAACAAATACAAAAACATCATTTAAAAATTAATAATGACAAAAAAATACTTTTAATTTTTTTACCAAATATATTAAAATGTATTATATTATCAAACTCATTCTCTTAAAACAATTTTTGGATCCTAGAATACGATTTTCCTAATTTCTCGTAACAAAAACTTAAATTTTTAAAATTTTGGTAAACAAAGCCATAAATTACATGATAATTATTTTCAATTTTGAAGTCCTCAAGAGTTTCAAAGGATTGAACGTGTAAAACATAGTAATGAATAAAGATAAGACTCGATACATGACTATAGTCAACGAAATTTAGAAGTCAATTTTCTAATTTCATCCATTAGTGGCAGTAACAGAGAATAAATTTATCCACGTTCTACGTAATTATAAAAGTGAAATTTGACTTTTTCATATGAAATGAGAAAATTGGTTTCAATTTATTTTTTAATGTATAAAAAATTTTAATTCATATCATTTTTATCAAGATTTTTTATATGATTTATTTATGATTTTTAAATCTCGTGATACTAATAAAAGATATGAGTGAAATGAGATTTTTATATACAATGTGTTATTGTTAAGGTCAATTATTATTTGTTTTAAAACTCTTGTATTATACTTAAAAAGAGGAATTAAAATAAAAAAATATATTTAAATTATTCTAAACTTCCACTCTCAAATCATAAAGACTCACGAATCTACTAAAACATTTACTAACATGAAAAATGAAGTTATTGTTCACAATTTTTACTCCAAAATTTATATAATTTATTTATAATTTTTAAATCACGTGGGACTAATAAAATATACTAGTGTAACTAGATTCTTATATAATAAAATATACTAGTGTAACTAGATTCTTATATCTAATATATAATATCATTAATGTCAATTTTAAACTCTTATCTTATTCTAAAAACACGTATTCATGAGTTAAAAGAAAAGAAAATGCAAGGCTCACGAATTTATCGAAACAAATTATTTGTTCATGATTTTCACTCCAAAATTTATTATAAATGATTTATTTTATTTTATCCATAATGATATTTATTTCATTTCATAATATATCTATTGATAGAAAAACACCATATACTTTTATTTCATTCCTATTTTTCAAATATTTTTTATTATTTTTGTAGTTTTTGAAAGTATCAAACAAAATGTTAATTGTTGAGTTTTTTTTATTGATTTCTAAATAAATTGTGGAAATAAAATATTATTTTACAATCTCACTTACCTTATAATTTTTTATTATTATTATTCACTTTCAAATAAGAAAAAGTGTATGTTCTACCCCTTTTCAATAAATCACACGACTTCTTCGGCATCCAGCATTTTCATTTTTAATATTTTATACTTTTATTCCACGTAAATTTTATTACTTAAATTAATCAATTCAAATGTAATTTTTTTTAAGTTTTATACATCATATAAAATTAATAAATGTATATACATTATTTTAACTTCAACATTTTATTTGCGTAATTTCCTTGTCAATTTTAAAGTAAAAGTCTTGTGTTTGTAATTTATTTCTGTCAATAAAAATATATCTATATTATCAATAAAAAACTATCATTTATCATAAACTTTTATAAAATATGTGATTCAACGTTTTTAAAAAGAAAATTATTATTATTATTATTATTATTATTATTATCATTATTATATATTAATTAGAATTTTTTTCTTTGATAAAAATGATATTATAAATTCTTTTCAAATATATCATTTTTAATAGTTTTAATATTAATATTTTTAATAAGTTCTCTCAATGCATTATCACTTCTAACATCTTATTTTATTTCTAGGTTGATTTTTAATATTTTTAAAATAAAACATCAATATTAAAAAGTCGTGGTATAAATTATCGAAATAAATATATAATATAGTTTATATGTGTTAAAAATATTTATTTATCGCATATTTAATTATAATATACAGTATAGATTTTATTTTCATAAAATAACATTGATTATATACATTGCAAGACTAAACTATTAGGTTTACTTAAATTTAAAATAGGCAAGTTTTAAATATTTAAAAATAAATTTATGTTTTCCACAGAGATATATCATGTATGTTATATTCCAAAAATGAAAAGAAAAAGAAAATACACAGCTTAAAAAAAATTGTATAAAAATTGAAAACGTGTTGGGACATGATTTTGAGGGGAAAGGGAAAACTGAAAAGTTCGAACCTTGTCCGTTTTCCAATTTTTTCACGATCCCCAATTTGCCGCTTCATTAAATAATATGGACTTTCAAATTCAGCATATTCATAAAATACTCACATGTGATTTTCTTTTTCCTCTATATTTATCAGTTCGTAAATTATTACTTAATTTCAATCAAAATAAATTAGATTAATTTTTTATTTTAATCTCACAACAAATGGATGACCAATTTTATAGGTTTTTATTTGAAACACATGCGCTAAAATTTCTTAGTATATTTTTTTATAAGTTTTTATAATTTTATTTTATGTTCTCTCTATTTTTTAAATATATTTATTTTTTATCCTCTACTAATTATATGTCATATATTATATATATATATATATATATATATATATATTTAAAATATCATATTATTTAAATATTAAAAAATATAATCTATTTTTTTAAAATATCAAATTTAATAAAAAAATATTTTTATAAACTCACGAGTTCATTGACTAAATCCCGTCTATTTCAACAAAAAATTTCAAAATTTTGGCTCAAGATTTTAATAGATTTAGTTAAACTTAATCCAACTCTATTTATATATTTTTTAATTTTAAAAATATTTTTTTTGGGAAGAGCGAGTAAGAGTATATAGATTTAAAAAACGTATAGAATTTTTTATAACTGTCATAAAAGTTTTAATTTAATTTAATATATCTCTTTATAAAAATATAAAATAACCTTTTTTTAAACTTGTGTTAATAAATAAATTACCAAAATTACAATATAAGTTTAATGTACTATAAGAAATTATGAAACATTTATGCAACTGTTGTGTCGGTTGTGTAGTATTAAACAGTTGTTTATCTCAATCAGAAATTTTAAGTTGAAAGTAGTTTATGTTAAATTAAATAAATAAAAATTTTAAAATTATAAGATAAAATAAAGTAACTTATACCCAAACTCATTTATTTTTTGTAATTATTTTGAAAAAACAAATTCTTCATTTCTAAGCGATCTTTTTCGAAAAAATATTCTTATCAAACCATTAAAAATAAGAGAATATATTCATTGATTCAACTACACAGCATTTATTAATTTATAATAAATATTATAAAACTTCTTTGAACGTGTATAGAGTAATAAATTATTTTATCTCAGGAATTTCGAAAGTTGGGTGAGAAGTGAAAAGGACACATTCTGTTCATCAATAGTTGAATATCATTTCAAATAGAATATGCCACTGATCAGTATTCTTCAATGTGCCACAATATTCAAATGTGAGTCAAGTTCGGACTAATCTCCCCCACATAGAAATTTTATACAAAGGGATCGTTTTTATATTTTGATAACTTTACTTGTTTTATTATTTTCTAACCATATTAAAACATAAGATTATTTAGGGTTTAGGGTTTGTCTTAAATTATAGTTATCGATTGTGTTAATATTTCAATCACCTTCACATTAAAGAAACCATTATGAAAATAGCTACATAGTCTACAAATAATTGACATGTTAATTGGAAGATGAAAATTAATTTTGATTTTTTTATTTTTCGTTTTAACACCCTTTAAACATTGGATTTACTTTTTTTCAAACACGAAACGATACGCATTGTCCTATAAGTAACATCATCGTATTCACTTTATAGTTTATAACGAAGCCTCGCAACTAGTTGTTATATAAAGAGAGAGAGGTTTTCTTTTCTTTGAATATTTATTGATGTTACGTTGTTCAATCCTTCTTTTCCAATATCTTAAGAATCTTTCTAAAATGAAAAAAATATTAGTCTTCACCACCTTCTCCATTTTTATCATCATCTTCCTTGTTTTGGAGTATAGTAGATTCATTTTAAAACAACAAATTTCTCTTCTTTTGGAGGTGACTGTGCTTTTCTATGGAGTCAAAATTTTAATATTATGTTGGATTATAAATATTTGATTTTGGGTTTAATATAAATTATGAAAAATCGTTCATCAAAATAAAATATATTTTTGCATTCAATAACAGTACACATCGTAACTATTGAATGGATGAGTGTAAATGATTTATCTTCTTCCATATCACTCTTTAGAGTAATTTGCACTGCAATAAATTGGTGATGATAATGTCAACCGCACCATAGTGGGAGAGATATCAAACTTCATGTACTCTTTGCATGCATAATCTTCATTTTTTAAACATTATTCATAGTTCTTTATCCATAGTTGAAGACTAATTTTTAAAGTATAAAAGACTCTCATAATGACATAATCTCTTCCAATAAAGTTATTTGCATATACAGATTTCGAAATTAATTAATCTCTAATCAATGTCAATTATATCACCTTTTATTAGTATTTTTATTACTTTTTATTTACTTATACTATTAGCCTTTCTAAACGTATTCATTTACTTTCTTGGATTCTAATTAGCACTATAGTTGGTAATTAATATAAATAGTTTTTATCTCTTTGCTTTTCTTTTTGGATATATAATTAATCTGAGAAACCTTCACATTTTAATCCCTGAATATATGTTACTAGCACACATTTTTAAATATCACTAAGTTATGTTAAGGACTGAAAATAACTTAAACATATAAAAATTAAAGAACTAAACAGTGTACATTTTTATCTTATTATGATATATAAATAGTCGCATCCATAATTTAATATATATATATATCATAATTTTTGCCATTTAAACATATAGTAAAAGAAAAATAATAATTGAGATGTTACACGAATCAACGCATTAACATTGCTTAAATTTAAAGACAAATTGATCTACAACTTTCAACAAGATATCGAAACTCAATACCACTAATAATGGGTCACGTAAATCATGAAGGTAGAATATGCATTTCTATATCTGGAATTTGGTTAACTTTAGGAAATTTATGTTTTTCCTCTTTCATTTGATGTTTTCCTGGGCTCTCTTCAGAGGAATAAGTTTTTCAAACCAAATAACATATTATTAACAAATAATAAGTGAATATAAAAAATAAAATTTTAAATATAGAAATGATAAAAATTATAAACTTTAAAGATTATTGACCTCTCATATTTCAAAATTTGTTGTCACTATCAGTGTTTAAGATCAGTTTTCTTGTCTAAGTTTTTTAGGATATCGAGGTTTTCGTTTTGAAATGTTTTTTTTTATTAGATTTTTTTTAATAGATCTCTTTTCTTTCTTAAATCTTGATTGTGAATCCTCGTTCATCTAAATTAGAGTTTAGATTATTGATTATTAGGTTGATCTTCGACGTTGTAATTATGATTGATAGGATCTTTATGCTTAATCATTGGTTTTATATATATGTCCATTTTAGGAATTGGTTTACTAATGTATCAGAGGACACAAAATTATTTAACCTAAATTAATTAGATCTTAGGTATGTAGTTTAGTTTTTTTTTTTAATCAATTGATGATTAATTAGTTAATTTCAATATCACAAAAAGTTTAATAAAAATAAATTAAATATTTAGAAATTGATCATAAGTTCGATTAAAAAAGCTACTATATATCTATTGACCACTTACAATAAATCAATTTCTCTCTTTCGAAGTTGAGTAATACGAGTTTTACTTCTTTTTTTCTTTTATGTTTGAACTATATGTGTATATCATATTTATCCTTTTTATTATTATTATTCTCATTACTAATTTACTATACTCGGTTCCACTTAATATAACGTTTTTAGAGAAAAATAAATAATTAACCAAATAGAGACAGTGATAATTAGTTTTTATTCTAGAAAACACCCACAAGTGTCTATTATGCTTTGTTAACATTTCATATCTTTAAAAAGTTTTATAAATGTTATTTACTTCAAAGTTAATTTTAGGATTTAAAATTAGTAGTTTCATAGTTCGGAGAGACTAAAATTAATTTTCTTTTAAGGGAGATAAAGAAATTAATTATTTTTATTATAAATTAAAATAAATAGTTTTAATTTTTTATAAATGAAATAAAAAAATGAAGACTAAAATTAAAATACATCTATTTTAAGGGAACAAAAACCATGTTTAAAATTATATAACTTTATACATGTTTTATTAAGACGAAGAAAATTAAACCACATTAAAAAAACAATATCAAATGGTTATAAGAATTCATAACTTATTTAATAAAATAAAAGGAGCGTGGTGTTTAGAAAATTAAGAATAAAAAACGACAATAATGGGGAATTTGAAAGCGAAGTGAGTCAACGAGTGGGCTCCACGCGGCGTGCACGCGTGCGAGAACAGATGGGTCCCATTTGTATCCATTGTAGGTGTAGGGTGTTTTGTTTTCATGAGAGTCAGAGCCCAGAAAGTGACACATTTTTAATATTCCTCCGTCCTAATCATTTGCCCAACCCTACCTACCTTCACACTCTCTTCTCAAACCACACACATTAACTTGTTAAAACAAAACTATTATGATTTAAATTGAATTGGTTTATTATATTTTATAATATTATTTATTAAATATATATATATATATCAAATTATAATATATCTGAAATTACCAAGTTATTAGATGAGTGATTAAGACACCCTTAAACTAAGACAACTCTGGTTCAAAGCTAGTAACATAGCATGCAGGACAACAGTTACCAGATTCAGGGTCACACAGGCTCTTGAAAAATCCCATTTGAGATTTGGCACACCACAGGTTCATTAATTAATTGCATCATTGTTCAATGAGTGGACATGGTTGACAAGTGGGGAGGGTCAAACAAAGACATCACATGTGTGCCTATAGACTTATGTGACATATAATATGCCAATTTGACAATGGGTGCACTCAGATTACATTAATCTCTAGATATTTGCTTAAAGTTTTTGTTGACTAGCATACTTATAATACTCATCCAACAATTTGAAACCAACACACTTTATTCATGTTCATATTCAAAATGGATTCAAAATGAGACTAAAAGTCTATTCATGAACAATTTTATTTTCTCACTCAAAATTTGTATTTTGAAAATTTGTTGGACATGTTGGTTAGTATTTTTACATACTTTATTCTTGGATTGAATTTAGTGGAAAGGATTAATCTCTCACAACCTTACATATCAAAGTTTGAATTGATGAAGATGTATATACGGATAGGGCGTTCGCGGTTTTTTATCAAATAAAATTGCATGCAAAAAAATATACCTGAAAACAACAAAATAAATATTTCCTCAATAAATTATTTTAGCAAAATATTCTATTTTAATCTTTGAAAGTGTATGCCATTGCCAATTTTAGGATAATATATATGAAGAAAACTCTGAATAGACTTTTAGTAGAAGGAAAATTTTTAATTTACCAGGGAGAGTATATTTTTTTATATATTGATTTACATTTAAAAAATAACATTCCAATTTCTATTTTTTTTTCAAAACTAGTTTTTTTTTGGTCAAGTTTCTCAGGAAAATATTTCCATAGAGGTGATGAGAATCTAGCATTCCTGAATTAAAGTAAAATCTTCATTGAAAAGGAATCATATTACTTTTACTAAATCATTTAATATAAGAATAAATTGAAAATTTTAGTAAAAGCAACGCAATACTCTCTTGTTAAAAAAACGTATTTAAAAATATTCTTAATAATATATTTAATAAACTAAACACAATTTAATTATTCTATAAATTATTCCTAGAATTCAGGGTTTCATTATGATTTTCAAATATGAAAAAAATTATTTGGTATACTACACATTTTTAATCATTTTCTTTCATACTCATAATTTGTTTCATATACATGTTCTTGCATATTATCATTATTATTAATATGTAATTTATCCCCGATGTAGATAAATTAAATTAAATAAAAAATAATAATCATAATAATATACAAATATTAATTTACATTTTAATAATAACATATTGATATCTCTTTGAAATGAATGCATGTAAAGATAAAAACTTGTCTCAAATTTAAAAGTGAATTTAAAACCTTCATTACTTTGAATGATGTAATAGATGGTTGTGGCTTCGCAATAATGGGTTGAATTTGAGTAAACTGGGGTGCCTAACTGGATCCACTGTGATAAAATCTGTGGAAGGTCGTCCTTATTGGGAGCCAACACATTGCTTATGCTGTAACGTGGAAGTCACGATGATGGTAAATAGGGCTAACATATCATTAACAGAATGATAATGGCTCCACTTAATCACTCAAATAATGCCAAAACAAGACAACAAAACAATCTCGGACGAATCGACTAATTCCCTCACTGCATGCATGCTTCTTCCAACCCTAATGCTGTTGCTATTTCCATATACTCTTTCCTCTGTCTATAGCAATCATTAACAGCTTCATATTCATTTTTTCTCTTTCAAGAACCTAAACTCATTAGAGATCATATTCACATGATTTTCTTTTTTCAAAGTGACAGTTTTAGTGAAATATGATATCAGTATAGATTATTCATCCATTAATTAATCCCATTAAAAGTACTGAATAATATGCATATATATACATATACAATACAATAGTATAGCCATTATATTCTCTCCCTGTATTAATTAATCAAGAGCAAAATAAACAGGTAAAAATAATAAAAAATGTTAATTTATATGAATGATATAAGAGAGAGGAAAAAAGAATGGAGAAATATGAGGTCAGAATGGAGTAAGCTTGAGGTGTGCAAAGTGAGAAAGAGATGAAAAGAGAAAGGAGGGTAAGACATGTGTGAAGGAAGACACAAAGTAGTGTGTGATGACCTTCCCACATGAGTGTGATCATATAAGAGAGAGGAGGGAAGGAGGGGGACAAAGCCACACGAGTGAGTGAAGAATTCAAAAACAAAATGTGAAGTACAAACCCAACGATTTTGGATTCTCTCTCTTTAGTGAAAGCACGAACAAATTAAAACAAGCAAAAAAATATGAGAGTGGAAGAAGATTAAGACAAGAAGCTAAGTTTGATTGGTTGAGGTCCAAATGTTCAATGGTCCATGTGTTTTTGTTAAATCCGGCAACGTGTTTGACTTGTTTGTTGCCATGTCATGTCCAACATACATATTTTAAGTTTTCCCCTTTGAATTTTGCAAAGTCAGCCACAAGATTAACATGGGGTAAGTAAGATAGATTGAAATTAATATAAAGTAAAGATGGAATTGACGCACAGTATCTTGCACGCCAGAGACTTTTCATGTTTACTTTCTCTAATTAAACATCATCATCATCATCATCAAACTGTCTATGTTAACTAGATTAACAATTGGTTAAGGAAACCACTAATTTGGACACACATGTGCTTTGGTTAATAATTTTTTAAGTGTTGACTAATTGGGGGTTAAGTTGTTTCAAGTTTTAGTGTTGTGTGCCAGATATTTTCACGGAAATGGAAGCCATTAAGTGTAGGTTGATGTGATAGAATCTTTGTAGTAGTGCTGTTCCTATGGGTCATGATCTCTCATTGTTTGATAAACGTTTAGTCATAACATAAGTCAACAAAAAATATTGTACCATAGTACTAACGATTTTGCATAATTCAAGTCACATTATTTCAGTGTTTGACTAACGTTCAGGCGAAGCTTCGCGAGCAAAATGGGTGGCCAACAATCAAAGCCCTTGCCTTGATCAGTAAAATATAACAACTTTACTGATGCAAACCTACCATTTTATTTGCCCGTATCTAGTTAAAAAAAATTATGATATTTCGTTAAATATAAAATCGTATATTAGGTTCATTTACACCATGTAGATTTACAACAGTTATAAGAAGAATTCATGTACAATATCTATAATTATAACATGTTTACAATATTGTATTTTCTACATCAATTAGTCAATCTAGAAAATTTCTCACTTTTTACACCACTCATATTTACCTCAATTAGTAAATTAATATAAAATTATCACAATAATTGACGTTATTATGTAAAAAATTCTCCATTTTCTTGGTGGAATCTTACGTATAGAATGTTAGAATTAATAAAGGTCAAAATCTCTATTTATCATAGTAAAATAAATAAGTATTTTAATTTTTTAAAATAAAATAATAAACAAACATACATTATTACCAATTTCATATATTAATAATTTCATATTTAATATATCTTATAACTTGGGTTAAAATCATGGTTGACTTTAGCGTTAAAATACTTTTTTCTCAACAACTTCATTCGGAAGTGTTACAATAACTCGGAAATTTAACAGACTTCAAAACATTTCAAATAAGTCAACGTCCACTTCAAACACGTCAACAACTGAGATTTCTCACCTCTGAACCATCAATAAAGTTGAATTTTTTTAGTAATAATAATGTTATTCGAATAATTTGATTCGCATTATCATTTTCTAACATGTTTTATATTCTATCATATTCATTTTATTTTATATTTCATTATTCAGTCTACAAATATTCTCTCCTTTTCATGTTCAATTATAATAATATAAATATTCTATTTTAAAGCTTTTTATTTATAAATGTTTTATTTTAAAGCTCTCATCTTTCGTGATTTTATTTCTAAAACACGTTTCAGTAGTTGAGTGAAAAGAATATATATATATATATATATATATATATATAAATGATAGGAAACTTATAACTATACTAAAATATATTAATTTCTTATATAAAAACTCATTTTGAAAATAATAATTATATTCATTAATATTTTATAATATTAATATATTTTCAGTCAATATTGTACCTTTTATTTTGAGAAAGATTTTTGTCCAAAAATTACTAGAATTATTTTTTATATCTCATTAGAAATTTTAAAATATTAAACTCAATTTTACAAAACCAGCTTAATAAAAATGATTATACTTATTTATATACCTTTAATTTATATATTTTTAATTGATGTGAAATTTTAATTTTTTTTGAAAAATATTTTTTTCATATCCAAGCATTATTAAAACAACTTTGATAATATATTAAAAATATAAAATAACGAGCTTAATTCTATAAAACCAATAACTTCATATATATTATAATATTATTATTATTATATTAAGACCTTAGGAAAAAATGATGTGAAGATTAATTTAGGATGATTTATAAAAATGATGAGATACGTTGAATATTATATGATTATGTTGGTTATTCACCCACCAAGGATTGAAATATTTTGGAATAAAATGGTGTCTCACCAATCTCATACTTTTCCTACAAGAAACCAACTAAAAATTCCACTACCCGCATCTGGACAGCCGCACACCTATAAACTATTTGTTTACTTTGAAAAAGCTGCAGCCTCACCAAAAGGTACTTTGGCTTCTATGGATATATTTTTTTGAAAACTATATAATACATATTAATCCCTCAACTAATAAACTTCTCGTTAAAGCCCGAAAATAATGAATTGAGTTGTAGACCTTGCAAATAATGAATCCATCCTTTTTTAAAAGCCTAATGAATCCATTTTTAGAAGGTTTGAATTTCGATGTTATATATGATTATTTTTTTAGTCAAGTAAAATTTATTTTTCATAAAATGTTTCACATATTATCAATTCACCCTAAAATATGGACTTCACATATCCTCATTAGACCTTATTTATATAAACAAACACCCTAAGTTTTTAATCTCAACGTTTTTTGGTTAAAATTTTGAAAATCATGTTTAATCTTTGTTACCTTTACGAACCCTTCACGCGCAAATGCAATTTTTGTTTTTGAGTATTGGAAATTTTGTTGCGTCAAATTTGGATTTGTCGCATGTGCTACTCAGGTGACCGTCTCTCTTTTCATTGACTTTGCTTGATTCTTTGATTTCAACCATTAAGAAAACATAGCGTCTAAGCTAGCTAGGATGATGAGTATGATTATGGTGGTCATCACATAAGGAAAGAATAAAGTAAAAAAGTTGATTCAATAATTTTGAATTGGTAAAAGAATCCGATTTACAATAAATGAAAACATTTGAATGCATACAAATATTTTTCTTCAAAAAGTAGTAGCGTAGTAAATAAGAATGAAACTCGTATCTTACTAGACCATAAATTCAAAATTAGGGTTTTGAAGCAAAACAAAGACCTTATCAGTGGACTATCTAAAGAGATGAATTTTAAATGCTGAGACCGTTTTAGTTTTGTTGATAATAATAAAAGAATGAAGAATTTGAGTAGTAAGTTAGTGGCGTGTGAGGAGGGTAAGTGTGAGTTTTGTCCTCCTCCATCCTTTGGTGGGGTGGAGTTGACATGGATCTTGACCCTCTTTGGTGAAACATTCCTTGGACTCATTATTTGGCCCGCACTTATCTCACAAACTTTGGTTTTAAAATCCTACAATATTCGAGGACTCCCTTTGAAAACTGTTCCTTGCGTTGTCGTTTTCTGCCCTTATATTATTCCCCTCTCTTTTCTCACAAAACGTTTCTTCTAATTCTATTCTTTCCTTCGTTGCTTTTTCTACACCTCTCTGATTCTTATAACATTAAATAATATCCTTTTACTAATCACTTTTCTAATTAATTCATCTTGTAATTAGTGAATTAAGATTGATCTAATTAACAATGATTAGAGGATGCCACAAAAGGATATTGAGTGTAGATGGTTAGTTTATAAGGCAACAGTGCACAGCATGACCTCACATATACATCATTATTTTACAAAAGAGTATATATACCAAAAATAGTACTTGGTTAATTTTCCCACCAAGTATGAACACTGAATTTTGTGAAAATAGATAAAGGCAATGACCGTAGGACCATACAATTCTAAGTCATGATGAAACTATGAAGAAAAACACATGGACCTGCCTCTTGCATTCTTTTCATTTCCTCACTTGTCATTATTCAAAAACTGGGCTCTAATCTTATGCCTGTTTAACACAATCTCTCTAATTCATTTCACTTCTTTATTTTGTAATTTTAAACGGATGCATAACATAAATGATTCATATTTTTACTCTTTTAAGATTTTAATAAGGTGGTACTAAACATTGTCCAATAATATGATAAATTCAAATCTGGTTTAAGTAACAAGTGAATAATCCTATGACTCAAGTAATGATGATGTGAGCACTTTTAGGAACAAGTATACGGTTTTCTTATCCTAGGCCCACTAAGAGGTACAAGAATAGGGTGCGCCTACTGCTTTTTGGGAACATTGGGCTACAAAGTAAGCCCAAAATTAATTTCAAAATTGAATCCAGACGAAGTAAAGAAGGAACGGAACTCAGCTGTACAAAAGTTTCTAAAAATCATTTTTTTAATATATTTACCATAATACTTATAGAAAGGATGGCAGTCCGCCATGATACGACGGAGCGAATGAGTGTTTTCAACGAACTACTCTGCTTTGCCTTTGGGTTGTCGGCAAGTCTGTTAATATGTGGGATGGGAGGGGACGGACGAGCTCCCAGTCGGCTGTTTAATAAAAAATAAATTTTTATTATAATAAAATTAATTATAAAGATAATATATAAAGTTAAAAAGTTTTAAAAGAGAATTAAAAAATTTTTTCTTCTACAAAAAATATTCTTCTTACTTAAATATAACTTTCTCTCCTATTCTCCTTGTTCATCCTAAGGACTCGATTATTTTTATCCTTATGACTTGAATTAAAGGTGTAAAAATTACTCAATCAAGAATAATGTAAAGTTTTATCAAATAAAAAAGATATAAGTATTTTTCAATATAAAAAATATAAATTTTATAAGTTTTAACGTTATATATATATATATATATATATATATTTGTTATTATTTATTATTATGTAAATTTTATTATTGTTCTAAATTATAATTTCTTAAAACACTGTATTGATTTATATTATTAAATTTAATTATTGACAAATAAATAATAATTTTATTATTAAATTTATTAAAATTTTTATTTTAAAAAATAAAATATTTTTTCTAAATTATGATGGGGCAGTATCGTCACTCAACTAACCCGCCCTTGACAAGACAAGTCAAAGTCTACATATCATCGTGACTATAACTGAGTTAATCGCTTTCATCCACTTTTAATAGGTCAAAGGTGGGAGGGACCAAAATGAGACAGACCGACCCGCTTTCCCATCTCTACTGGAAAATTGTAAGAAATTTAATAGATTATTTTTGGTACATGTGCAAAATGAATTCATCAGTGTAATTTGACTACTGTGAAGAAGCGAGAAATTCAACGCGCAAGATTTATATCGTTTTCACTTATTAATTATTCATTTTATTTATATATTTGTAAAATTTTTATCTTTTAATCTTTTATTAATAATATATCTTTTTTAATCTCTCCTTCTAGTATTTTTAAAATATTATATGTTGTATATTTTAAATATAATGATTAAATAAAATAATAATTTTAAAATAATAATTTTTTATATTTTAAAGATATTTTAATTTAAAAAGATAATTCAATTTTTTAAAAATACACTTTACTTAAATTATCATCATCTCTATAAATAGTCTCTACCATAATAGATAATACGATTTTTTTCTTTTTAATATTTTTATTTTGGGTTCAACATATATATATATATATATATATATATATATATATATATATATGATTTACCCAAATTTCCACAAAAATATGGTTTGATATGAATATTTTAACGTGTAGAAATTTTTTAAAAATTTATCACGTTCAACTAATTCATATTTTATATTTATATTATCATAAGTTATCTTAATATATAAGATCTTAATATTGATAAAATCATTAATATTTTACTATTACTTAAATTTTAACGAATCAATGTAAAATAATTGTTTTCAATTGTGTTACAATGTAAATTATTAGTTTAAAATGGATTAGCAAAAATTATATATGAATATTGTCTGCTTTCGTATTGTTATTTTCTTAAACATCTTATTTTTATCTTTATATTAGAGAAAACCTTAAACTGAACCTGTAGAAAAAAATTTTAAAAAATTGTCACATTCAACTAATTTATATTTATATATTATCATACGTTATACCTTATCTTAACATGATATTAATATTGATAGAATCATTAATATTTTATTATTATTTAAATTTTAAAATATTTTAAAGATATTTTAGTTTAAAAGGAAAATTCAATTTTAAAATAATCACGTTTTACTTAAATTATCATCTCTATAAATAATCTCCATTATCATAAATTTACAAATAACTCAAATATTTCTAATTACTTACCTCTTATCCTTATTCTTCCATTCTCACCTTATTCTCTTTAAAGTTTAAATATATTTTCGGAAGGAAATTTGAATTCAAAATCTTGGAAAAACTTTGACTTTGTAACGAGGTAAGTGAGATGATGTTATTGATTATAAAGTTTTAATGTTATTATTTTTAATTTTGAAGTTTTATTCAAAATTTTATGATACCTTTTAACGTAAGATAGTTTATAGTTTATTTAAATTCTCATGTTTTATTTTTATTTTTTAATTTAGGTTCAACTTTTTTATATAACTTTTTTTAATCATTCAAAGAATATTTGTAAATTGATTGTTGTTGTTTGATGTGAATATTTAAGAATTTATAAAACTATGGTGAATTTTTAATAATTATACAAAATAGAAACGAAATATTTTAGTAGAAGAAAATATTTGCCTTAAAATAAGACTTTATTTTATTTTATTTTGGATTCTATATAATTATTTTTAATCATTAAACTCTCTCCCAAAATAACTGTTTGGCATGAATATTTTAACTTTCATAAAATTTATAATAATAAACGGTTATATAATGTTTTTCTGTTTTAATAATTAAATAATATAAAATAACATTTTTTTTAATGGCTACATTTGCTTTTATCATCCAACAATAATTTATCTCTCTATCCCAAAATGATGGTTTAATGAGAATATTTTGGCATTCATAAAATCATAATACCTTTTCAAAAATTCGATAATAGATGTGATCTCAATATTATTATTATTTAAAAAAATATTTAACTTTTTTTATTAGATGACTCCCTTCTTATTTCAATAATCGAATAATATAAAATAATATATTTTAAATATATTTATTTTGAGCTCAATTATATATATATATATATATATATATATATATATATATATATATATATATATATCACTACAAGAAAATCGCGTATTACCGACGGATATTTATCGACGAATTTGTATCCGATCGGAAAATAATTATTACCGACGGATATAAAGTATTTGTGGAATTTGATCTTACCGACGGATATATCCGTCGGTAAAATAATAATTAGTTACCGACGGATATATCCGTCGATAAATCCGTCGTAATTATCAGATGAATTTACCGACGGATATATCCGTCGATAAATTAATAATTAATTACCGACGGATATATCCATCGGTAAATTCATCTGTAAATTATCGACGGATATTTCCGTCGGTAAATTATCAATAGTAAATATTCAACTAATTAAAAAATTAATATTTTTTATTTAATAATTTCATTTAATCATAAGTAGATTAATTTATAATAATTTCTTAAATTAAATAATTTTAAAAAATAAATATTTAATTATATATAAATATATAAAAATATATAAAAACATATAAAAATATTTAATTGTATATAAATATATATATATATATATATATATATACATATATATATATATATATAGAAATATATATATAAATATATAAAAATATAAATATATAAATATAAAAAAATATAAAAATATAAAAATATAAAAATATAAAAATATAAAAATATAAATATATAAATATATAAATATATAAATATATAAATATATAAATATATAAATATATAAATATATAAATATATAAATATATAAATATATAAATATATAAATATATAAATATATAAATATATAAATATATAAATATATAAATATATAAATATATAAATATATAAATATATAAATATATAAATATATAAATATATAAATATATAAATATATAAATATATAAATATATAAATATAATATATATATATTATCATTCAAATATTAATTTACCTCTATTTTCTAAAAAAAGTTACTGTTTAATTAATACAATTACTGTGATATTCGTAAAGCTATAATAGCTTTTTAATAATTATATATATAAAAAATCCAAACACAAATAACACATTATGATTAGAGAAAATATTCATGTTTGTTTGCTATGAGAGTGTTGGTGAGTGTTTATCTATTTCAATAATTAAATAATATAATTTCTTTTTCTTTTTAATATTTTAATTTTGGGTTCAACATATTTTATATATATATATATATATATATATATATATATATATAATTATAATTCATGATTTACCTAAATTTCTATCAAATGATGGTTTGATGTGAATATTTTAACATTAATAAAATTTTAATAGTTTTTTTTAATAATTTCACAGACTAAAAAAATAAACACACAAATAAATTTTAGAAAGGGGAAATAAAATATTTATCTTTATCTACTATGAGACGACACTAGAATGCATTTTTAATTTAATATTTAAATAATATAAAACAAGATTTTCTTAAAATATTTTTATTTTATTTTTAACTTTCTATATATTCATTTTAATTATTTATTATTTATCTCAATTTTCACATAAATGATCGGTTGATGTAAAAAAAAAAATTGTCACATTTCACTATACATCTTATTTTTATCTTTATATTATCTTAACGCATCATGTTTTCTATTAATATCATATTTAAGTAATTTGAGAAAACCTAAGCTTATTTATCTGTATATAAATTTTTAAAAAGTTGTCATATTCAAGTAATTCATATTTTATATTTATATTATCATTAATTATCTTAATATTGATAAAATCAATAATATTTTATTATTACTTAAGTTTTAACGAAATGTTAAATAACTATTTTTCATATACATTATTACAATGTAAATGATTAGTTTAAAATGGATTAGAAAAATTATATATGAATACTTTCTATTTTCGTATTGTTTTTTTTTTCACATTTAAAATTTAAATTATTTATTTTTATGTAATTTTGTTGGTATAATGGGATTAAATTACATTAACAAATTTGTTATATGGATGAAAAGAGTGAACAAGAACAATTGTACTTTCATTTTGAAAGTATTTGTTTCATAGGGATAAACATCTATCAGCCTACTATGTATATAGTGGTAACCGAAACTCGTTTGGATTCTCATTATTTACTAAATACTTATAAGAATGGGATGATGTTTGGAATGACACAATATGATCAAGTTCAACATCAACCTAATTATGTTATAGGTATTCAAACCTCATCTAGTTTGGATGCTAGTTCTTTTATTCCTCCCCAAAATGCAAGGAACATTCAAATGAACATCTTATAACATATATAGTATAGTACTTGGGGATCTATTATGACACATTACTTTGACCATTTAATTCAAGATCAAGATTTTCCAACTCATAATGCTTATGTAAGGGGATTAGATTTTCAAAGATATCATGATACAATTGGTAGTATACACTATCACAGACTTTCCTATTTACAATTCCCTCTTTTTTATTATCAAACACAAGCAGAGCAAGCAATAAGAGGTCATTCCATCAACTTTAATGCTTCACTAAGTAGTCTATCATGTAAAGTCCCAACAAATCCTTTAAGTTGTTTTTTAATGACCATACAAAATCCACAATTTGGAGGGTCACATGTACACCAACCTCAATCTCATATAGGAAATATGCATGAGACAACTCTTGACCATCAATGAGATTTGCGCTTGGATAATGAGAATATGTCATATGAGGCAAGTATACTTTTCATGGTTTGATGTTGTATTTTCTTATGCATGTGAATTGTTTATGAGGTCTTGCATACTAAAAACTTAGTGACTATTACTCTTTGGAATTGGATAACAGGAACTTCTTACATTGGGTGAGCGGATTGGAAATGTAAGCACTAGTTTGTTACAACAAATGATTGCATGTCAAATAAAGACAAAAACTTATCTACCACCTAATAACATGGATGAAAAACTTCCAAGAAACATGAAACTGATATTTGCGTAATATATCAGGTATACATTTTAGCAACACGTATAACTATATTAATACTTTTCATTCTCTTATTAATTCTAATAGTTGTGAATGATCCCACTGGAAGATTATAAAAACAAAGAAGAGATTGAAATTCTTCAATGCGGACATGAATATCACATAAATTGTATACGGAGATGGTTACAAGAAAAAAATATTTGTCCCATTTGCAAATTGAGAGTATTGACTCTTAAATAGTGTTAGATTAGGCTCGTAACTCGTACTCTTAAATAATGACTTTGATGTATTGGTTGGTTGTAAGCTCATGACTGTACTTTTAATTTCTTGCAACTGTTCTGTTAGATTTTAATTTCGTCTTGTACACCCATTTTACTCTAATTGGCCTTTGATTGAGAGATTAGTTATTTACCATATTTTATTCTTCTCGATTACCAACAAGTCCTCTTTCATAGCTTCGACTCACTTGAGATTCTCGATTGCTTCTTCAGAGTAAACTAGTTCAGGCTCGACGTCAACATATAGTGCTAGGTCAAGATCATTCTCGTCCTCCATTTCTCCAATCATTTGACAATATCATCAATATTGATCACATAATCTTGAATCTTACAGGTGTTCTAATCGATCTTGTAGGTCAATTTCTCCTTCCTTCGATTCTTGAAATTGGTTGATTTTTGTCATCGATATCAAGTCTCGATCTATTCCCACTCCTTTCGATTTCTGATATCAATCGATTTCTTCCTCCTCCTTTGAATACAAATTTTTTTCGATTTTCACCTCATTCGACACTAGAAATTGATTGATTTTTTCCTTCGATTTCTACATCACCTGAGTCATCAAAGCTAACACTTCGATTTTCCACCATCGAATACAATTTCCAACAATCTTTCCCCCATACACCAGCATCTCTCATGATGATGATCTTCTTCTTGATAGGAACATAAATTTATATACAATAATTGCATGATATCCTACCAAAATCAACTTCTGGCTTCTATCATCAAGCTTCTTCCTTTTCTCCTCTAGAACATGCCTCCATGCAATCAAGTCAAATATTTTAAAGTGTTTTACATTTGGCTTTCTCCTAGACCATATTTCCTCGGGTGTTTTCTCCTTCACTCTCTTTGTTGGACATCGATTCAAGATGTATACTGCGATCGATACCGCTTCTCCCAAAAATGAATGTGGCAAGCCTTTGATCTTTAACATACTTTTGTTCATATTTAAAATTGTTTAATTTCTTCTTTTCGTAACTCCATTGTATTGTGGTGTGTACAGAGGTACTATCTCATGCATAATACCTTCCTCCTTACAAAATGATGCAAAATCACCATTGTTGTACTCACCACCACTGTCCAATCTCAATACATTGATAGCTCTACCACTTTGTTTCTCAACCATCGATTTAAAATTGACGAAGTGACTAAACACCTCTGACTTCTTGCAAGCAAGTACACCCACATCTTCTTGCTATAGTCATTGATGAGCATCACAAAATACTTGTTTCCACCTAGTGAAGAAACATCGAAGGGTCTACACACATCGATGTAGATAACTTTCAACATATCCTTGCTTTTGATCTCGATTTGCACCTTAAAAGGGTTTTTTACTTGTTTCCTTATCATGCAACTTTCACATATGTCTTTACATTTTTGGACTCGACGCAGTTCAATCACCATCTTATTCTCTATAAGGTGACTCAAACTATCAAAGTCAAGATGACCATACCTCAAATGTCATAACTAATTGACATCCAAGACTGTTACTGCAAAACACAAGTTATTCGATATTGAAATATCGACTTAAAAAACTTTCTTACTTAAAGGTACCTTCAAAATCGGTGTCCCATTATTATCGAGGATTCTCAACATCTACTCTCTCGATCTCTAATCAATCAAATATCCTTTCTGAAATTGTCTGATACTCAACAAATTGTGTTTTATGGCTGTAACATAAAGTAAATCCAAAATTATTGCAGATTTGTTATCTCTTCTTCTGACCATGATTCTACCTTCCCTTCACAATTCACTATCAAATTATTAGAAAATTTTACCTTGGATTTAACACTCTCATCGAGATTGATAAATAAACTCTTTTGAAAGGACATATGATTCGAACAACCAGTATCCAAATACCAAGATTCACCAAAAGTCTACAATGATTTCCTCGTGGTCACCATTAACAACACTTCATCCTTCAAGTCTTCCTTTTATGCAACATTTACTTCTTCTTCTTTGCTCCAACCGTCAGAAGCATAATGGTCATACTTGTTACAATTGTAACATTACACATTCTTCTTGCTCACACCAGAGCCAGATGCACCTCTCCATTTTGAGTTTATGCCTCTGCCATCTCTCGATTGTGAAGAGCTCTCTGGTTGTCTTTCTGAGTCTTATCCACCATTATTTTTACCTTTTTCTCTTCCTCGACCTCTCTTGTTCAATTTTCCTCTATTACCTTCATTCTTTTGTTTTGTCAACAACTTATGTTCTGTGTTGGACTTCTCTTCTAATCTCTCATGTAACTGTTATTCGTGAGCCTCCAATGACCCCTGTAATTCATCAATGTTCAACAAATCGAGATCTTTTTACTCTTCGATAACAACTAAAATTATATCAAATCTTGCATCAAGGATCCTCAACACCTTCTCTACCACCATTTGTTCTTTCAAGCTTTCATCACATGACTTCATCAAGTTTGTAATTGACATCAATCTTGAAAAATATTTTTGGATGGTTTCTTGCATCCCTATCTACAACAACTCATATTGTCGATGTAAGGTTTGAAGTCCCACCATCTCCAACCTTTCTACTCTTGCATAACTTTGCGTCAGTATGTCCGCTTCTTTTGTCTTATTTACTAATGAGATCTTCTCAAAATTATTTTCATCGACATATTGATGAATGTAAAACAAAGTTTTATAATCATGTTTCTTCGTATTACGAAACAACACGTTATGCATCGGTGAGATTCTCCGATAAACCATCATATCCATTCAAGACTGTATGCAAGACTTCTTGGAATCCAAAAATAGTTTTCATCTTCACTCACCATTTATCATAGCTATTCAAATTTTTTTTATCGAGCATTTTTCATGTTGTCATGTAACTCAGTTCTTATTATTGTCATTCTTCTTCTTTTTCTCCTCGAATCTTGAAGCTCTTGATACCATATAGTGGAAAAGAGGGTCCAAAAACAATTACAAAGAGTATCTAGAGAAAGACGTACATTGAATATAAATTATATTGAATGTAAAAACAAATTATATAATAACACTACTTGGATCGAAATACTATAGAGACACAGTATTTAAAGTAGTTATTAAGGTTTGTTAGGCTAACTATAACCTAACTGATACAATCATTACAACATTATTATTAAATTATCATCTAACAAATTTGTTGTCAATAAAAGTTATACAAGTTTCGTTTAATTGAGTTCTAGTTCAAGTTTAACAAGCTTTAACATGCAGCTTCAAAAGAATCTATATACTCAACTTCACATGAAGAGAGTTGCAACATTTTGTCTTTTTGAACATAAAAAAATTGGTGCATATAGATATTTAAACAAATATTCAAACGTACTCTTCCTCTTCACTTTATCTCCACACCAATCTAAGCGGAAGAAAATTTTTATAGTAGTTTTAATATGTTCATTTCCTCTTAGGAATAACAAACTATAGTCTAGTGTACCCTTTAGATACTCAATATATGTTTAGCTGCGCTATATGAGATACTCCAGGAACATTCATAAATTTGATGACCATTTGTTTTTTTGAATTCAAAATAACAAGTCATATTCCTGTGTACCTTTTAGGTACCTCATGGCCCACAATGACCCATTACAGTTTTTAATATTATTTATGTAAGAAAACTCTTATTTTATAATAAAATGGTTTTATTAATTAGAAAGTTTAATTGTATTTTTATAGTTTATGTTATATTTAGTATTTCAAAAATTGTTAAGCTAATTTGGTCTTCATATATTTAAATTTTAAGCTAATATAAGGTATATGTTAATTTGTCGTCCTAAGTCAAAATATTAATTTAATGAATCACTTACATATTGAAATAAATTAATATATATTAAGTACATGTTATTATTATGCTTATTATTATTAAAAATAATTTAATCTCTTAATTTTTTTTTAAATGAAACCAACTCTCTCATTATTTATATCTCTTTTATTATATATATATATATATATATATATATATATATATATTTATTAGCTACTCTCCTCCATATTAAACACACATCAAGACATGTTATTTGTTAAAAAAATTGTAACATAAAAAAGAAAAGTTAAAGAAATAGGCTAGATTAAAATTAAAAAATTTGTGTCTTAAATTCAATCAGACTTGTTTTTTCCTAACTTATCTAAATTATCACTTACATAAGTTTAGGTTAAATTAGCACATAAATTTATAAATTTTTTATTTTACAAATAATAATTATTTTTTAAATAATAGTAAAATTAATATTATTTTATTTAAAAAATTTATATATATTTTAAATTAATTTGATAAAAAATTCACTTATTATAAAAATAAATATAAAAATAAGTCTTTAGCATCTACTAATTTAATGATACATTGACTAAGATGAATTATTATTTTAAATTAATAAATTATTAAAAAAAATAAGAATGATAATGAATCTTTTATCTAATAATTTATATATTAAATCTTTATATTTAAAGGAAAAATTAATTTTATTAATATAATTTACATTTTAAAAATATATTTTTTATTTTAAATTTTTATATAATTTTTTTTTAATTAATTATTTTAATATAGACCTATTAATGATTTTTAAAATTTTTAAATCCACAAGTTTTAGTTGGATTGAAGAGTTACATTGAGTTCAGCGATAAATTTTTATTATCCTAACCAATATCCCATGTTTTAAAATCGAATTTATTTTTAGGAAAAGATTTATTGATGGAGGAAAAGAGAATAAAATAAAATAGATAAATAATAATAATAATAATAAAAGAAGAAGTTATTGAGTAGATGTTAGTGAAAAGTGGATTATCTGAGTATCATAACTCTTTATCTTTCAACATGGTCATCATTGTGATTGGAAGGGATTTATGTGCAACAGAAAGAATCATTAACAGTGTATTGAATATCTTTCAACATTATTCAGAAGCTTCCTTGAGCTGCTTTGTGACGTGGGCGAAGTAATAGCCATGCTCTTTCGCATGCATCGACTCCAAGAATATTGGCCCGTCTCCTCTAGCATAAGTTGCTGCACCATATGGAGTTCCACCTCTCACTTCCTGCATATCCCGGAACTCATAGCTGTATGTAAATCCTATTCCAAATGGAACAAATATCATTCCATGATGAACCAGCGGGGTGATACCAGTAAGCCTGTCATACATTTCACAACGAATAAATCATATCTGTACTGAAAATGTAAACATTCGTTACACTTTTTATTTTATCACATAACATGTTAATTTTGATCATTTTTAGTATAGCTATGTTAGAAAGCAGTCATGTTAATTATGATTTCTGATTGGTCTACCATGAACTCTTGTACAACTTTTTTATCAGAAATTACAACAAGGGAGAGGGTCTTACACTGTAATCTCTTGTCCACCACCTTGGGAGCTGGTGCTGGTGATGATTCCAGCAGGTTTGCCTGCAAGCTCTTGTCTTTTACGTAGATTTTCAGTAGAGTCTAGAAAAGCCTTAAACTGAGCAGGCATCATTCCAAATCTTGTTGGGAAGCCAAAGATAAAACCATCAGCCTCAGAGAGGTCATTGGGTTGAATGATTGGTACATTGCTCTTTGGTGGTGCCCTCAACTCATCAAGGTCCGCAGTTGGCAGTGTTTCCGGTACCTGTTTGTTTGTTCAATAAAGAAAAGGAGGCGTATGGTCACACTGAAGGAACAATGATGATGAATCCAAATTTGAAAACCGATTATTATGTTGATAGATCTAAGACAATATTGGTTTTATGCTGTGGAGAAATGGAAAATGCATAGGGTTAGGAACTGCAATAAATGAAACATAAACACATGCCTGCCATAGTTTGGCCTCAACACCTTCTACAGAGTTAACCCCTTCCTCGACGTTCTTTGCTAGTTTCTCTATATGCCCATACATTGAATAGTACCTGTCAAATTAAAACAAGTTTCATACTTTTTTGTAAAATGAAAAGACAGAACATGCTCAATAGTTTACTTTAGAAATGCAAATTACTGGTGACAATACAAAAGTGAGAGGAAATGCAAATTTATCAGTGGATGGTCTTTTTGTGGAGAAAATGTCCCTCCTCTGATATCAAACTTTTCTTATAGTTCTATGTCTCACCTTTTTTTTTTTCCAATTTATCCACGGGGCTCGCAAGTTTGTTCATTGTTGGAACAATCTGCCCATAATTGTTATCAATGTGACAGAAAATCCCCGTTTGTTCAAAATGAATCATTTGTCATCATACCCCAGAGGGTCAGAGTCCAAGAAACTCAAAGAACATAAAAATTTGAAAGATTTTAAATTAAACTAGTAAAGAAACATGCTGAACATGCATCAATCCACGCAAGACAGAAAGAACAAGATACTGAAAATGAATAGAAAAATCCATGCAAGACAGAAAGAACAAGATACTGAAAATGAATAGAAAAATGTGAGCCAGGGATACAGTAACACATCACATGGACACTAGATTCAATGAACCAATGAAGACAAGAAAGGTTTAAAAAGTGCATACACAATGTAAATTTTGACAGCCATTGATGATCCTCCAAGTGCAAGGTTTCTCTGCTTCTCTTTAATTTCAAGACAAATGAATTCAACCGTGTAATTTGAAGATTGTGAAGAAGCGGGCAAAACCAAGGCTCAAACTTTGTATCTGCTTTTCACTTCATAATTACTCTTTTTATTTATACATTTATAGCACGTTTCTCTTTTAATCTTTTATTAATAATATATCTTTTTTAATCTCTTTGTACAGTATTTTTAAAATATTATATTTTTTATATTATTTAAATATATAAATATACAATAATATCATCATTTAAATAATAGATATTTATAAATTATTTAATAATTAATATATAAATGTAATACTTCTCTCAATTTATCTAATAATATATATTAATTAATGTGTAAGAATTTATAAAATATTTCCAGAATTAAGTGTATTTTATAAAAATGTTCATTTTTTATATAATTTTTTTAAATATTTGTACTTTCTTCATTATATTTTAAATATAATGATTAAATAAAATAGAAATCTTAAAATATAATATTTTTATATTTTTAAAGATATTTTAATTTAAAAGAATAATTCAATTTTATAAAAATATACTTTCCTTTAATTATCATCTCTGTATATAAATTATCCGCATAGATTAAAAACAAAAACACATTTCTTTTATTTCTTACCTCTCGTTCTTATCTTCCGTTCTCACAAATAGTCTTATTATTATCTTTAAATTCATAAGTTTACATACCTTATTGAAAGGAAATTTAGATTCAAAATCTTGAAAAAATGTTTACTTTGTAACGAGATATATAAGTGATGAGACCATGTTATTAGTTATAAAGTTTTGTGTTATTATTTTAAATTTTGAGGTTTTTATGATATCTTTTTGATGTAAGATAGCTTATCCTTGATTTACATTTTCATGTTTTTCATTTTTAATTTGAGTTCAACCTTTTTACATATTTTTTTAATAATTCATTAATGATTACCTTGATTGCTACAAAATGATTGTTTGATGTAATATTATTGATAAAATTTTAGTCATTTTTTAATAATTACAGAAAATAAAAAATATAATTGGAAATACGATATTAGAAGTACCAAATCTTACTTGTTAGAAGAAAAAAATTGTATTTTTTTATATTATAAGAATGTTCTTCTGTGTATTCCTCTATTTTTTTTTATATTTTTGTTTTGTATTCTCTATAATTTTGTTTTATCATTTTGCCCCAACTTTCTCCCATGATAAGGGTTTGATGTGAATATTTTGACATTCTTAATGTTATAATGATTTTTTTAATAATAGACTACACTCTAGTGTTCCTCTATTTTTATAATTAAATAACATAAAATAAGATATTTTTAATATTTTGTTTGGGTTTAATCTTCTAAACAATTTTTTTTATCTCTCACAACTTGTGGTTTGATGGGAATATTTTGACATCTATTTCTTAGAAGAGGAAAATGTTTGACTTTATCTATTATGAGACTGCTATTTGATGTTCCTTTATTTCAATAATTAAATAATATAAAAAGAGTTTTTTTTAATATATTTATTTTAGGTTCAATCTTTATATATATATATATATATATATATATATATATATATATACTTTTTATAATTCAAATAATGATTTATCTCTATCATCAAAAAATATTATTTTATATAAATATTTTGACATTTATAAAACTGATTTTTTTAATAATTAAATAAAATAAAAAATTCAAAGTTAAGCAACATCCGAGGAATAAAATATTTATCTTTTTTATAAGAATTTTTTTTCTATTTAAATATTTAAATAATGTATATATATATATATATATATATATATATATTTAAATATTCATGTTTTAGCTCAAATTTTCTTTAAAATGATTGTTTGATATGAGTAATCTGACATTCATAAAACTATAATAATTTTTAATAATTATATCAAATAGAAAATCCAAACACAAAAAATTAATTAATGATTAGAGGAAAATGTTTGTGCATTGGTGGATGTTTATCTATTTCAATAAAATAATATAAAATATTTTAATTTTAGGTTTAACATATTTTATATATATATATATATATATATATATATATATATATATATATATATATTTACTGTATACTTTCAACGTTACAAATTGAAATGAGGGAATTTAAGGGAAAAGAGAATTCAGAGTGAATGAAGTTGTTTAGAAAAGAGAAAGTTGATAAAGAAATGATTAGAGAAAAATCTGCATTGATTTGATAGATTAAAAAAATATTTTAATTGATAAAATTATAAGATTACATTTTTATCTTTATATTAAATATATAATTTAAAATAAAATATAATTAGGATAAATTATATTAAAAATGAAAGATGAGTTATTATTTAAAATAGAAAAGTTAAAAAAAAATTGTTTACCCACTTCATTTTTTTAATTGTTTCACATTAAAATTATTGGACTAGTAATTAAAAAGAATCTTACTATAATTTTTAAAATAATTATTATAGTAGATTTCGTATAAAAATAATTATATAAGGTAAAAAAAGATAAATGAATAAAATATAAAACTATATGAAAATAATAAATTTAGATTCTTATCTATTTATGTATCATTATTTCATCTAGTTTTTCTTGTTATTTTATTTGAAGTGCTAATACACAAATAATGATATTATTCATATTATTATATTATTGATATTTTTTTTTCTGAAATTAAAATCAATATTTACATTATTATTAGTATTAATATCAAGACTGTTAAATATAGGTTTAATGTTGATTATCTAATTTACATATTCTTTTTACTAAAATTTATAGTTATATTATATTTTACAATTATCTTATAAAATTATATCAAATATTTATATATTATATAATATTTTAAATAATTGACAATTATAAAATTAATAATTTATCGTTAATACACTAATAAATAGTATTTTTATTAGTATTAATATATTAATAATATTATTAATACTAAATACATATATAACAAACACAAGTTATTATTTAATAGTAATAATTAAATAAAAGTATAATTTAATATTAATGAAAAATGTAAGAATGAAAAAAATTTATTATCATTATCAGATTATGTCTATTAATAACATTATTAATCCTAAATATATATATATATATATATATATATATATATATATATATATAATATAACTATTATTTAATAATAGTAATTAAAAATAGGTATAATTTAATACCTGAAAAAGACGATTGATTCTCCTCTACTTAGGTGAGAATGGATTTTACCTATTAAAATAATAAATTTAAAAAATTTAAAAATCGTTATAAATAAAATTTGTAATAATTAAAATAATTATTTTATTTATATATGTAAAAAATAATTTGTGACCAAAAAAATAAAATTTTGGTATTTATGCCAAAAAAGAAAAATAATTTTTAACAATTAAAAATCGTCAAAAAATATATTCTAAATTTATTAATTTAACATTTTGTTTCACTTTAAAACTGTTACGGATTTCACTTTTATTTTATTTTTATGATTACTTTTTATATTTTAACAATTAAAAACTGTTACAAAATATAAAATCTTTTATAATTATTTAAAATTTATTGAAGATTTAAGAAATTACTAAAAATGATTTAACTACAATTTTTTAATTATTTTATTAATAACCCAAATTTTAATTAATGAATTAATTTTTTAATAATTTTATAATTAATAATTAAAATACCTATTTTTATTTAGAATTATTTTAAAATATTATGATAATTATAATAATAATTTGTCAAAATGATTAGTTAAATATTATTCAAGTAAGATAGAATAAAATCTTATCTTAAAAAAATGCAACATATTAATGTGAAATTTTATGAAAATTACTATCAAATGAATATTTATTCTCTTTGTAATGTTGATATATTTCATTTATTCTTTTCATCATATGAATCAAAATCCTATCATTTTAGCATAATTAAAAAGTATATACAAAATATTAAACCTCGTACTAAAAATTAACAATATAATTCTATTTAGTGCAAAATATGAAATACGTATATATAATGTTAAACTTTATGAAATTATTATCTAATAAAAATCTTTTTGTGATGATGATATATCTTATCCACTCTCTTCATCTTATAATATAAATATCATATTATGTAAGTATAATTAGATATTATATACAAGATATTGAACTTCATACAAGTATTAAATAATATAATTTTATTTAAAAAAAATATAAAATACTTACAACTATATTACTTATATTACCAAACATGACACCCAACTCGGGAGGAGTGTATCCTTCCTTCATTTGGATATATGCAAACATGACACTTTTTAACGTTTTAACATTTATCTTTAGAAGTTGCTAATTTTTTTCTTAAATGAATAACTTCTTCTTTCAATTAAGAGTTTCCACTTGAATCAAAATTTAAGAAATTGCATCCTACACTACTAAATCTTGTGGTAGATTGAAATGCAATACTATGAAAGTCTCCTAGTCTCAGACAATGTACACGTCCAGGATGATCATTTTCCAACACTTTACTAATGCAATCATTAACTGAAATTTCTATAAAATTGACACTTTGACTCATTTCTTGTATTATTTTCTCTTATAAATAAAATAAATACAATTTATTGATATCCATATTAATATTTGCAAGTTTTTTAACAATACAAAATAGTATGTTCAAAAAGTCAATAAAAAAAAAACTTGATTGAGAACTATTATGCATGGAAGTGGCGAGAGAAAAGAACACGTAAAGAACAAGAATGAATTTCTCATTAACTAATGTATGCATAGAGGACATTATTTATATAAGAAGAAAGATCAAAGGATCAACAAAATGAGCTAACAAACTTTAACTGAAATAACAAGTTGTAACAGTATAATACTCCCCCTCAAGATGGAGTGAATATGTTTAGAACACCCATCTTGCCAATTAGAGAATGAAATTGCTGCTGAGGAAGAGGCTTGGTGAAGACATCAGCCAATTGGTGTTTGGAAGGAACATGAACGAGTTTCAATGCACCAGAATTGACTTTCTCTCTAACAAAATGACAATCTATTTCTATATGCTTTGTTGCGCTCATGGAATGTGGGATTGGTAGCAATGTGAATCGCAGCTTGATTGTCACAAAATACTAAAGATGGCTTAGGAGCAATGCCAAAATCCATTAATAAATTTTGCAACCAGGTTAATTCACTTGCCAAAGCAGCCAAGGATCGGTACTCAGCTTCTGCAAAAGATCTACTAATAGTTGTTTGCTTCTTGGACTTCCAAGAGATGAGGGAATCACCAAGAAAAACACAGAAACCATAAATAGATTTTCTAGTATCAATGTAGGTAGGCCAATCAGCATCTGCATAGGCTTGTAAGTTTAACCTTGAATTGGTAGAAAAAAAAAATCAAACCCTGTCTAGGAGTGCCTTTTAGATAGCGAAGTAAGTAATGAGCAGCATGGAGGTGAGGCTCTCTTGGCTGAGATAGAAATTGACTTAGTTTGTGGACAACATAGCTTATGTCAGGCATGGAAATTGTGAAATAAAGTAATATGCTAATTAACCTTTTGAAAACGCTACTGTCAGGTAAAAGAGAACCATCAGTCTGATTAAGTTTGAGGTTGGCTTCCCTGGGAACAAGAGCAGGTTTGCAATCAAGGAAATCAATATCTTCTAACAGAGACAGGGTGTGCATAGAAAAATTCATTGCTTGGATCTGGCAATTTCCAGACCTAAGAAATAATTGAGGCTACGAAGATCATTGAGTTTAAACACCTCTTTCAATTGAGTTTTAGTCTGCTCAATCAAAGTTGAAGAGGGTCCAACTATCATAATGTCATCAACATACACCAATAAAGCCACAAATTTAGATTGAGATCCTTTAGTGAAAAAGGAGTAATTATTTTTAGACTGATTGAAACCAAGTTGTAGTAAAAGGGAAGCAAGTTTATTAAACCACTGTCTAGAGGCTTGTCTATGGGCATAAATTTATTTATGCATCTTGCATACCATTTTCTCCCCTGACTAGAAGAATTATACTGAATTAGATTCCCTTGAGGAAGATCCATGTAAATTTCTTCAAAAAGGTCACCATTTAAAAATGCATTATTTATGTCCAATTGAGCCAATGACCAACCATGTATAGTTGCCAAAGACAAGAGTAGTCTTATGGAGGTGAGCTTGACAACAGGTGAATAAGTTTCATTGAAGTCCAAACCAGCTTGTTGAGTGAAACCCTTTGCCACAAGCCTAGCCTTATATTTATCTACACTGCCATCAACCTTGTATTTGACTTTGTATACCCATTTACAACCAACACTATGTTTTCCAGCAGGCAAAGGAACCAAACTCCTAGTGTTATTTGGTTTCATGGCTTGTAATTCTTCTAGCATTGTTGTCTTCCAATGAGAGAATTTGGAAGCTTGATGATAGAATTGAGGTTCATACTCAGCAGATATATTGCAAATTAAGGATTGATAATGAGGCTTCAATTTATGATATGAAATGAAATTGGTAATATGATGAGGGGAAGAGGAGTTAACATTGTAACAATGATAATCTTGTAGGTGTGAGGGAGGTTTATGGATTCTAGTAGACTTTTTGACAAGTAGGGATGACATTTAAACTTGTACCCGTGGGTACCGACTCGTTTCCGTCCCGAGTTTGACGAGAAAAAATCGAGTTGACCGAGGGACGGTGATGGGTAATGCAATCCCCACCGTGACTTTATATTTAAATTTAAATTTTAAAATATTAATATTTTAAAAGTATTTCTTTTTCTTTTTCTATTATATATAAGATCATTTTTTTATATTTTACCAATTTTTCTTCTACCCACTTTTTAATTATTTTGTCTTTTTTAATATTTTATATCAATTAGTTTATTACATTATTCACTTTTTCTTACCTTTTAATTTTTAACAATTTCTTAATCTCTCCAATCAATTTTTTTTAATCTTTTCAACTAATTTGATGAACACAAAGTTAATTTTTTTCTTTATCTTTTCTTAAATATTTTACATAAATCTTAGTAGTAACAAATATTATTTTATTTATAATTTATATTTATTAAGTTTTATTATGTCATATTTTTCGGATCTTATTATTCTTATTTGTCATATATCAAATTTTATCTTACTAAAATCATTATATTTTAAAGGATTAAAAAAATTGATAATTTAAACTTTTATTACTTCGAACTAACTAAATAAGAATTAAATTATTAAAAATTTTCTTATAAACTATATATTTCATATTTTTAAATGACACTTAAAAATAAATTAACTTTTATATATATATATATATATATATATATATATATAATCAAATGTTTGAATACGGTATAATAATAATAATAATAATAATAATAATAATGTTATAAGTATTCAAATATTTGAATACAGTGTTATAATAATAATAATAATAATAATAATAATGTTATAAATATTATATATATATAATGATTAAATATTTCTTTTACATAATATAAATATAATAAATTAAAACATATATTTAATTAATAATAACTATAGATCGTAAAATTATAAATATTTATTTATATATAGGGGTGAGAAACCCGAAATCCGACGGGGACAGGGATGAAGACTTAATTTTTAGCCTCAATGGGGATCGGGGCGGGGGCAATTAAAAAAAGTCCGGGGCGAGGATCGGTGAGGCAAAACCCGCCCCGTCCCGTTGCCATGCCTACTGACAAGTTGGGATGAGGGAGCAACTAAGTCAGAATTGTTGTTCTGGTCATTGTTGGAAATATTAGTAGGTTGGAAGGTAATATATGGATCATCAAAGAAGGTGGGAATGACAACCTCATTGTATGGTGGGAACTCTTGTGATCGCCATTGGGTTTGGTGAAAAGGAAAATTTGCCTCATGAAAAACAACATCTCTTGATATGAAGAATTTATTAGTGACTAAATTGTATAGTCTGTATCCTTTGTAACCTTGAGAATATCCAACAAAAACTGAAGGATTGGCTTTTGGAGTGAATTTATCCCTTTGAGAGGAAATAGTTGATGCATAGCAGAGACAACCAAAAACTCTCATGGCTGAGTAATTTGGTTGTTTTTGATACAATAATTCAAAAGGAGGTTGTAGCTTCAATACCTTGGATAGAATTCTGTTAATGATAAAGGCAACAGTCAAAACACAATCACCCCAGAAAGATAAAGGAACCTGAGACTGAAACATCAAAGACCTTGCAACATTCAAAAGGTGTTGATGTTTTCTTTCTACAACTGAGTTTTGTTGTGGCCGTTTTGGACAAGAAAACTGATGAGTAACTCCTTTAGATTGCAAAAAATCAGTGAGAGCAAGCTCCTTTGCATTATTAGATCTAATGCATTTGATTTTAATACCAAATTAAGTGTCAACAAAAGCAAAAAAATCCATGATTATCTTGTTTGCTTCTGACTTTTGCTACATTAAAAACAACCATGTATATCATGTATGATCATCTACCAGAGTCAAGAAGTATCCTTTGTCATTATGTGTTTGCTCATGGTAAGGACCCCATGTGTCAATGTGAACCAAATCAAAAGCATGAGAAGAGATATGATTGTTAGAAACAAAACTCAATTTATGTTGTTTAGCTAATGGACAGATATGACAAATGGAACAAGGAATTTTAGAAGAAACAAGTTTGTATTTATTATTGAGTGAAACAAAAGAATCATGTGACAAATGACCAAGTTTGTGATACCAAACACAATGTGATACAGAATTACAAACAGGTTTAACAAGATTTGGTTCAATGTTGAGAAAATATAGACCATTTTGGGCTTCACCCTTCCCAATCATCATTAAAGTTTGCTTGTCCTGAATAATGAAGGAATTGTCAAAAAAAGTGATATTATAAGTGTGTACAGACAAAAGAGCACTCAAAGAAATAAGATTAAAAGTAAAAGAGGGAATGTACAAAACATTTGATAAGAACAAATGTGAAGATAATTGGATGTTGTCTATGCCTTGAATAGGAATTTTTTATCCATTAGGAAGAGTAACAAACGAGTTGGATAAAACAGAAAGTGAATCAAACATTTTGAAAGAAACAAATATGATTTGATGCACCAGAATCCAATAGCCAATAGGAAGAAGATGAAAGAACAGTGGATTTAGCAATAGACAGGGCAATACTTGAAGTGAAGGCTAATTCTTCAGGGGTATTATTTGAAGTAGAAGGAGTTGTTAATTGGGAGGATAGGATGTGAATTAATTGTTGACACTGGGAGGCTGAAAGCTGATTGGTAATGTTAAATTCGGAAACTTGAGCAACCACATTTTGACCTTTATATTTGTTCTTGAATCTGGGAGGATAACCATGAAGTTTGAAACATTTGTCGATGGTGTGACCAAGAACTCCACAGTGGCTTCATAAAGGGCGATCCTTCTTGCCAGGCTTAAAGGACTTTACAAGAACCTTGACAACAAAGGCATGTGGAGATTCAACAATAGAGGTTGAAGGCATCCCAATTTCTCTCTGTTTTTCTTCTTGACTGACAAGGGAGAAAACATTACTGATAGGAGGTATAGGATCCATGAGCAAAATCTGACTACGGATATGAGAAAATGAATCATTGAGTCCCATAAAAAAGGACATAGCATGCTCAGTAGCAAAATTTTCAAGAAGGGGACGAATTTCTCCACAAGAGCAACTGCAGACAGGTTTGAAAGCAGTCAATTCTTCCCATACTGACTGAAGCTTGGTGTAGTATTAGCTAACAAAATCTTGACCCTATGAAAGAAGGACCAATTCCTTGCGAAGCTGTAAAATCCTGGGACCATTTTTCTATTGAAAACGAATCTTTAAATCTTGCCAAATTTTAGAGGCCAATCGAAAATACAAGATACTGGCAACAATGTCTTTGGAAACTAAATTATACAACCAAGAAATTACAACATTATTGTAGTGAAACCAAACAGCAAGGTTAGGATCATCTGCGGTAGGCTGAGGGAGAGAACTATCAATAAAACCAAGCTTGTTCTTGACAGAAAGGGCAATGATCATTGCACAGCTCCAAGTATTGTAGTTAGAACCAGTGAGAGATTAAGAAACAAGGCTGAGGCCAGGACCATCTGAATGGTGAAAGAAGAGAGGGTTTGAAGCGTCCTCCATTATGAGAAGAGGAGAAGAGAATGCAAAAGAAAATTGCTCTGATACCATATTATGCATGGAAGTGGCAGAGAAAAGAATACAAAAAGAACAAGAATGAATTTCTCATTAACTATGTACGCATAGAGGACATTATTTATACAAGAAGAAATATCAAAGGATTAACAGAACGAGCTAACAAACTCTAACTGAAATAATAAGTTGTAATAGTATAATAAGAACAATCACCTAAATCTCAAAATTAGAAAGTCATTCAAGACTACAAAAGAAGTTAAATTTTGATGAAAATATAGACCACATGAGCTGACATGGTTGTAAGCTTGCAATGTTCCAATATGAATCTCCAAATAGTTTCCAAATTTTGAGCAATAACTTTTTCTTTTCTTTTTCATCCAAAATCTTAACATCGGGTTACGTATTCTCTATAATAGTCTTCACACATGCAAAATAATCCCCCACATCTAAATCATCTCTTTCATTTTCTTTTTTCTTTTCAAATCTGATTTGTTTTATACCATCTCTTTTCTTTTTTTTTCTTTTTTTTTCATCAAAGATTGGCAATGAGAGTAATTTCTTATACTTCAATTCCATAAATAAAAAACAAAAAGTCTTAATGATCCATCAAATGTTTAAACAAGAACTAGAATATTTAGATCAATATCAACAAGAATCCTAACAAATTTTCAAGTGATCATCTCTCAAAGCAATAAGAATAATAATACCTCCAGCAATAGCAAATACAATTTTCAGAGTCAAATACTCAGACAATCCAAGTACTGTCATCCAAAAAAATTGCATTATTATAACCCTGTAAGAACTCCAAAAAAATATCAGATATTAAACAAGAGATGGAGAAAACATTGCATTGGCTAGTTCCAATTGCTACAAACACAGCCAAGTAAGATGCCTGGCTCCGTACTATCTGTTTCAGAATTTTGCTGTTTTTCTTTTCTTTGACAAATAAGAAAATTTCTTTTTGCACCAATGCATTTACTTTCTATATGAATTAAGTGTTTGTTCTTTTGATTGATTACTCAAAAATTGATTCAGAGCACATTATGGTTTTGGTTGGGTAGGGGAGTGGGCAAGCACTAGGTAAGCAACCTTCTATTTCTATTAATAAAATGAAACTTGATGTTTTACTGTTTCCTCTTTTTTCTTCTTTATTTTTATGCTCCTCTATTTTTTCAAATTCTTGTTTGCTTCTTGCAGCTCTGAGCTGAATAAGAAGACCATGAAGGCTGAAGTGATGAGGATTGAAACACTTCACCATGCTGATAAAGAAGTAGAAAATTATATTCTCAAACTTCTCCCATGGCTTCACCGCTTGGCCATCAAAAGTAAATCCGGTATTGATACAGGAGAAATGAGATATACCTTAAAGTCCCATGTCAACACTACCCCACAAACTGAAAATCAACAATCTACAAAAGCCTTACCACCATTGTTAACAAGTGACGAACAACAAATATTGCAAGATGTTAGTAATACAATTCGTAGAAGAGGGATCAGTAAAAGCTTGGACTTTGACAGTGTGAAAGATTGGATTGACAGATAATGGAAGACTTACCAAGAGTAGCAGTTATTCATCAACAAGTAAAACACAAGGAATTTTCTTTTAATAGAATTTTGTTTAAGCTTCCTATTATTGATTTTGTTATCGACAAAAAGAGAGCACTGGATGTGATTGACAGACTAGATGCGGACATATAATATGCAACTATGTTGAAAAGGAAAAGGTAGTAGCAATACATGGATACAAGAATGAAACTTGTTTGTGTAGATATATAACAATACTCATGCTGCAAGTGTTGAATGCCAAATTTGGCTGCATTTTTGGCACCCTAGACTCCACAAGATGATGTAGATATGGAATGAAAGAAATTCTTTGAGTTGAGTTGAGTTGAGATATAATCATTCTTACTTGTACCAATGTGATTGAAGTGGAGCAAAGTGGATTATGTTTTTGTTCTGTTATTGAGTGTATAGACAGTGAGGATATGGTACTTATGATTGGTTTTCATTACATGTATAATTGTTGGTTTGGTTACCTTGCCTATATGCCTATTCACACACCCCAACATTGGTGTTGCCATGGAGATATAAAATAATGGGAAAAAAAGTATTGGTATACATTTGCATTTTGACGGCATTAATAAAAATAGATTGAATAGTAAAGAAAGAAATGCCAATTAGATAAAGAAGCACTCTTTCTTGTTTGGTCTTCTTGATAGAGGTGGAGAAATAACTAAAGCAAAAATATTTTTTTATGATCCAAATAATTAAATAACTCAAAATTACATTAATTAATATTATCTAATATTATTTTGAATTATTTATTTGATTATTTGGATTGTGAAAGAAATCTGGCATGCAAAAACATGTTGTAACAGGCGTGCAAGCGTAGGAGTTTCTCATAAATTTTTATACTTAAGATCATTCCCCATTAAGAGAGTGATTATGAGTTTATAAGATATAAACATAAGGAAAGACATTGAAGTGGACAAAATAGAGGTGTCAATAAAGCTAAACCACAACAGCCAAAAAGACTATTTGGAGATTGGAACTCAAACTAATACAATAACCTTTGCTTAAAGGCATGAGTTCAATTCTAATAATCTTGGTAAATCAGATATAAACAAAATGTCAATAATCAATACAATGATGAATCTTGACCATTGATTTTGGAGAAACAGATCATATATTATTAATAAATAATAAATAAATATAATAGGATGAAAGAAAATGAAAGGGTAAGAGGATAAAATTATAAATGTATAAGTAAATATATTAAATAATCATTAAGTTTTGGGGAGACAAAATCATAAATTATAAGAGAGTTATAATGAGAGACTCGAGATGATAAAATTGTATATATAAAAATAAATATATTAAATGATTATTAAGTTTGGGGGCCAAAATCATAAATTACAGGAGAGTTACAAAACTTTGAGGGGACACAACCCCTAGGTTATATCAATTGAGATAAACTAACTAAGCTTGTCATGAACCCTCTTATGATTAAGGAAAACGATTCTTTGACAACCGAAAACAAACAACTGTTAGACAACCGGGGCTAAAAAGAAATTAATTAAAAATAAGGGTTTGATTAGTAAAATTGTATGGGTTCAGATATGTAATATTGTAAAAATGGGGGATGTTATAGAAGAATTGAAGGGGTCGTTCTTCCTGACTTCCAGGCTCCTGCCTTTCCATGAGTTTGTAGAGCAAAGACGGGGCAGTGAGTGCCACCTAAAGATCCGAAAGTCAAATCGATACCCAGCTGCGTCACACCAAGGGCATAGACGAGAGCAGAGTAAGCGCCCAAGCAGCCAACAGCATAAAAAGTTATCGCTCCTTTCGTTTGGTTTCCCAGTAGTAGTCCCCGCCAAGAGTGAATAAGAAAGCTCTTGGCGCCTTTGTACGAGCTCATATGAGAAAAAGTAACTCAAGGGTACACTTTTCTCCTTCCAGGATTTGCAGGAGTTTACTTTCGTTTGGTAAAGGTTCAACTGTCACTGTCGCTCAAGCGATTACATAGTCGCTCGAGCGCGAGGAGACCTTAGATAGCGGTTGGCAAAATAACCGCTATAATAAATGTAGTTCAGATAGCGGTTGGGCAAATAACCGCTATCTAAAGTCATAATGTATACTTCAAATAGCGGTTGGCCAATTAACCGCTATCTAAAGTCATATATATAAAACTGATCGATTATAATTGGGTAATAATCGATCATAATGCATAGTTCAGATAGCGGTTGGCCAAATAACCGCTATCTAAAGTCATATATGTCAATCTGATCGATTATAATTGGATAATAATCGATCATAATGTATAGTTTAGATAGCGGTTGGCCAAATAACCGCTATCTAAATGTTAGAAAAAGCGTCTTCTTCTTTGTTACATTCATTTTCGCTTTTCACATTCGCGCTCTTCCTCACTCGACTTCTTCTCCCTCGACTTAGGGTAAAATTTCTCCATCTCGCTCTTGACGGCGCTCGACTTCCTGTCGCTTGGCTTCGTTCGTTGATTTATTAGTTGATATGAAATTATTGTGACTGATGACATTTTATTATGTAATAGATCTGGGCAGTGGAGCACCTGTCTTTGCCTACTGATCCACCACGAAAGATTTGTTTTCCGCGTTTTGTTGAATGGCCTAAAGTGAACATTCGAAGGTCCAAAATAGAACGTGTATTCATCTCAAACAATGTAAGAAATTTTGTGTACAACATATATAAATTTTCCTTAAAAATGTGGACTTATTATATTATGTTCCTAACATATAAAGTTTTCCTTTATATGTTAGATTGTATGGGATTGGGCACTGTCTGTGGATGATCAGACAATGAAAGTTGTGCAAGAAGCTTTGACGCATTCACAAATTGAGAATACGGACATACCTTCCTCCAGTGGTGCGTCATGTGACTTGCAACAACTTTTATCGGACCAGCGCATATGGAGATCTAAAACAGAAGAAAATCAATTGTGCAGATATGATTGTGGATTGTTTGTTTTAAAATATATAGAGTTGTGGGATGGTGTGAGCAAAGTGAATGGGAGAAGCATGCCTCATTACACATCGGTAAACATTAAAGTCATTGTATTATTGTTTTGTTTTTTATTACTATGAATACAATTTATTATGACATTCTTCATATTGTACAGGAGCAAGTTCAGAAATTTCGAGAAGAATATGTATGCAGATGGGTACTTCATCCTGAAAATCTCCATCGACAAGTCATGGTTACTGAATCAGGAGTTAACATCCTCATGTAGGAGTAGAAATTTAGATATTGTATTTGATTCTTTGTTCATCTTCATTGATGAATGTTGTACAGTCTAATCATATGTAATATAACTGTTAAGTTGGTTATGGATCATTTAAATGTTAAATATTATGACATTATAAATATTGTCTACAAAGTACATGTAATTAGTACCAGATTTATATGTTACGAACATATGAAATGAGGATGCTCCTCTATAGTATTAACTGTTAAAGGGCATGTTGGATTGGCTGATAAGGGTAGAACTATCCTCATACCACATGCTTGGATGATATATGGAGCATGGCCATCACCCACAAAATGGTCATTAATTTCCATTTGAATTTCTGATGGCAAGATGTTGATATTGAATATAAAAGAAGAAATTCAGATTAAAAGAACAAGGGAAGCGAACAATATAAACTAGCATATAGAAATTGTACAAGTGACAAGATTTATTGTAGGAAAGATGTATAGGTTTACGTTGTAAACAAATTGTACAAGTGACAAGATTCATGCTTAATAGTTGTAAAGAAAGCGTCCAACACAGGTAGCCAAAACGAAACGTTAAACGCAGTTAGCCAAACAATATAACATGGATCACCACATATTAGATACACTTGTCGCTTGAGCGAGATTACAACCAATGACTTTGTCGCTTGAGCGAGATGACACCCAATGTCGAAACGTCAAAAGCAGTTAGCCCAATAATTTAAGTTGGTTCACCACATATTAGAATCACTTTTCGCTCAAGCGAGTACAGAGTCGCTTGAGCGAGACAGCACCCGAGAGTCCCCATTGTTTGAAGGATTATTCGCTCAAGCGATAACTTTGTCGCTTGAGCGAGATTACAACCAATGACTAAACGTCAAACGCAGTTAGCCCAATAATTTAAGTTGGTTCACCACATATTGGAACCACTTTTCGCTCAAGCGAGTACAGAGTCGCTTGAGCGAGACAGAACCCGAGAGTCCCCATTGTTTGAAGTATTACTCGCTCAAGCGATAACATTGTCGCTTGAGCGAGATTACAACCAATGACGAAACGTCAAACGCAGTTAGCCCAATAATTTAAGCTGGTTCACCACATATTAGAATCACTTTTCGCTCAAGCGAGTACAGCGTCGCCTGAGCGAGACAGAACCCGAGAGTCCCCATTGTTAGAAGGATTATTCGCTCAAGCGATAACATTGTCGCTTGAGCGAGATTACAACCAATGACGAAACGTCAAACGCAGTTAGCCTAATAATTTAAGTTGGTTCACCACATATTAGAATCACTTTTCGCTCAAGCGAGTACAGAGTCGCTTGAGCGAATATTGAACCACATACCACACACCTTAGATAGCGGTTACTGAGAACCGCTTTTTAAAAGATATATTAGATAGCGGTTTGCTGTTAACCGCTCTCTAACGAAAGTTTATATGTCAAAGTGATCGACTATATTTGCCTATTAATCGATCATAATGTTCGATAACCGATTATATTTGAGAATGATCGATTATAGGTGGAGATCAAAGTGATCTCTCGCCGGCGTTCGTGCTTTCCCGGCTCTGGTCCGTCTATGTTTAAGTTTGGTGTCTGTTCATTTGGTGTAGGGTTTAATATGGTTGGTGATTTGGGCTTTGAATTTTAATTTGATGGTTCAAGTACCCACTTCAAGTGCCCAAGCTGTGACCACGAAGGAGGTGATAGCCCCAAACTGTGAAGGCGAGGGTCCCCTTTGGTTAAGGTTCCAGCGCTGAAGCGATGTCATCCTCGCTTGAGCGACTGGTGAACCATAGACGAAACGTCCTACGCAGTTAGCCATCTAATAAATCTTGGTTCACCACATATAAGAGTCAATTTTCGCTCAAGCGATTACAGAGTCGCTTGAGCGCGACTGAACCCGAAGCGACCTTACATAGCGGTTAATAGGAACCGCTTTTAAAAATATGTATTAGATAGCGGTTAAACGTTAACCGATGTCTAAGGTCTGGGAATAATCGACTATAAGCTATAATAATCGATCATATTCGCTCATTTTGTAAAGTCGCTCAAGCGAATGTATCATCGCCCGAGCAAAGCCACCTGCTAGAATGGGGATTCTCGGGTTGTTTTTCGCTTGAGCGACTATAGGCTCGCTCAAGCGACATTTGATTGACTTTGCAGAGCGGTTAATATTTTAACCGCTCTTAAAAGTAAACATATAATAGCGGGTCCATGTTAACCGGTATCTAAAATATACTTTTAATAACGGTTGTATGTAGAACCGCTCTGTTTAGTAGGTTTACATAGCGGTTTCTAGAACCGCTATCTAAAGTCCCAATTTAAAAAAAAATTTGTTTAATATTTGGTTTGCTTATTTGGTCAAAAAACTAGGTTTGCTTTAAAATTATCTAAATTCCCAATTTAATGTCTCAGAACTATTTTAATATTATTGGTTTGTTATATACTGAAATGTCTACAATTAGGTTTGTTTTTTTTTAAGGTAGTTTGCTGTTATCATGCAATGTGATTTTTATTACATGTCTTTCATTGGACGTAATATAGAACGGATGATTGTTACGTAAATGTATGGACCATCAACTGCTTCTAAATGCATTGAAGAAATTAAAATTGGTGTTACATTGTTATATTTACATCCACAACTCTTACAAGATCAGATTGTATAGTCTACACTACTGTTGCACGTCTATGTCCTATCATATATACTCTAACAAAATCAGAATGTATAGTCTACACTGCTGTTGCACGTCTATGTCCTATCATATATACTCTAACAAAATTAGAATGTATAGTCTACACTACTGATGACGTTATCCAGTCAACAAGACATTGAATCAAAAAAAGCCCTCGTCAATCAACATTGTTATATTGTTAACATGTGCAGATGAAAGTCCTGGCAACGTCACTAAGTTAGTTGTGGTCTAAATAACACTGCAAAATTCTATGTTGTAGATATTAACACTTATGTCCTGCAAGTTGAAGAAGAAATCATTAGTATATATCAACGTCATGCAATTCTAAACTAATGCAATATTCATTGTTGACAAAATATTTCATTAAAAAAACAATGTTTCCAAACCATTTAGTTGAGGAAGACAATTGTGTGCCGTCAACATTACTGTCAAGTGATGTCAACAACGACACAAAACCAGTGGTACCCAATGTTGATGGCTGAAAAGGGCAACAATTACATGAGTTTTGACAAATGCCTTTACTGCCATTTTACATAACATAAACTGCATAAACAGTATATCAATCCCACAAATAAATTCAAATGAATTGCATTCACTTTACTGCCATTCAATTGAACAATCACTATAACATGATATACCATAGTCCTTCCTTTAATACAACTGTTATCCGTGCAGGACATGAATTTGTTTTGGTGGGTTGGGTTCTAATTTCAGTAGGTGTAGCAGAAACATACTTACCAGCCCTTGCACACACCAACATGAAGTACCGCAATTGGTTATCGGGCCCCTTCTTTGAACTCCTTGTTTTGATGCCAAATCCTTTTTGTATGGCATATTGTCGATAAAATGATTTAACTGCATCTGCAGTTTCAAAGAACATTCCTACACATGGAGCGTAACCGTCAGTATTCTGTTGTAGTCCCGACATCTGCGTCAGGAGATCCTTCATCATGGCCAACCAACACTTCTTCTTCATGTAAACTTGTGGCATCTCGCATTATCGGGTATTTTATAATGTACACCTATCATTTCTTGGTCTACACCTTTGAGAGGACCATCACATTGTTGTACATCCGCATCACTACCTATGTCATCATACACGGCCAAAATGCCTTCATTGACGACTACATCTCTCGTTTTTATTTATATCTCCCATGCTAGATAAACGATGAAGGATACAATTCCTACCACTGCCAACAATATAATAGCAAGTTATATAAGTTCGGAACTTGGAGACGAAAATAGTCAATGTAAATGTTCAATCGTTTATCTACCCAAAAAACACAATTTTAGATCACAATGTAGACAAACTCTAAACGCTAAACCCTAAAAATATATAATGCACTAACTCCCAATAAGCGCGGCCTACAACAACAATGGCGAATGGAGACTGGAAAGCGAACTTGGCGACACACAAATATATTACAATGTAATATGCTTCAATGTGAGCAAGAGAATCAGAAAGATTGAAAATACAAAGAACGTACCTGAAGCTTAATAGAAGACGCAGAGAGCGAGAATGAGAGCGCAGAGAGCGAGAATGAGAGCGAGAATGAGAGCGCAGAGAGCGAGAATGAGAGCGCAGAGAGCGAGAATGAGAGCGCAGAGAGCGAGAATGAGAGCGGCAAAAAAACGCAGTGAGAAAGAGCGCGAGGTTGAAGAAAGTAGGAGGGAAGGATGAAAAAGAAAGTGACTTTAGATAGCGGTTACTTCTGAACCGCTAACAAAAATATACTTTATTCAGCGGTTCAGAACTAACCGCTAACAAAAACATACTTTAGTTAGCGGTTCACTCAGAAACCGCTATATTATATGCTTTTTTAAAAGCGGTTCTTATTAACCGCTATCTAAAGTATCGTCGCTCAAGCGAAATTTACATCGCTCGAGCGACGCTACCTGCCCAAAATACTGTGCATTTAATATTTTTTATTCGGTAACACTGTGCATTTAATATTTTTTTATTCAGTTGTCGAATGGATGTTTAAACTCAGGTGTCAAAATATCAGCACTCTATGATTAATGGCAAGTTACTCTTTCAATGTGCATTCATTGAGAAACTGTTATGATCTGTTCCTGCATAAAGACAAACCGTTGCCATAAACATTTGGTATGGGTAACCTATCATGGACCTAAAATGGCCATACACCCATATGGAATATTATCATATTGATAGCAACATCATTCATTGTCCTAACATAAATGAAACAACACTTGTTAAACCTTCGTTATGAATTTTGTCATAGAACTAGTCATGTTGAACTTTGTTTTGGTGCCCCTGGGAATGTGGCATCTCCAGTAATGAGAAATTTGTACTATATGTTTAAGACATTTTGAAACAGTACAGAGACTGATGTTCACTGAAACAATATAGATACTGATATTCTATTTAATCAATACAGATTATTATATAACAATAGGGTTCAAACATCAAATATGAAATTGGCTTGGTCTACCGTCTACACCTTCATAACTTGGAGCAATAAAGAGTAGCAGAGCATAATAAAAAAAGGAAATGGTTAGAGGAAAAAAAATCCAGGGAGCAGAGAGTAAAGAATGTCAGGACAAAGGTTTGTACCACATGCATGCCTTCACCGCACGTAATCCTTCAATAAAACATTCTCCTTCTTTTGTCTCACACTTTTTCTTCTATTATCATATGGTTGATTGATCTCCACGTGTCCATTTGCTCTAACAGACTTTTTGTTTTTATCCAGCACATGGTCATTTGACGTGCACGTTACAATACTCCCTCCATTGAAAACAACCTTGTCCTCAAGGTTGAAATATGGAAAACTCTTCTTAATCTCAGTAGCATCTTCCCAAGTAGCTGCTGACTCATCCAATGAATTCCATTGTACCAACACCTGTTGAACTAGGCTTGCATTTCGTAGAATCGTACGCTGATCCAAAATCTTTAAAGGTTGAACCAAGGGACCCAATTCAGTATTTGTTAAAGGTAAAGGTACAAATTGTTGTGAAGGAGTACCTACAAATTTCTTAAGTAAAGAAAAGTGGAAAACCGGATGAATAGTATCTGGTAGTTTCAATTTATAAGCCACTTTTCCAATTTTTCCCAGAACCTCAAAGGGTCCAAAATAGCGCATGCTTAACTTTTGTGTTTTCCTTAAAGTAATTGAGTGTTGTCTATAAGGTTGTAGTTTGAGCAGCACCAAGTCGCCTACTTCAAACTGTATATCCCTTCTTCTTTTGTCAGCTTGTATTTTCATATATTGTTGTGCCTTCAGCAAATTCCCTTTCAGTTATTGCAAAATCGCGTCACGTTCACATAGTTGTTTTTGAATAGCCACCGGATCTAAGGGACTGATTTCATAACGCACGACAGCAGGTTGATCCTTGGCATACAAAGCTTTGAATGGAGACATTTCAATGCTTTGATGAAAAGTTGAGTTATACTAATACTGGGCCCATGGCAATATGGTAAACCAACCTTTTGGGTTATCAAACACAAAAAAACGTAGATACATCTCTAGAGTCTTGTTCAATACCTCTATTTGGCCATCAGACTGCGGGTGATATAAAAAGCTCATTGCAAGTGTTGTTCCTTGAGCTTTGAACAAGTGCTGCCAAAAAGAATTGACGAAAAACCTTGTCACAATCAGAAATAATGGATCGTGGAACACCATACAACTTTACAATATTATTAATAAAAGACTCAGCGACAATCTTGCTTGTATACTCAACCTTTAAGGGAATAAAGTGCCCAAATTTTGATAACCTATCCACTACTACCATGATAGTAGAATAACCATGTGATGGTGGCAAATTTGTGATAAAATCCATAGAAATATCGTCCCACACATGTTTTGGTATTGGTAATGGCTAAAGTAAACCTGCCGGTAGGGCTTGTTCCACCTTTGCTTGTTAACAAATTTGACACTCACGCACAAATCAACGAATGCTTTGTCTCATACCGGGCCAGAAAAATTGAGGAGCTATTCGAGCCATAGTCTTTGAAACTCCTGCATGCCCACCTACTTTTGCGGAATGAAACTCATGTAACACGTCATTGATGAGATCTTCCTTTAATGGTAAACAAACATGCCCTTTGCAGAATAAAAGGCCATCTTGTACTGCATATTCTTGATAGTGCCCCTTATTTGCCACACACTGCTCATGCATTGCTTTCAACTTATTATTTGTTTGGATGGAAACAACTGCCTTGTTCAACCATAGATTACAAGCTTCTGACCACACCATCATAAAACTTCTAGATAATGCATCTGCCGGAATATTTTCCTTACCAGGTTTGTTATGTATCATGGAATCAAAACCCAAAAATTTGGGTAACCATGTTGCTGCTCTGATGATTGCAGCCTTTGCTCCAACAATTCTTTGAGACTTTTCTGATCAGTTTTAATCACAAATTTATGACCCAGTAAATAATGTCTAAATTTTTTTAAGGCTTCAATAATGGCATAAAACTCACGTAGATAGGCTGACTATTTTTGCATGTGTCCTGACAACTTCTTCGAAAAATAGGCAATTGGGTGGGTCTTCTGACTTAAAACTGCTCCCACACATGATCCGGAGGCATCCGTTTCAAGCACAAACGGCTCCGCAAAATTAGGAATAGCTAAAACCAGTGTTGTCATCAAGGCTTCTTTCAATTTCTCAAAAGCTCTTGTGGCTAAATCATTCCAATTAAAAGCATCTTTCTTCAAAAGAACAGTCAATGGTGTTGCGAGTTGGGCATATCCGGCAACAAATCGACAATAATATCCTGTTAGTCCCAGAAATCCTCGTAGTTGCTTCAAATTAGCCGGTTGAGGCCATTCTTTTATTGCTTGCAACTTGGTAGTATCCATTGCTACCCCATGTCCGGATAACGTGTGACCCAAATATTCTATTTCTTTGACTCCAAAAGAGCATTTAGAAAACTGAACATATAACTGATGTTGTTGGAGAATTCATAAGACCACTTCCAAGTGATAAAGATGCTCATTCCATGAAGAGCTATAAATTAGAATGTCATCGAAAAAAACTAGAACGAATTTTCTCAAAAGTTCCTTGAAAATGTCGTTCATTAAACTCTGAAATGTGGCTGGAGCATTTGTTAATCCAAAGGGCATAACAAGCCATTCAAAGTGTTCGTGATGTGTACGGAAAGATGTTTTATATTTATCTGCTGGAGTTAATAGAACTTGGTGATAACCTGATCTCAAGTCTAGCTTTGAGAAGAAACAAGCACCAAATAATTCGTCGATCAGCTCGTCCACCATTGGAATTGGAAAACTATCCTTGATAGTTATCACGTTAAGAGCTCTATAATCCGTACATACCTGCCACGACCCATCTTTCTTCTTCAAAATGATTATTGGTGAAGAGAAGGGACTTTTACTGGGTTGTATAATTCCTTCTTCCAACATACTTGCTAATTTTTCTATTTCCTCTTTTTGGCTATGAGGATAACGATATGGCTTTACTTTAATTGGTACAGAACCTTCCATTAATGGAATTGAATGATCTTGTGTTTGATGAGGTGGCAATGACGTTGGTGTATCAAACACAGACGCATATGAACGTAATAATAGAGCCAACTCTGGTTCCATATCAACTGGTAAGTCAGGTAGTGGACACTTGGGCAATTTGTGATCAATCAATTGCATACTATACGCTTCACAATGGAATGTGTATGAACCATTCTGCGAATATGGTGTAGATGAGCTTGTATTGGATCATGATCCACATCACCATGCAAGGTAACAAATTTACCATTATGAAAAAATTTAGATTCAATGATTCATAGTTAGCCATGTGCAGTCCAATTGTTTTCAACCAATGTGCCCCTAAAATCAAATATGCTCCAGAAATTGGAAGAAGATAAACTGGTATTTGAAAAGTAATTCCTTGGGCCTGCACTACCACATTTTGTACCAACCCTTCTGCTGCCATATAGTTGTCATTTCCCACCATTACCTTAAACGGTGGAGCTGGTTCCACCAGAAGTTTCAAAAATTTTGCAATACGTGGCTGTAAGAAATTATCTGAGCTACCTCCATCAATCAAAACAATCACTGGTAACTTATCAACATAAGCTAGAAATCTTATAGTTCCTACCCCTTTTCCCCCTTTTAATGCATTTAAAGATAAATGGTGATCATCAATAATCGGTTCATCAAGCAACACTGGTGGATCGGGCTCTAGAGGGGGATCAACAAATGTATCAATCAAGGTCTCATCCAATTGCAAAAACATGTATTGCCTATTAGAACATCGATGATTAAAAGTGAATTTATCATCACGAAAATAATATAAACTCTTTTCCCTACGAATTTGCATCTCCGCTGAGCTCATTTTCTTTACATTCACATCTTTCAATGGTTTCACATTTGGGGTGGGTAACAATGGTGGTAATGCACTTGTCACATTGCTTTTATTTTGGTTTTGATTAACCGACAGAGATGATGATGAGATTGGAGAATAACGTCGAACAGGTACCGAGCTAGTTTTAGTCATTGGAAAATATCTTTCTTCATACAATTTAGCCAAAGCGACCGCTCCCAATAGGGAGGTAGGAGCTTGGGCAACCACGTGTCTTCTAATTTCAGTATGCAAACCACTCAAAAAACAATTCAGCAGAGCATCATCTTAAAGACTAGAAGATCGATTTGTTAGGGACATAAATTTGAGATAATAATCAGAAACCGTACCCTTTTGTTGCAATTTAAAGAGGTCAGCCATAAGGCAATCGAAAGGAGATGGACCGAACTGTGACTCTAAAGCTTTGGTCAATTCTGTCCAAGAATGAATCGCTAACATCCTTTGTAACATTTGAAACCAAGGGACGACCTCCTTCTCAAAATGCATCGCTGCAATTTCAACCCTATCCACATTTGGTGTACGATGGTAGTTAAAGAACTTTTCAACCTTAAAAATCCATTCCAGCACGGAAGATTGTCCGTCAAAATGAGGAAATCCAAGGGAAATATCTCTAACCAGAAGAGTGGTAGCGCCGAAGAAGAGTTCGACGCCGAACCACCATGGGAATGAGATTTCGCTGATGAATTTAGCAAGAGATCCAAAGATTTTTGTATCTGATCCATCCAATTTTGAGCTTCAGTTTGAACCAATTGCGTATGAGCCCTTTGTTCACGATCACGAAGCTCCAAACAAGTCCATCATCTTTTTCAAAGACTCAACTTGTCCTTTAATCTCATCTTGCAAATCCTTCAAATGTGTATTCTCAGCCATAGCGTCAATGAAAGCACCAATGAAACAATACAAAGACTGATGTTCACTGAAACAATATAGATACTGATATTCTATTTAGTCAACACAGATTATTATATAACAATAGGGTTCAAACATCAAATATGAAATTGGCTTGGTCCACCGTCTACACCTTCATAACTTGGAGCAATAAAGAGTAGTAGAGCAGAATCAGAAAAGGAAATGGTCAGGGGAAAAAAAATTCAAGGAGCATAGAGGAAAGAATGTCAGGAAAAAGGTTCGTACCACATGCATGCCTTCACCGCACATAATCCTTCAATAAAACGTTCTCCTTCTTTTGCCTCACGCTTTTTCTTCTATCATCGTATGGTTGATTGATC